>JAUMTR010000011.1:13708294-13720398 GCA_032270685.1 Microctenopoma stevenorrisi | reverse complement strand
AGAAACATTTAAGTGTGACAAACATGCAAAAGAATAAGAAATCAGGAAGGGGGCAAATAGTTTTTCACACCACTGTACATATATATACAGACTACACACCTACTTGGAGCAGGTCACCTATGATCTGTTCACCCGAGATGCATTTTAAAACCAAGTGTAAACAGAGTCTATGTGAGAGAAAAAGGAAAATAACAAAGTGTGTATGTTTGAGTGCAACCCGCTGAGCAACAACCCCCCCACCCCATAAACTGTTATCTTTCATTGAGACAAGGAAATCCATCCATCCTTTTTAAAAACCTGCAATGATCTCAGGTCTAAGCTCACGGTTCAGACCTGTACTTACTCCAGGCTGCACAGGCCCTGTGCTGCTGGTTTTAACAGGGATCGAGCTGTGGCCGTTTCGAGCGGGAGCGTGTGTTTTGTTGCCCTTGGTGACTATGGTTGGTCTTTTAAGGGAAGAGGTTGTTTTGGTGGCAGATTGGGTCTTTTTCACAAAGAGAAAATGAAATGAATGAAAAATAAAAAAACGTAAAACAATGAAACATGATGGAAAATCATTTATAAGGGAATATAAACAATGAACGAATGAATAACATGTTAAAGGATTTTATTTGGGTCTTAATTTGGGTCTTTGACTATTATTTATCCTACATTCGAGAAATGTGACAACATATAACAATTAGGTAAAACAATTAAGAAATAAATATGAAACGAGTTCTCTGAACACTACGAGAAATTACCTAATTTGTAAGAACCTTCAAACATCACTAAGAGAAAGGTTTCGTAGGAAAGTGCACAAAAAGCATTTGGGGAAATACAGCTGTAACAACACTTCCATTATGCTTTCAATGACTGGACTCCATATCTATACCTGACCCATGAGTCCCAGGGTTGCCTTTCATTTTTCTACCATCACTCAGCATGTTTAACGGGTGTGTTCAAAAAAAAGACATCAAAGATAGTGATAATGTGTCAGTTGATACTTTTTTACTACCTATTATGCAGAAAACCAGATTATCTATTAAATTTATTACTGAAATGTTGCTATTAATACGTCAGTGCACACGACTGAAACTATGGCAAGTATGGAAGGTCAAAGATAGGTCTTTATTTATCTCTTTTTTATTATGTCCTTTGATAGCTGTAGGATCGTGTGCTTGTGGCTTGTCTCACATTACGCAATGTTGCCAAGTTGGATATATAATCGATAAAACCACAATAAAAGACCCACTTTAGGATGAACTGGATCCATTAACAGCACAGTGATAAAATAAATGATAGATGTTCTTCATCACGTACCTTCTCTGCAGAGCCATTGTCCATTTTTGCTTGAGCTACAAAAAGGAGACAGACACATGTTAAAACGGAGAATTCATTTTTATGCTTTTGTTGTGTGCGTTTCTTTTCATTCACATGGCAAAAGAATTACGTGAAACTGGTGCTGCAGGTTTGCAACATGCAATGTGATGCATAATATGCAACAAAACGGGCCGCATAGCCAGCAGAGTGAGCAGAGATGAAGACGTGAAGACACAAAGACACAATGAATTAACGGAAAGTTAAAGTGGGCAGGGAGGACGACAAGCTTCTCCTCAGGTCACAGCTAACGTTCAGAGAAACCAGTGCTGCATAACATACAGTTGAAGCTGCGTGGAAGGAGTTAACTGAACAGGACTGGTTCTGGTGAACCTGACAGCAAACAGACCTTTGAAAACGGCAACCGGCACCAAAGACTTTGTGGCAGCAGAGCTTTGGGGGGGTGTTTTCTGGATCTCAGTGGCAGCGGTGGCCTGAGCCACACTCGTCTCTGAGTCATTAGAAATGTCAGGCTTTGAATAGACGTCACTGTGTAACGATGAGTCATCGCTGCCATTTTCAGCCACTGTGTCACATGGCAATTTGGTAAAAAGACTATCCTTTTTAAAAGTGTTCCTACTTATGTTTGCTGAATGACAATCAAAGTTAGGTTGTGGCGTCTGTTGTGTTTCTTGATTCATATTTTTGCTTTCGGAGTCACTGCTGTACTTAAAAGCTACGCAGTCAGTGGTCAGGTCCATCTTCTGTTTGTTCCGAGATGATCTCCTCCCTTAGATTAAACCAAGTGCTTCTGTCTCGGATGGATGTCAGGTCTTCCAAGGCTGTGCTCCGGACCAAAGGTGGCCCAGACAGATTACTTATTTCAGTCAGGCACTCCGAGGCATCGAGACTGATAGCTCTCTAACAATTGGCCGCTCCAGCCCACTTTGGGCTCCTTCTGCCGGCCTGCTCATCCCGTCTAATCTCTGACCTGCAGCTGAGGTCTTCAGAGGCCCATAAAGAGTCAGTTAGCCTCTTCCCACTCTCACTAACCACATTATCTCCTCGGTCCTGGGAACAGGAGGCTCCTACGAAGCCCTCCCCAGGGGCTCCATCCATAGCAGGCAATGACCAGTCGCCTGCAAACGCAAACTCACCGCGGTGAGTTTGGAAAGCAGAATAACGATGACATTCACAGAACTTGTTTGCCATCTCCCCAATAAAACAAACAGCATAAAAAATGGGCACGGTATAAGGAAAATAAAATACTAAAAAGACCCATGAACTGAGAAATCATTAATGGTGGTTGGTTTGTAAAGAAAATGCTACAAAATAAAAAAAATGGACATTACAGCATCAGACTGGGGGTTACAGACAACATGATGCATTCCACTGAACATCATGAATCACAGTTTGCTCAAATATGCAATGTTAATTGGAAAACATAACAGCAACCAAAATGTGATTTATGTCAAATATGCTTCTGACTGCAAACAATGCATAAACAAAACTTGTGATAAAGTGATAAAGCAAAAATCTGTACAAGCTGGAGTGTGGAGTTCGCCACCTAAATAGTTATGGAGTTTCACATGTTTAATCATAATTAGATCAATTAGCAATTACATCATGGACTAATAAACTTAAAAAGGTTTATTTTTTGAATAGATGAATAATTTCAATGCAACTTCAACTATAACAAATAAAAAAAGTCTGTATGTAAAGGTTTCTAACTATTCTGGTGCAGAAGCATCGACATGGTCTGTATGGAAGAGCTAGCTGCCGTCTGTATTCATATCTGTCTTCTGCTGTAAATAATTACAGTCTAAGTGCAATCAATAAACCATAAAGCAGCTTACCTGTTGATGCTGATCCTCCTGCTGCTGATTGAACATGACGAGACAAATGGAAAAACATGAGAGCATCATTAGTAATGAGTTCATGTCACTCACGACTGATTAATACAAGCGCTGCAAAGAAATCAATGCAAAGCTCACGTACAGCAGGTCTTTGTTTAGTGCAGGAAGCCCACAGCAAAACAACATAAAAAAGAATATTTCAGTGCAGAGCGATCAGGGTTTTCTCACGCTTTGTAGTGTTTCCCGTGGTAAGAACGTGATTAAATATGTCTGTGGTTTGGCCAAAAAGAAATGCAAACAAGCCAAAGAGAAAACCAACCCAAAACACAGTATAGGAAAAAGGAAAAATATGAGATCTTCAAGAACAGCAGACCGCTTTGGTCATAAAACAGTTTGACATTTTGAACAAGTCACTTTTCATCTTTATTGACAACAGATGAAAAGATGAGTACCACTCAACGTACTTTAAAATTAAGGCATGGTTAGCAGCTAGTTAGCTTAGCTTAGCACCCCTTGTTTTCAATCTTCATGCTAAGCTAACCTGCTACAGGCAGTAGCCTCACAGATGAGTGGTATCAAGCTTACTTTCCAAAATGTCAAACTATATGTTAAGAATGCCAGAAACACAAATGGGCATCACAGGTAGCTGAGAAGAAGCAAGTGCTCAAAGACAGGACAAGTACCGAGCTGCCCCTGGTCTTCACATGAGGTGCTCTCCATTTCTAAAAGCCCAGAAACCCCCTCAGCGACGCCCTTTTCTGCAGATGTCTCTGGTGCAGGAATAATAAACATCAATCAAAAAACAGGCATTGTTAAACCCTAAGTTTAACATTTGGGTTTACATGCCTAACTCTGCTCCACCTGTGGTATTTCTCACGTTGGTGCACACAGGACCTCTTTACCAGATACTATGGCACTTTGACTACGCATCAGACAATCTGTCACCCTGTATTTACCATTAAAGCATGCTTGGCCCAGACTGGAGAGGAGCCGCTGTGGCCAGTACTTACAGGCACACAGAGCCACTGTTTTCCATGTCGATCTAAGGCTTATAAAGAATTGATTGTACATGCAAGGTTGTGAAAGTCACTTTGGGGAAATGCGATAATTAATTTATATAAAAACTATAAAACTATTATATAAAACAGGTTAATTTGATTTAAGGGTTCATTTGTATTGATACAAGCATTTTTAAGCATACCAGGTCGCAGCTCGTCGTCACTGAATTCTGCTTCAACTTCTGTGAATTAAAGGCACGTTTGGAAATTGTAACAGAAAGTGACATTACGTAAAATTGCACTGGAGCTTTTAACAGTATCTCAAGTCTTTATTCAGAAAACAAGCAACAACCTCAGGCTTGAGATCTTCACCGCGTTGCATCGCCTGATCTCACTCGCCCAGCTCTAGTTAGGAGGCAGGTCACAACCCCGTTTCCTGCTGAGGGCCTTGTCTGCCTTGATCTTCCTTCTGATGACCACATTATGCTGGTCTGATCGCGACTTCTTTCCTGTCACTCTCCTGGCCGGCCTTCAACCGGTGCCGTTGACAACAGATGTTGCGTGTTACTGGTGTTCCTCCGGCGTCTTTCCACAGAGTGCGAGCCCGCTCCTCTAGGTTCTGTTTCACTTCTCATCCACCCCTGTCTTCTTCTCTGTGGTAGTCTTGTCCCAGAGCCAGAGATGGGGGCTGGGATCTGCACCTCTTTACAGCTGACCCAGTAGGTCGCGTGGCTGAGTCTCTTAGAATTGTTGAGATTGAAAGCCCCGATGATAACTTCTGTAATACCTTCATTTTACCAAAGTATGTGTCAGACCACTCAAAGCCGCTATAAAAGGCCTGAACACAGTTTATATACAAAATGATGAGCAAGTCTGCTTCACACAACCTGACCTCACACAATGACTAGCACACTCCCCATGGCCAGAGTCACTACACACTGGGTCGTCTACTCAAACGAGTCGATGAGATACTCACTCTGTGTCTCACCGTTGTTAAATGTCCCGTTACCCGCTGAATCTGCGTGCTGCTTCCTGCTTGAGTGCGAGATGATGGAAAGTGGAAACGGGGAGAATGACTGCACTAGTGAGGGCTTCAAACTGGGGAAAGCTAGGCTACGTACTAATTAGCCACATGGTTGATTGGGATAAGGAAGAACAGAACACATGCTGTAAGGCCTGAAACCGATCATTAGCTACAAGCTGAATTACTTACTTGACAAAATCAGACAAGCCAGGCGCTTCTTTGTCACCGTTCTAACATTAATAATCCTTGCAGCAATAAAAGCCTGACTGTTTGTGAGTTGAACTGGTAGTCAACTGTAGCTCAGGGTGGAGACAGGGCTCAGTCTCAGGAGTCTGACCCAGATGCCTGGTATACAGAGCACAGTGCGACTGCAGACAGACACTCGGGGCCAGTCAAGCATGTCTTGTATCCATTATATAAAGAGGGATTGGAAGAAAGCACAGTTGAGGGTCTAGGTCCTAGTCCCGATCTCTGACTCCACATTTTAGTTCTGGCATTGGTTTAGTCATGGCAACTGGACTTCTTTCCAGTCCAGTTGCCATGACTAAACCTTCTGACAACTTCACCTGGATGAATGAGAATACTTTAACTATAACATAATTTATAACACATTTAAACAAATGTGTTATATATATATATATATATGAATGCTAATCTGCTGTAGGTTCTTGGTAGATTGATTATTTTACTTCACTGCATGATGGGATTGAAATGATGATGAATGAATGACGATGAGTCACTAGATCTGAAACAGCCTGAGCACCAGCTGGACAGTTTGTAGACGTGGCCTAGTGCTTTTCTAACACTGACATCAAGACACCGAACGAGGGAGAAACCTTTAGAAGAATGTCGGTCGGACAATCGCTGACAACGAGCGGAGCAAAGTTAGTAGTTTTCTATTTCTCAACCATCTGTAGGTGCAACTAAGCCTCTGACCCACATACTTCTATGACGCAATCATGACTTTAACTGGAGGAGGCTCTTTTCCTGTCTACAGTTCTCATGCCTGACCTTTCATTTTGGCGTCTCCGGGGCTTCTGTGTCCCACCTGGACTCCGTTCTCCTGGTGGCGTTGGTCGTTGATGCTCATGTTGCCTAAGGAGGAGCTCACAGCGTCTCCAGAACTGTAGCTGTTCGAGGCGTTGTTCATGTACTCCATTGCCAAGTGCAGGTCAGACTACAGAGGAGCGAAACCCAAAGCAGGTCAAGTCAGTCTGTCCAGGATGGGTCTCAGTACTGGTCTCAAACACATGACAAGTAATAAAAAGCACGCCTGTTTTTAGGGATTAAATATAACAACGGCGTGCTCATGGACACCGTCTTCCGGTGTGCAGAACCCGGTCTGTCACCGCGAAATGTAAACAGACACGGTCTGAAACCCAGTTATTTATACGTCCTGACGTGGGGTCTGTGCTTCATGTTACAGCCTCACAGACAAAAATAGTCCCTCCTGCTCCTGTGTCCTCACTGTGATAAGTTGCTCTTCCTAAACAACCTCTGACCTGAACAACCACTGACCGCCTCAGAGCTCTGAGCACCAGCCGTTCGCCTCCACATTTCAGCACACAGGAAGCCACTGGATGCTAATGCTACATACGCTGCACCACAGGAAATAAACCTTCATGTTCTGACATGATGCCTCGACCAGTGAGATGTGAATTGTGTGTCAAATCTCATAAAAAGAGGATTACATATCAGATTAAACCCAAGCCTCTGGTTACATCAACAGTTTTCACTTTGAATCAAATTTTTTTCACGGCCCTCTCACACAATAACTCCATCTCACAAACACAAACTGAGCCAGAGCCGAGAGCCGAGAGCTTATGGCTTAATCACACTCACTGCCCAAACTGCTCTTTCTGTGTTTCATGTCACTGCAGATTTTTCAGCTTCTGAACTTTGTTTTCACCATCATTCCCCCAAAAATATAATCCAGTTTTAGCAGAATATCGATGAGCCTAAAGCCCATAGTTACCTTGAGACAGTCCATACTATTATTTCATAGTGTTACTGAAAGATGTGACTGAGAAATGTGACGGCACTGTTTGCAATTTCCTGCTTTTCTGTAAAAACTGGTCATGAAGTGTGATCTGATCTTCATCACGCTCACTGCGTTTTCATGTTCAGATCTGATCACACTGGTGAAGAAGAGCCAGGAAATTGTAAGCAGTGACATTATTTTCGTCTTTTTGTTATTGCTGACGTCTCCCATGAAGTCAGACACAGATCAGCCGGACAGCGATGCAGAGATATAACAGCACCTGATGCAACTGTGTCTTTACAGGCCGTCATACCGAACCTGCTGCCGTGGTTACTCCACCCTATAAAACCTGCTCTCAATGCACATTTGGCTCAGCTGCGGGACATTCCCTCTGTGAACCTTTGTATCTCCTGACATTGAATGTTTAAAAAACGTCTCACACTTGGCACAAACTGCATGAATGGGACAGAGTGACAACATGAAGAGGTGAGAAAACACAACGTATCATGTGAGGAAGAAACGTGAAGACAGACATGCAAAAGAGCTCTGTTGTTGAGATATGAATGAGCCACACTACTGCGCTGGGTGACATTCTCCTTTATTAACATGAACACACACACACACACACACACACACACACTGTTGTGCCCTACCCGAACTCAATCGCACATACACCCTCCTACTGCTGTAAAAACTCACTACAACAGCAACTGTGTATTAAGCTGCCGCTGCTAAAAATAGACAAAACATAAAGCGCCAGGCCTATTTGCAAAAGTATAAATAAAATATCTGAGATGTAGACGTTGAATATGCTCAGTCCTTACACACATCTCCCAGACAAATCTCCCATTGTAGCAGAACACACAACAGACTCCAACCAACAAGAGGAAAGCGAAGACATCCATGAGCTCAGACTATTTGAGAGCAAACAAACGCAAGCTGATAAGAACCCGATCCTTCAACCAATACCAGTATGTACACAGGTCTGGATCAGGATTGCGCTTGACAAGGAATTCTCGGTATGGACTTTTTACACCAGATCCTCACCCAGGGTGCTGGGGCCATATGAGAGCATCTTGCTTTGGGACAAAACATGCACACACAGTTCACCTTCTGCAGAAAAGGAACATGACAGTGGGCTTTGTTGCAGTTTCATGAGGGGGAAAAAGGCTCAAAGGTCTGCTGATGCAGCTTATTTCCCTCTCAGGGGCGTGTGAAAATGTAATCTTGGCACGGGCCCCCAGCTCTGCAAAGGAGCACGGTCAACAGAGACGTTGACACAGCTCCAGGAACATGCAGCAGAGAGATGCAGTCATAAACCGTGCCGACTGACGAAGATATTTCCCGTAAAGAAACTAGCAATAAGATGCTAAGATACTGAGTTGGGTTATGGGTAACGTAGGTTCAAGAGCTTTCCACTGTTGTAATTCTGTGGTTTCAGCTTCTCATATGATGTGTCCCTGTCACAAATTCACTCCAGTTAATGAGTGCGTTCGACACATGATTAGACCAGAGGGCACGAGTAATGACGGGAGATAAAAGTGTATTTGGTGTTTTTCTTTCAGTACTTACAGCAGAAATCTAAACACCAGTGCCAAACGATAATGATTTAGATGGACTGCAGACACTCCAAGCTCGAGCTTCTGATGTCAGTATTCAGCATTTCATTATATTTACCATACCAAGCAAACTGAGAGTGAGTTTAATGATGTATTCTGCTGTATTTCACTGATGGTTTTAGGTTTAATGCCTGACAGAGAACACAACCGAAGCAATACGGTGTTTCTGTGTGTTAATGTCTTAAAGTGACATCTGCAGATGAGCGTGACAAACAGAAATAATTGTTTTACTGAAATACTGAAATAAAAGTGAGCATTTTGGGTTTATTTCGTGTCATGTTATGAAGTGATAAAGTGAAGCATCATCTAATTGTTTCAGAGCTAAAAAGATCAAACGGAAAAACTAAAGGGTGTTTGTCTGATGGCTTGATGATGTAGACTCCTGCCTGCCTCACCAGCGTAGCTCAGCTGAGAGATGAGGATGCTGCTCTCATGCTCGACTGCTTCTGTATCTCTGACCTACTTTCCCCCTCATACTCTCTCATCCTGCCTCCAGCAGCCACAGACTGGCTCTACCTTTCTAATGTGGTCCGGGCCCTGCAGTGTCGGGGGGCTAAAGGTGGAGCCCATTTCCATTTTACCCTCCATTTAAGAGCTGCAGGGGAAAACGCATCTTGCAGGGCCAGTCTACACATGGCCTCCCGCTCAGCATCTACAAACACACGTTTAGGAGCTCAGCGTCAGGTGAAGTCAGTGTACATTTCCCCACCTTTGTTTTCATATGCCCACAGGACGTCGACCACATCCTGCTGTCTTTCCGCACATCCTCCTTTCAGTTTCAGGTCGGCACAGCCTCTTAAAACAAGTTACATAATCAGGACTAGACTTGCAGTTCCAGTTTGCAGACGAGTAAGTCGCCGTCACAGCAAGTCTGGGATCCAAAATCTGAAAGATTCTTCTTGGAGAGAGTTAAATAATCAGGCGCTCCAGCTGCTTCATGTTTAACTGTGTACACAAGACCTGGAGCTACACAATCCGATCTGACACACACTGTTTTACTGGTGCAATGAGCCAAAGTCCTCTATCAGCATGGTGCCAATTAAGTCTGTACAAAACCACAGCTTAGAGCCTGCTCCTGCATTTCTCCTCCTTAACAATCGGGAGCTGACATCTGAACAGCGTCTTTTGACAGATGCAACCAATCTGTCGGGTTTATCTTGTCTTTTTCTTTACTGTGTGTTAATTAATATGCACAAATCTTATTAGGCTGAAGGATAGATTTCTTTTAAATAGAAACTGCTGCAAAGAATACTTCAGCATACCTTCATTCCCAAGCGAAGGTCGTGAACTAAAAGTGGGACGACAGGAGAAGCAGATTACGACAACCATCACTTGATTATTATCTTAATTCTTCTCCTAATATTTCTCTTTGAATGTCAAAATGTTGTAAACAAACCAAGATCAAATCAAATTAAATTTATTTCTGTGCCACAACGAATATGTACAGGATTTAAAATCAGATAAAAAAGTGGGAAACGGGAGAATATTGAAGACTTATACTTAACTAGTACGTTTATTCTGTCAACTAACTAATCGAATAAGTTATTGATTAGAAAGCAGCATCTGGGTGGAGTAAAGTCAATCTAAATGACTTAAGCTCAGCTGTAGAGAAGTCGTTTTCAGAGCTGAAGGTTCTGCCAGCCTAAGCTCCTCTGGCAGGTCTGTCAGATGAGGCCGACTGCGGTCACTTTTGGACACGAGCCTGCGTGAGGCAATAGGCTGCCAGTCCCTGCTAAATGGAGCACTTCAGCACGGATTCATTTCATAACACTGACGCTGGAGGCCATGTTGTTGAAGGTGATGACTCAATGAAGTCAGCAGCCAAATTGGGAAGAGCGGGCGTTTCATTTAAGGGGCCAGAATATGACAATCAATCTGCATCTCTGAGGATAAAACAACACAGGAGTGTGGCAGAAACACAACAAACCTAAAACAGCAGGTGTTAAAAGAGCGTATCACGCGGATACAGATGCAAGTCTCCTGTGTGGTTTGAAGTTTGAAGGACGCTTTCAGACAGAATGGCAAAGATATAGGGCATGCTGTCTGCTGCGGCGCCACCCGTTGGTCGAATTCCAAGAAATGTGTTGCTCAGGGACCCTTTGGTTGGAATAAACCTGTATTTCTAGGAGTTGGTTGAGGCGAGTGCGACACCTGCTCAGCCCTGATAGCCTTATGTCTTTGCCTCCCACCTCTAAAAGCCACTGTGCATTTCATGAAGCAAGAACCCGTCCTTTGGTAGTTTAGCAGTTCATTGGGAGGGTGGAGTCCTCGCACAGTCCTCTGGTACCAAAGCGTGGCTGAAACTTGCACAAGACTGCGTGTGCCTAACGAACAACGCGAGACTGAGACGTCTTTCATTCCTTCCAGCTGCAGATACAGACTACAACATGCACCCCCCCACACACACACACACTCCACCTCTGCCTCCAGCCTCATGTAGCAGCAATGGTTGTTGAGAGAGAGGTGTGTCTGAGGCAGAGAAAAGAGACTCTCACTCCAATAAACCCAGCAGACCACAGCTACTAGCACAATGCACCAAGCTGTGCTGCTTTCAGCTGTTTTGTGAAAGGCTTCTGTGCACCTACAGTGGATCAGACCGTGTCCACTGACCCTGGGCGGATTACTGAAGAACCCATATGTGTGAGATAATCAGCCTGCTTCACTGCTCCGCTGTGTGACAGCGGCGGGGCTGCGCTGCTGCGCGGACACTCCGCTGGTGATCAAATGAAAAATGGGCTTGGCATTTGCGCACAGACGCCGCATCATTCCGATTCCCAACACTATCAGCTCCCTAAATAATGTAAGAAAACGTAGCGGCAATGGAGACGCGTGGATGGGAGTGGACCGTGCATAGCTTTATGTTACATCTGGAATCAGCTAAGAACAATAATCACAAAGGGCCCCATTGGTGGGGCACACGCAGCGATGCTAGAAGCGCTTCAGGCCCTCAGATGCAAGAAAGAGACGAAAGATCCAGAATAACGGGGAGGGGGAAGCGGCGTGAGGAGCCGCGGATTCCCCGCTCGCACTGCGCTCAAATCAGGGGACACAAAGAAAAGAGGAGTCCGTGACAGTGAACATAACAGGAATGACACCGCATTGTCGGCTCCCTGTGATCCTTTAATAATCAGATTAAACAGAGGCTATTGTGGCGGATTATTCTTGTTAGGAAGCGCGGGGACAGCCTCCGCGGGGCTGAAGGGGAATGAGGACCTGCTCCGGACGGAGGAGGATGGGGACATTGAAGTTTGACAGGGAATTATATCAAAACATGCTCTGTGTGTGTGTGTTTGTGTGTGTGGGGGGGGGGGGGGGGGTTTTTTGGGGGGG
>JAUMTR010000011.1:13662243-13708284 GCA_032270685.1 Microctenopoma stevenorrisi | reverse complement strand
CCCCCCCCCTTTAGGGGGAGGCGACTGCTCTCACACGGTTGGAGCGAAGCAACGCAAACACGTTTCTCTGTTGTCGACGAGGATCGATGAAGATTCCCAGATAAGAAATAAAAAGCAAGAAAAGCACCTGCGGCAGGATCTGCGTCGACACGCGGCGTCCTCCATCCATGTGCGGGGTTCTTTCTGTACATGTAACGCACAGAGGCCCAACCTCTCCCATCTCATGCAAAAAATATCAAGTGACAAGACGAATGCCGATGGAGAACAACGACGCAGCGCTCCGCTCGCGCGTCGCCGGCTCGCTTCTAGGTTTCGCTGTAATTGCAATGACACCGAATTGCTCGAATCCGAGCATATAGGTCGGGGTTTTCTTACCTGGGTGCAGACAGCGGTGTCGTCTCTTCAGCGGCAGTCGCTCACCGGGCGCATGCAGCTTCTCCTCGCAGTGCGGCGGCAGACCGGAGCGGGGCGCTGCGGAGCGGCCCCTGGGTGTCCTGACGCGCAGCCTGTGCGCGCTCGGTCCGTCTGCTCTGATGTAGGGTACAAGCGAAGGTGCATCAAGAGTCCATAAACATATCTGCACCACACACTGTTATGAGCTTCACTACAACAGTGTTTGTCAGATTTAAACTTGTTAGAAGTTCCTGTTCCTGTAAAGTATGAAATTGAACACATTTGGAAAATACTGAATTATATGGAAAGCCAAAAAAGCCAAAATGTGCGAATTTTCAAAGGACAGAGCATAAAACCAGCAGAAACGATACAACAAACAGGACAAATGGGACTAAATCCATCCAGTAACTAGGACATGCAATCTACATATTAACTTACATTAAAAAGAAGAAGTAATAAACAAAAAAAAACACCAATAACCAACTACAGTAACATTACAGTAAATGTTTCTACCTGTGCACCACGATTTCTTATAGATCAAATTAGATGTAAATTAAATAGTTAAAAATAGCACCAGAAACCACCCATAGAGACCTTTCAATTCCTCTCAGTACTATATATAGAAGACAGTCTTGTGTGGCTGATTTAACATCAGTAAATTGTTGGAACTTTTAACGCCGACAATAAAAACAGTAAAGACACATTTCTATTTTCACTATTGATATTTTCTCTTCAGTACATTTTTAATTAATATAAATGACACATCATTTTCCGGCTCTGCTCATTTTGTCAAATCAGTTTTTAACAAGCGTCAGTGGACATTTTGCAGCTTACTTCAGTATATTTATAACAAAGTCTTTAATTCTGCAGGAGTCAGTTATTCAAAACAAAAAGGACACGATTTATCTATCATCAAGTGAAATAAGATGTTCTTACCAGTTTTATCACTGATTTAAATCAATGTTAAATAGCTTTAATATGTGATTGTGTGCAGGAACATCCAGACTGAACAGAAGCTACAGTTACAGGTCGGTGTGTGTCTGCACACAAGGGTCCAGTCTTGGCCCAGGAAACAGTGGAAGCCTGGTGGACGAAACAGTGCACCCTTGTGTCCCTCCTCTTTCACTGGCCTCTCACTGTCACATGCTCGATGCCAACTTTTACACCAAGTTGAGAAACCATTCAGCTCCGGAAAACAGCAGCGGAATTATTGACGGTCAGATAGGTGGGGGGCGTTTTGGCCACTCTCTCACATTCTTATCTTCTTTTGGAAATCTGCCTCAGACAACAGCTGCCTCTAGCTGTGTGTCTGAAGATGATCAGGATTAATCCTGTTGTGAGACTTCACTGTGGATCAAAACCACCCGTCACCCACTTTTTACTGTCATGTGGTCAAAGTCTGTGCGTTGGAGAAGCCAATCCACTGACATTTAATTCATTACAGGAGTCTAGATTTAGTGTAGTTTTTTTTATGTGTTATGACTTTATTTTTACACGTGCGGGTGTTTACCTTCTCATGACTGTACTGTAAACATGAAGCAGCAGGGGAGGATTAGCTTAGCATAAAGCTCAGAAGCAGCTGTTAACTGTCAATCTGCTCCAATGATAATAAAATCACTAAAGGGTGGAAAAATCCACATTATTAAAACAGAAATAACAAACAAAATCTTACTAATGATCGCAGTAGTTTTTTGTGTAAGAGCTGCATAAAAAAACCATTATGTACTGTCATTTGTGTAGACAAACACTAGAGGGAGTCAGTCTCTCACAGACATGCACCTCTCACCTCTCAGATACAGTAGGGTGGGTAGGTTTGGGCAACCTTGTCAATGTTCATGAAATGAGTTCATTTTTTTTTGTGGTGCCCAAACTTATGCACCTGCCTGATTTGTTTAAACAATTATTGCACAATTTCTGTAAATCCTATAAACTTCGTTTCTCTTCTCAAGTATCACTGTGTGTGTCTCCTATATGATATATTCGATTGAATTTTTTTGTCGTAACAACCAACAATTTATACAGGAAAATCATGAACATTGACAAGGTGGCCCAGACGTAAGCACCCTACTGTGTATTTGAGCAGCAGAAGAACTGTGCAATATGCAAACATCTAAGACCAGAAAAATGTAAGTGAAAATCACATGAATTTAAATGTGTAGAATGATTTAAAACAAGAGAATATGTTTGTGTTTTTCAAAAAATATATGTGCACAGAAAGATTTACTCTAATCTTTCCCCCCGTTACAGTCCCTATTCTGTGCTTTTCTCACTAATACCAGTGCAAAATGACAACAGTGAACAAGACCTGTTGTTCTGTGGCTTAAGGGGTGATTTTGTGCTTTTATTGTGATCTCTCGGACTTTAGGTGAAGAACTTCTGCTTCTAATGTTTGTACCCCCTCACTGATTTGAAATGAATAGCAGCACGACTCCACCAGCCTCTGTGACCTCGATGATAAACATGTAGAATCATCATTTCTGATGAAGTTACTGGGGTTGAATCTTTGTCTGACACCACTAATGTCGTTACCACCAACACACCAGGTAGGTTATAGAGCCTGCCTGGTGTCTGCAGGTTTCTAATGTCTTTCACAATCTGACTTTACATGTATTTACTTTGTCTCACGTTCTCCTCACGTGTGCTCTGGCCCCGCGTCGTTCTTATGCCTTCATGCCAGCAGCAGTCGTGGAGAGAGGCCTGCTGTATCTCAGGAATGTGAATTCCTGCAGAGTAAAGACTAGATGTAAAAAAAAAAAGTCCTCAATAACAAAGCACTATATGAAGAAGGCAGTCCATTTCCCTCCCGGGCAACTGTGTGTGTGCACGAATAAAACATAAGAAAGTGTTTTTCCTCATTTGCTTTAATTCTTTGTTCTCTGCATACATTATTGAACTTGTCACGTACAACAAGACATTTCCTCCTTTGGTCCCATTAAAGCTGTAGGTAATGGTTGTTACTCGGAGCAATGATACAACATTTTTGGCTTTTTATCCCAAAGTTCTGACAGAAAATTTACAACTGAGCCTCTTTAGCCAACATGACACAGCTACTCAAGTAATATTACCTCCAATAGTTTCACATCATGTTCCAAAACCTTATTTACAACATCAGCGTTAGGACAACGTGTTCCTGGACCCAAATGTTTTAGCAACAATCAAACCATTGAAACTGAAACACGTTGTTTCTGGTGCACCTATTGTTTTGGGGAAACCTCACCTTGCTGTTGCGCACAGGCTGATGATGTAACAAAACTTCCTGAGTAGAAACAATACAGAGCTCGGTGTCTGAACATCGCAACATTCAAATCACTCGGCGAGGAGCAACATCTGAGGCACTTTCAGGACGTTCGGCCTGATAAGAGGCAAGGAGCGATTGTTACAGCGGGACAGTTAAAATAAACACTGACTGTGTGAACATGGGGATCTCTTTGCTGGCCTCAACCTTCAAAAAAGGCACATTATGCAACGTTTTGCAAAGCGTACGAAGAGTCTGTCAGTCTTTGGTCACCGCGGAGGAGAACCGGTTTGGCACTGTGGCTGTGTGCAGTAGTGAGAGGAATGGATATGCAGGATGCAGCTCCCAGGCTTTGGCGTCCTCCACGCTGGTGCATGTTCTGCCCTTTGAAACCTCCTGGGGTCCAGAGTCATCTGTAATGCAGTTACAGAATTGACAAACTCTCTGTCTGGTGGTGGTTGGACCCTCCGCCTACTTCTGCCTTGTGTTCAGAAGTGGAGAAACTCTCAGCTCCAGCCCCTCTGGACAGGACCATGAGGGTGTCCCCCGACATGCCCCCAAACTCAAAAGCAAACGTCCCGTAGAAGAGCATGATGAGCATGCAGTAGATCCACTCGAAGATGGCGGAGGCGTGCTGCAGGGCAAAGCTTTCCTGGCTGAAGAAAACTCCACCTGGTGATCAGAGGTTAAGGAGCGCACATAAAGTGAGTCGCACACCCAACACCTAGAATCTGTTCTGTCTACTGTCAAAGCAGTGTGAAACTCTTCTTTCTCCAGCAGGGGGCAACACAGCTCATCTGTCTGGGTGAGTGGAGGCTCAGAGTGGGCCTCAGCGCACCTGTTGTTCCAGGTGAGCATGAGGCTGCCAACTCCTCGAAACAAGAAAATGAAAACTTCATTTAACAGTAAAGAGATCTAATGTTCAGAGAGCATCACTGCCACGATTAGGCTTAGTATAAAGAGTAGAAAGAGAACGAGGAAAATGAAAAGGCTGGAAGATAATGGAAAACAACTGCTGTTGGACTCCTTAACAATCAACATCTCACTGTTTACATCAGTCAAAAGTTTGGACAGTTTAAAGTCCAGCAGGTGGAAAGGATACTGAGCACCAGGGCGATCAGAGCCAGCAGGCACATCCCCACACGAACGTGACCTAATCGGTACTCGTCCTGGGTTTTGGCCAGTCTGTAGGTCAATGCGGCCTGAAGGCACACAAACAGCATGCTGGAGGGGAAGGCCACTGCAGCTCCAACGTAGTGAAGGACTTTGGCAAAATCCACCTGAGAACACAGACAGAAGAGCAGCAGGCTCTCGATGATGCAGACTCAGATTTTCTAACCTCAACTCTCAGAAATGTGCAAAAATGTAGATTCAACTTTAAGTTTTAATGTAAAAAAAATCATTCTAACGTTAAAGGTAATCAGGATGCAAAGCAATAATCACCCGAGCATCATTTATTGTGGGAGCATCCAGAAACAACGCGGCTGAAGCACACGCACAGACACACACAAGAGTCAGCGTGACCTGAAACGGGCACTGTGGGTAATCGGTGTTATCAGATCATCAGAACGTCACAGCACAGGACGATCTGCACCACGAGCACAAAAGACGAGGGTGAAGCACGGAGGAAAAACTGGAATAATACTCATTTACAAAGGGAACAAGCTCATGCTCATTAACGTCTGCGACACTGAAAGAGACACAGTTTGTCCGAGGACCAACGACAGTTAATGCAAAGGCGTCATGCAGCTTCAGCATCACACACGGAGACGGTTCATCTGACCTGCATTTAGAATTTGTAATAGTGCTTGTTTTACTTCACACACAGTCTCTCGTGTGAGGAAATGTGCTTAGGACTACGTACTATCAAACGTTTTAGTGTGGTGCTTTACAAACGTCGCTGCTGCTTGAAAGACACGCGTCATGTAACGTTCGTCCTGCGGCTGCTCTCATTCATGACTTCATTCCACCTCTGACTCAACATCAGCGTTTCATCTCTGTGTCGTAGATTCACACAGAGTCAATGGCTCCTGCCACGTTTACACACGCACACACACACACACACACACACACACACACACACACGCACTCACACACTCTGGTAGAAGTGTTCATGACTATAGTGCATAGCTTTAACCAGAGCAGAAGTCTGATCAGTGTTTGTGTGAGGTACCTTCCATCTGAATGGTGCTGTTTGAAATATCTGCATCTGTAGCTGTCAAACATTTACAGTGGAGTAAAACACACCCCTGAACTGCAGTATCTCAGAGTTGATTACAGTTCTTAGTTTCTTTCCACCTCTGCACATGTTAAAACACACAAACGCCACATTCCTGGCTCCTGAACTGCACAGTTTAAGCACCGTGTTTAACCTGTCAGCTCCTGGGGCGATGAAAACTCTTGCTCCTGATCCATGACTTAACAGCAAATCTGTTTCTGTCGCCTTGCTAAAGTGAAGTTACAACCGTAGATCAGCACACGTAGTGATCCCCATACTGAGCCTGCTACTTTAAAGCTGCGTGTACGTCCTTGAACTGAACTTCTCTCTTGACACATAACATCTTGTTTTTAAGATCACAGAGAGGCTGCCTGACAATTTCCAGACGGAACAAACACAGCATCAAAGAAAGTTTGCTTGGAATTCCATTTTGTGCGATGTCACTGCACGGCACAGACATCGCACAAAAGCTGCATTTAGATTTCACCTTCAGAGGGTAGTCGTGTGGAAAAGGAGCCCACAGGTGTGCACATACCTGGCCGACGTAAGCACAACAGCTGTGTTTCCAGGTGGAGTCGGTTGACAGTGATAACAACGGTAAAAATATGATAAAATAATCGTACATATTGTAATTTATGGTTGAAGTTAAGATTTGATTCACGTACTCAGTGATTTTATTGTGTCAGCACACACTGACTGTTATTCAACTCAGTTTCAAACAGAGGGATTTACAATGGCCGGATGAGGACAGGTCACTGAGAACAGTGAGGCAGCAATAGTGATGGGAAATTCTGCAAGACATTATGTAACCTGCACTTTAACTGAGATTGTTTTGAGTATTTTTCAAAGGTCTGTTGGCAGTAGAGGACAGAGAGAATCACATGCAACAAAAGGGAAAAACTGACATCTGAACTCCACTTTGCAACTTCGGTTGCTCTGGATTTAACGTCTCATCAAGACGTCACCAAGAGGCTTTATTGTGACTGAGCAGACTGTGATTACCTGGAAGTTTCCCACCATGATAAGACCAGCAGCGCAGATCCATCCGGTGGAGAGGCCGACCGTGTTGAGGACACAGTTCTGGTGTTTCTCGATCACGTGTGCGTAACGCAGCAGCCCGATCAGCATCACTGGAGGAACAGACATGAAGAGGATGAGTGAGGGCTGGAGGAGGAACATATCTTGTTTTGTGTATTCCAAGAGCTGTACAAATGCTTACTGCTCTACTCACTCACGTTGCTGCACATTTAAAAGTCTCTGCTATCACACAGCCAAGGAGCACAGCTGGAATTATGTTCTGCAGAGATTCACCTCACTTGTCTGGGCAGAACCAGAACCAAACTGTTGAATGGTCTCAACACGCCAGTGCATGAACTAAGCTGCTCCTTCAAAGCGTCACAGCAGTCTCACACCGCTCTCCTGCGTTTCCATCCGACGCCCGTGTCCTTCACATCTGGTGCTCATCACACCGAGCAACTGTTTTGATGTTCGTGTTGTTAGTCCAGCGGTGGACGCAGTGGTCAGCTTTTGATCAGTGAGCGCACGCTGCCCTGAGTTATCGGAGTGTTTCCCTGGCTGCTGCACAGCAAGGGAGAAACTTTCTGATCCGCGGGACTCCAACAATCCCCATTCTTCTCATGTGCTCTCCCACCACACCTTGGTCTTAAACAAAGTGCCTCACAAACAAGAATGCTTTTGATTTGGGGGACAGAACAGCACTGAGGCGTCCACGTGCAGCTGAAAAAGCTGATTAATGAATTCATCTCAAACTATTTTAGTCATTCATTTGTCAAAGAGATGCAAACTACAGGGACAGACCTAGTCTCACTCTTTTACTTGTCTGTGACTGGCAGAGGATAAACGTTCCACACAGATAAGAGACGAGTTAACGGGCTCATCAAACAAGTTCCAGGCTCTCAGGAAAACTATGAGAGCCAGGTGTGAACTGCTGGGAGGACACAGAAAAGATGCCGACACAGGCTCTAACATGAATGTGTAAGTCGTGTGTGTGAGCAGGACAAATCTCAGCCCAGTCAAACAAACTAGTTCTGTTTGAACAGTTCTCCAAATCTCACTGAACGTCTGCTGCAGAACCCAGTGTAAAGTCAAGCCAGAACCTGCTGCTGCGGCTGCACAGAGGGAACCCAGGTGCTCCCTCTCTCTCTCTCGTTCTTTGCAATGTTCTCATGCCACAGAAAATCTCAGTATATCAAAGCTTAATGTGGTAAGTTCTTATACTTTATGTTTTCACATCAGTCTTCACTCTGGACTCCATGACCCGAAGGTTTCGGGGACTAGCTGGCCTGGTCAGAGGGTGAACACTTGTGTGTCTTGTGACGCATAAAAAAATGCTGCATTCATGGCACAGAGCAAATGTTCCCCTCCGTGCGAGGGGGTGAGGTGGGACCTGGCACTGGGTTCTGGGGAACAGAGACTTGGCTGAAGTCACTGCAGCTGAAAAAACAAGCTGAAGACTTGAGTGCACCAAGTTGTGTTGAACCAAGAGCAGTAGTTTGGGCGAACGTGTGGAAAGATAGTAGTAGAATATTAAAAAGCAAACCTGTAATTATACGTACCCAGAAACGATCCAGTGCTGCATATAAGGCTGAAAAAGCAACTTTCAGGTGGCAGAGTTCCACATTTACTGCAGTGAAAACAGAGAGGGAAGCTGGTTCAACATCTGGTTTGTTACGGTATCTCACAATCTGTGCACTGCAGCTGTTCTGATCAACTAACGGCTCAACTAGAGGAGAAGATAATTACGCAAAATACCTTCGAGGAGCTGCTCCAAACTAAACAAACATTGTCTGTCTGTTCCACGTTATCACATTAATTATTTTTAGACTCGCGCTGGTGCAGGCTCCACCACTGGTGAATTGTAAATGCTTTCAATATGCTGTTGTTTTTATAAAAGGAAGAGAAACAAGGGGACCAGAGAACCTGCTATGGTCCTGTACATTACTGGATACCTGTGCTCACATCATGTGTACAGTGAGCCTTCTGTTGTGCCTGAATGGTATTTTTAGTATTCTGTTAAGAGTAGAAAGAGGACCTTCACTCAGCTTTGTCATTAATTTACCAATGCGGTTTCAAGAAACCACAACAACAACAGCAACTCAGTGTCAGCGGCGTGTGCTGTTGTTTAGTTCACTGAAGGTCATGCACGCCGAACAGATGAGTGAGTTTCCCAGGTACAAACACACACACACACACACACACCAGCAGCAGCTCAAATTCTCCAGGGTTAGTTTCAGAGGAGAAAAGTGGATTTAAATACCAACCTGATGAGTGGTATGTTGTCCAGAGTGCAGCACAGCACTGGGCCCCTCTGTAATGGCAGCTGCTCCTCACATGACTCATTATAAATCCTGAAAGCACACAGACATGCAGACATTTACTCCAGCCTGCACACCATGAGTGTATGTGTGTGTGTGTGTGTGTGTGTGTGTGTGCGTGTGTGTGTGTGTGTGTGTGTTTGTGAGGGCAGAGGATTTAGAAGAATACTCAACTACTACTAATCTTTTACTAGTTAGTAGCCACCTCAGAGGTTCAGAGTGGATTTTATATTTCTAATTTCTAGGGCAGAACAACTAAATGAAGAAAACTCTGAGCATCAATTCTCATATTTGGCAAAAGATGGTAGAAAATTAACCACAATATCTTCTGGTGAAAGGCCTCTTACATAACTTCCAGTAGCCGCACATGTCCTGCAGCAGCATGTCATGTTTTAGAAGTTATCCTGCACAAACTTTACACCTGAGACCCTTGTGTAGTAAGAAGCAAGCAATTTAAACGAAGTCTGGCTTCCACTTTCGTCATTAACAAAACCCACAGTGATGCCTCCCTAACATGTGCATTGTGTGTGTGTGTGTGTGTGTGTGTGTGTGTGTGTGTGTGTGTGTGTGTGTGTGCGTGCGCGTGTGTGTGTGTGCTCGCTCCATACCAGTTATGCACAGGACAGACGTGCTGGTTGTACACAGCCATCGAATATCTGTAAAAATGAAGAACAGAAGAATCTTTAGCAGGAGAAGCGCACAGATCAGGATCTTTCATGCAGCTGCTTCTCTGCCAACATATTTTTTCTCTAACACATGAACAATCAGGTTGTTTTCACAAACCGAGGCCGCCTGTCTTCTCTTGTAACCTGCACTCTGACACCATAGCAACTGCTGTTGCTTTTCCCTTAAATCTGTCAACTCCACAACAACCACCTGCACACACACACTCACACACACACACACCTGAGATAATGCACTGTGCGTTTGATCATACTGCTGCAGGCAGCAGATGTTCAGCGTGTCTGCCTGACAATTGGTAAGTTAGTCCAACACTTTACTCCAGGCTTAGATGTCTCTACGACATCTGGACAGACCGACATTAAACTCTGTGCAGACATTCATGGTTCCCGGTGGATGAATATGACTGATGGGTCAAGTTATTGACTAGACAATGTGGTCGATGGAGCACCGAAGGCATCATCCATATCTCAAGAATTCCTTGATGGAATTTCTTCGTATTTGGCACAAACGTCCACTTAGACCTGATTGATTAGATTGTGGTGATCAAAGGTCACTGTGACTGCATGGATGTTGTTCTGTCTGAAGTGAAAGGTTAAGAAATAGCTCGTAATTTATCTTTAATAAGTCGTGTTAGAAAGGAGGGGAACAGGGAACGTCCCTTCCTATGGCTAGCTGACATAACCATATGTCCTGTGTCCTGAATCTTTGTTTACACCTTTGAAAGCAATGACTGTAAGTTTACTGTATGTTTTGTGTGTTAGAAATCGTTTTGTGACTGTGTGTTGTGACAGATTCAGCTCAGAGTACTGAGCATTAGCAGAAGTAGCGATGCTGGCATTAGTTGTATTTCTTGTTGTGTTTATTTTACTCGATAAGGAGCTAACGTAGATTTTAATTCTTTTCTGTTTTTTTAGTTTCACTCGTCCTTTTCATCGAGCAAGTCAAGTCAAATTTGTAGAGACTTGTAAGCTGATTATTAAAGGAGCAAGACGCTCAGCTTCCTGGCTCATGAAAATCGAGTTTGGCTTGATCAGCGTTAACATACAAAGTGTATTCAACTGTACATATGTCCTGTTCTCATACGTACACATATACACGCTTTACCTGCAGGACTTCAACGTAGTTCAACGTTCAAATGGATGTAAGTATCATGGGATGTAAGAACGTTTTAAATGCCTGTTGATGTGCAGAATTTGCCAAAACCTACTTCTGTGTTTCACTACAGTTTATTATCATTAATTATATATTTTTAATTAAATGAATAATAAGCACTTCTATCTGCTTTTAGTGTTTCACTGCAGCCGCGTGTGACCAATACGTTTCCTCGTGTGAGGGGATAACGAAGCCTGAACCACAGCAACACATGATCAGCTTCTTTCAAAAGACACTTTGCCACCGATAAGATTCCGACATTAATCAACAAACCAACGTGTGCCTCCACCAATCAGTAACAACACGGAGACAGTCTAATCAGAAGAATTGATTTGCCTTCAGGTGAACAAACTGTAACAACGTGGTCACTGTATTTTATCTAGAGAAGCTTTTCTGTGGCATCTGATGGAAATAATTTACTTGGCTTAGGTTAAAATGTAATTGAAGAACCTTTTACAGCTACATCACTTCAGTCTCGACCACAAGAGCATCTCAAACTCGTCAGGTCAAAACATCCTGCAAACAGTACTTTGTGCCCTAACGTGCTAAATGATAAAGGTGCAGAATGCGGGGAAACGTTCTGGAGAGTCTGAAAATCTCATTCAACAAAACGTATATGTGTGTGTGTTGGAGTTGTGTTACTTTAACAGAAGTGACAGCAACGCACGGAGGAGATGGTCCATACGAGCACGTGGTGAAACTACAGAGTGAAACTCTTCAAAAACCAGCTTCGGCTTTTAACTGTCACATGTCTGAGGATCAAGAGAAAGTTTAACAGAACCTGCAACAAACTATCAGCTGCAAACCAACCGACTACACAAAAGGCTGCCTGTGAGAGTTGGAGAAGCTATTGATCACTGATACTATGGGGACACTCAGATCAGAGGTATTGATCTACCTACTGCACAAACAATGACTCATGCTGGGGAGGATCACTGTAGTGTTTCTGTATGGATGACACATGTCAAAGCAGCAGGTCTGGCAGACCGAGGAGCACCACAGAGTCCTCACTGACAGGGAGAGTTTAGACCCGCTGCTAAAAGAATCTTACACCTGAGGGTGAATCCAGTCGCAAAAAGGAGGAGAATAAAGAACCTGGAAGAGAGTTAATGACTAAATGTGAGGATAAACGCAAAGGAAAGAGGCTTAGTGTGTAGTGGCCCTTAGTGTAGACTGAAAAAGGTTCTGAAGGACACGAGCTGTCTCCCCCTGCTTCCAGCTGTGATGCTCCTCAGTCCTGCAGGGTCCTGCAGGAGAAGCACAGCACCGAAGCTGCTCTGGTCTTGTCGCCGTGAGCAGAGTTAGTTACAGATGTGACTGCATGCGTGCGCAGCGGCAGATGCAGGGACACATACCAGACAAAGCCAGGAATTTCAAGGATGACTGTACAGCAACGCGCAGAGCTGTTACTCTTTCCTTCCAAAAAAGGAAACAGTTTTCCACAGATGAACTCTGCACAGCGAGCCGAGGTCATCGCGTTGGCTGCGGGAATAACAACCACACTACTCACACAACCCATATTCCAGTGATGGTGAAGACAGTTAGGCTGACGGGGATGATCATCCACGGAGACATGTCGGCCTCCCGCAGATCTCCTCTGCAAAGCAACGACACAACAGCAGCTTCATTACAGACCCGACAGAAACAAGACGCTGAGTCGCATCAGCTGATCAGCGCTGAAAACATTCAGTGATCAGGGGTTCAAAGTAACGAAACACAGCTCAAGTGCTGTCACTACAACTTTCAGTGTATGACTTGTTAATCCTCACGTAAAATTCCCAGCACTTTCTTATAAATATTTATAAACCTAAATAGAAACAGATGTGCGGTGCTTGTGTTTCACAGCTGGATCCAATGTGACACATGGCCACAAACTAAATTAACTAATAAGAAAACAAGTTGGACACGCTGACAGTAAATTCCACTGTACTTTTCCTTCTTCTCTACAGCTGAAACACTCGTACCTTTCGTTCCTTCAGGCGAACAACATCAGCTTCTCATCCCAGCTGCTCCGAACTCGAGGAAAAGTTGAGTGTGAGTCCCAGCTCCTCTGCTCGAGCTCCTGCGGCTGATTTCATTGTAAAGAAATGGCACAAATGCGCTGCGCGGCGGTGCGGAGCTGTCGCATCAGCAGCGGGAGACGTGGACACGGTGCGTTTGCGCACATCACACACACACTCACACACGCGCGCGCTCCTGTGTCCTGTGAGTCTGCAGCCTGCTCGTTGTGACCCGACGTGGAGAAAGCAGCTGGAGTCAGTAACGTTTAACTCCTCCCAGTGAGGACACTCAGTGGAGGACAGCTCGTTATTCTGCAGCTGCACAGTGAGTCGGTGTCGTCCTGAGCCCACGGCCCGGTTTCTCTGCACAGGTTGTTGGGACCTGGCAGCTGGATGCTGCGCTGCAGTTGTTGTTGTTGTGTGGTTTTTCCATCACAGACCATTTTGTTCCTGGGAACATATTTCACAACTGAAGAGCAGATATGTTACACACGTCAGAGCAGTCTGGCAAACTGTACTTAGTGTTTTTTTCGCCATGAAGGAACTTCGCATGTTTTCCAAGAAACATTTACGCTGTATTGTTGCCATTAAAAGCTTTTTTTTACATTTGTAGTAGAAATATGTGTAAAACCTGTTTCACAGTGGTTAAAAGTAACTTCACTTAAGTACAAAAAGGACCTTAGTTATAAATGGTCTGAAAAAGTTAGATACTTTAGGTACAGTGAACTTACTGTAACTTACACGTTTACATCAGCTTAGTTTATGTTACAAAATTCCTGAACAGTGTTTTACAATGAGGATGCTTCATGACAGGAGTCAGTGTGGGAAAAGTGAACGCTCACTGAGACCAACAGGTGTCGATTCTGCTCTCTGCAGACCACAACTTTAACTTTGGCCTCATTAAAATTACCTGATCAGTATTTGTTGTGTGTGTGTGTGTGTGTGTGTGTGTGTTTTAACAGCTTATTATAACGTTTTTGTGCTGTACTACTAGAGGTGAGAAAAGATACACACACACACACACATATAGACAACATTTACCGGTAAACATGTGGGGTATATACTGATGAACTGTACATGTGAGTCTTTGGGTTTGTCTGTAGATAGTAACTAAGGTGATCAGAGAAATATGGAGTATGGAGCAGTAACAAGGGAAGAAACAGCCCACTGTACTAGTCACCATCGCTCACTGGTCACAGGGACGTTTGAACATACCACTACCACTGCATAGCTTTACCTCTGTGTTAGACAGGGCAGGCTTTGGGATTTTTCAATCAAAAACAAACACCTGTTTTATGTTTGTCGGCTTACAATCATCCATTTTCCCAACGCACCTGAAGGCAGGTTGTTTCACTGAGGATGTTGTCGCCAGAGAAAACTTCTGCCACATGAGGTATAATACAATAGCTGTTAAGCAACAGCTATTGTTTCTAAACTAAAAAACTAAAAACGACCCAGGTTGTGAACAGAAGAAGTAAAGCCATGTATTTTGTATGTGTGGACATTTTTTTTCATCAAAAGGCATTTTGTATCATTAAAGGTGAAAATTGTCTTTTACTTTTTCTACTTAAGTACATTTCAAAACGTGTATATTTGTACTTTTACTTAAGTAAAGGATTTTAACCTGCACTCTTACTTTTACCAGAGTATTTTTTCACACAAGTATCTGTACTTGTATTTAAGTAGAGAATGTGAGTACTGTACTTTTGGAGGGTGACAGGCTCTATGTGTTTACATCCTACGGAGCTACGGTCACAGTTGCTGTTCTACTGCGTGGCCACTAGAGGACCCCGATGTCTACTTGAAAAACTGTCTTTGAAATTTTTATATTTGAAAACTCAATTTCCCAGCATGCCGATTCTGAACCGGATATCCGCTCTGGTATCCGGGCGAGGAGGAACTTCGCCACACGTGGAATTAAAAAGAAGAAAACTGCAAAGATATTTTTTTGTGCTACAAATTCGACTCTTCGAGTAATTTTTGATTAATCAGACACGCTTCCGTCGTGATGTTTCTGCAGTATTATCTAAACGAGAACGGGGACAGGGTGTATACTCTGAAGCTAACGTTTAATGCTAACGTTGAGTCATGTTTACATGCTCCACATATGCTTTCACCTATGTTAATGTGACCACCTGAACCAGAGAGTGAAACTACTGTGAAACTTCCCCGTTCATACAGAACTACATTTAGATTCCTGTGTAGATAGAACAGACAGGATGCCCCAAAGTCTGTGCATGTGCAACAAGAACAGTACTGAAAGAGTTTATAAATGTTCACAGATTTCAGCCTGTAGTAAACCAGGGAACCATTCATCCCTACCCTGAAATATAACTGTTCCTGTATCCACACTGCAAGTGTCTGCTTGCGGTACAAATTGTGCTGTGCCGTAATTAGAACGAGCACTTCACAAAGAAAGACTGGAGACATTTTAAAATCAGAATGCATTTATTGTAACATTTCAAATTAAAAGCCCTTTAACTGTTTTTTCTGTTTTCACAGTGTAATCCACGTTGATTTCTGACGTTTAACAGTAGTAAACCAACCAACTGAGGCTTCAGCTCTGAGATCCTGACCAGAAACCATCACTAGTGTTTGAGCTGTTCTGCAGTGGGGTGTACTAAAGCACTAGTGAAGTCCAGACCACGCTAAACCTGCTGATGTCCTTACATCACAGTGACGCTCACACATGACGACTGAGAGGACAAAAGGCCACCATGGACTGACCAAACAGAACAAACATACAGGATTTAACTATCAACTGCTTTTTCACTGTGAGCTCAGGCTGATTTCCTTAACATCCACAAATTCATTATTAACAATGGAGAAGCAGCTCAGAACGTCAGGACAAATTAGGTAATAGCTTCACTCGCTTAACATTAGTTGGTTCATCTGCAGGAGTCTTTTCTTATGTACTTAGACACATTCTTTCACGTCTTCTTCAAAGTCATTGAGCAATTATCAAAGCAGACCTGTCATTTCTCAGCAGCTCAGTGTGTCAGAAACAAACAGGAATAATATAACTAGAGCTACAAACTGCGACCAGAGTCAATTCATCTACTGTACTGTAGGTTTATTTTGTGTGCTACAGTTCATTCCTGTTTACAGAACACATGCCGTCTTCTTCCTTCGTGTTCAGTGGTTAACTGGCCCGTCCTGTTTGACGACTCAGTGAAATTATATCACATTTCTGATTCCAGGGCCAAGCAGGTGAGCAGGGGCGTATCTGTTCATGTTAATGGTTAACTGTGAGAGTGGAAGTTAGACTTGAGGCTGTGGAGATTTATAAAACAGATTCGTGCTTATAGGAGCGTTAAACAGCAGAGCTCACAGTACACACACACAGCACACCTGGTCCTCGTCCGGTCGTGAGGGTGAGACAGAGGCTCTGCTAAGGTGCACGGTGCGTGAACACTATTGTGCACAAAAGAAAAGATAAGTTGTTACACAACCCACCTCCCGCTCAGGGAGGAATCTGTACATCGCTCAGATTTTATCATCAAACAAAGCGCTTGAGGTACAGAATGAGAAACGTCTCACACAAATGTCAGAGATTATGTGGTGTGTTTATGAACAGGAAGCCACCGTCAGGTCAGTGAACGCTTTCTTCTCCAGATTGCTTCAGAATTACATAGTTACAACTTTATCAACACACATAATGCATTTTTAATATATGGCTGTTCGCTCGTAGTGGCAAGACCCAAAGCAGCTCAGGCAATCATTTAAATGTCGAACATGTTAGTCTTCAGTCCCGGGAAAATAATCATACACGGTGTAATCCTTCAAAGTGTAAAGCCAGTCTCCTCTTTCCTAACACTGTAAATCTAGGGATGTGTCACTGTTTGAAAAGTTAGAAAGTCATAAACAGAAAAGACCTCGCTGTTGGTCTTTTCTGTTTATGGCGGATGTTAATAAGACTTCTGAGGACAGGCTACTCTGCCTTAGACCTTTTGTCTCTGGAGGAGCCTCTGAGGTAAGTATCGTAGAAGAACAGGGCAAAAAGGATCAAGTAGCTGAAGTACATGACAGAGCCCCATGCGATGTTGTCCACCTGGGACGGACAGTGCTCCTTGTGCATCCAGTGATACACCAGACCCTGGATCAAAAGTCCCATCATCATCTGCAGGATCTGGGAGACTGTGATGACCATGGCAAAAGGACGGGGCACCCACAGGCCGGCCGCCCGAGCTGCGTAGTAGCTGTACATGAGAGAGTGAACTGCGTAGTTCATGCTCATGAACCAGCCGCCGCCGGCCACCTGGTCCTTGTAGGTGTACCAGGTGTAGAGCAGCACGGTGATGTGGTGGTACCAGTGCAGGAAGATGAGGCGCTGCTTACGAAGGATGATGAACACCGTGTCGACTGAGGGAAAAATCATCAGCAGACATTAGAGCTGGGCAGGAATTTGTAGAGTAGAGTGTAAGTGGACGTTAAAGGACGCCTTACCAAGCTCTGGGGCCTTGCTGAGAGTGAAGGCAAACGCCCAGAATTTGGTGAGAGGAGCGCTGTAGAAATCGTTGTCACACACAGACTGTTTGAAGCCACTCGTTGTGATGAGATGAAACATGTAGACTCCGGTCCGGAAGGCCCCGGCGGTGCTGTGAACAAACAACGTGCACACGCGTCACATGTGTCTGCTGCGATCTGACACACACATCATACAGTTCAAATAAAACCATTCAGTACTAAGAACTGTAATGGAGTTATCCTGTTCTACAAGAACAATCAGCGTATTTTATCTG
Source organism: Microctenopoma stevenorrisi (assembly GCA_032270685.1). Lineage (NCBI taxonomy): Eukaryota > Metazoa > Chordata > Actinopteri > Anabantiformes > Anabantidae > Microctenopoma > Microctenopoma stevenorrisi. Next base: position 13,690,525 of record JAUMTR010000011.1, on the reverse strand, counting down.
TTAGAGGTCGTGTGCATGCTGCGGTGCCTCGTCCTAAAACATCACACTTTAATGGTTCCAGAAACAGGCTTGGAAGGACGGGATCCAAAGTCCCCACGTGAAAATATGAAACTCTTGTCAGTGCTGGATGGAAAAGGTTTTGTATTTGAGAGTTCTCCCTGAGACAAAAACCTCACCCTTGAAAGCAGTGATTCTACATCCTGTGGTGTCGTTTCCCATTATAACTGCATTCCACAGATTTTAGCGACACCTCCCTGCTGCAGCCACGAACATGAAGGAGTTTATCTGCTCTGTGATATTAACACTTCAACCCAGGAGCTGCTACTACTTTTCTCTCATCAGTTGGTTTTTACATTAGACAAAATGCAAGCAACATTAAAGCAGAGAAGTGTGACGGAACTGGATAGACACTTTTGTTAATGAGGAACTAATGACGAAATAAATCTTTACAAGCCGACACAGCCAACCTGCTGCTCTACAGATTCCACCGTCGGCGTCTCTTTTAATTAACAGAGCAGTATGACAGGTTTATTCACAGGTGAGGCCGCCGACGATATTTTAAATTCTTCTTCACAGGGAGTTTAGTTTTACTAATTCGTGTCACACTCCTACAGACAGAGCAGCTTTCACTTTCACTGGTTTATAGGACCCCGCCGGTCTGCTGCTCGCTGGACGTGGAACACACAGAATAAGAGCTGAGTAACTGTAGACTTTTATAAGGGATACTGAGCTGAGTCACAACCTCTACAAAGTCTCCTGGCTTTTTCCCCTCTCTATTGTAGTACTAAACCTCTTATTGGATAAACATATTAAACAGTGCTGCTACAGTTCTCCACAGTTTAAATGGAAATGTGTTCAGTTTAAAACCTGAATCTTTTCAGTTCATATCCATGTTTCAGAAAGATATGACTTTCTACTCTACACCATATTCAACAAAAAGAGCATAAATAACATCTGTCGGTAAATGAAATGTGTAGTGGAAGCAGCAGCACACTCCCGACGCAGCCGGGAGGAAATTCTGTGGACAGGTGAAACAACAACGTGATGCAGCTGAAAGAGACAAGACATCTGTTTCTGTTATATAAAGTCCTTCATCTTCATAACGTTCCGTTGTGGCTCGCTTTGTTCCTGTACTGGAAGAGGCCCGATATCAGTGACTCACCTGAACACGGCCAGGCTGAGCGACCACAGTGCTAATGGACGCCGCAGGTTCAGCTTCGGCCTTTCCTTCATGAAGTGCTGACCTGCGAAAACGAACGCAGCGTACAGACCACAGAACATGAACGACTTGGTCCTGTGGATGATAAAACAGAGAGTTTCCGTATTTTAACACCTGCACCAATAACTGAAATAACCTCCACGCCACAGTATCAGGCTACATCGCAGAATAACAGCAATACGGGACATGACTGCTGCAGGTGTTCGCTGGGTCAGCACATTTGAAAGATTAATAAAGATTAATTGTTTTATGAATCCATCCTTTAGTCCTGATGCTAGTCGTAAACCTGTACCAATGTTACAGATAAACGACAAGCGGTGGATTGTGTGATGACTTATCAACAACCTCTGAGCCTGTTTCAGTTACAGCTGCAGCATTAAGCGCTGACAGATATCGCTATAGATGCATATAGATGTAGTCCTGTTAATCACACAGAGCCCTTTAGATATAAACAGAAAGCAAACGAAATGAGTTTCTATAATTAATTAGTGTTTTTCTTTATATATTCTCACGCCTTGGAGCTGAAACCAGGGAAGATTTGACTGACTGCTGCAGAGCTGGTTGTACGGTACGTAGCTACAGCCTCTGACTGGAAATAAACCTGTTCATAGATTCCACAAAGTCAGATATGGTTTCTGTATCATAATCCTTTTTAAAAAATAGCCAGGGAAACTGTGTGGGGGAAACAAGAAGGAATGAAACAACCTGCTCAACTACATCCCACACAAAGAGAAATGAGCTGAACTGATCCATGAAGGAAAGTTCTAACCCGTCACAGGGGATGTTGGTGAAGATCCAAACATTACACATGAACCAGCCACGTCTTCCTGCTGCTGCTGGCTTGATAACTCTTTAAAGGCGTCCACACAGAGGAAAAGAAGGCGTTTGGCTGCGGCTGAGTGTCATGAGTCTACGTCTTATCTACAAGACGGTTTATGGACAATGAGGAAGTCTTTGGGTTGTAGATAGTAGATGTGATTAGGTACTTCCTGCTACTTAAAACCTCAAACTCAGTGGGATTTAGAGAAAGAATGACACACTTTACCCCAGAATATGCATCTTGTCACTTTAAAGGACTCATACACCAATCAACAAATGATGTGGTAAAAAATTTCCCTATGGCTTCCACATTTTAACATGTCTGAGAAAGAAGTGCTTTTGGCCAGAAGCAGAGAGAGGTGTGGACCCCAGGGTCAGTGAATCGATTCCCGGTTCCCAGTGGTCCCTGGACAAGACACTGAAGCCCCACACAAACAAATTACCATGTATACTGAAGAAAAGAACAGTGTATTACATTACAATGAGCTCATTTAGTCTGGTGTCTCAGCGGTAAACTGTTCCCATCTCTACCAGAAGCAACAGATTCATCAATAAGAGTAAAGGAAAAACATTATTACCTGTTTATATCATTTTAATAAATTACTCTAAGCAAAAGGTTCATTGGAATTTAAACCAAACAAATTTACTTTTCCAGAATTTCAAATTAATATACATTATTCAAAAATGGGGAAAAACTTGTTGTACTATTCTGTGCATGACTTTTACTTGTAATTGAGTATTTGGGGGGATTTATTTTAAAGTGTGCAGATAATGAAACACGTGCTCGTTGAACACCTGGTCTATGGGAGCCCAGATTAAATCACATCTTTGCGGGTGAGACGGGATGCTGCAGCTTGTTGAGTGTGTGCATGTGTGTGTGTGCGTGTGTGTGTGTGTGCAGCCCAACACTCACCAGTTTTCCTGCATCCATTCTAGAGCTCGTCTTTGGTCGAAACGTCGCTCGAAGTCGTATAAAGACCCGCTGACCAGGCTCTCGTTCATCGTTAACACTGCAAGTCTAGAAGCGGAGCTTCAACAACCGTGACTCCTCTTCCAGCTGGAGTATGAGCGGTAACAGTCGGACGGCGGGAGGATGCGGACCCACTACATAAACTTCCAACTGTCACTTTGTTCATATCTGAAAGCTGGAAACACTGCGCTTCCTGGTTGGACCTTTCAAAATAAAACCTTAAAGTTATAAGCAGTGGTGGAAGTAAATAGTCAGATCAGCATTCAAAATCAACCATTTTCAGAGTAATGTGTTTATGTCTTTGTAATGATAAGTGTATAAGTGCCTCTTTGTGATAAAACAAATACATAAAAACATCAAACATTATGAATTTGCAGATTGCAGCACTCCCTGTTTTATTGTCTACAGCCTAAGATGTCTCAATGTCGTAATCGGCATCTGAGGTCCTGTCCAAAGTGGCAGGTCCTTCGTGCTGTTGTGGTCAGTGCGTTTTAGACAGCCACTGGTAGACTAGCTACATCCTGCAGTGTCATGTCTTGTCGTGTCATGGCAAGTTTCATCCAAGACCTGAGACCAGTGTCACTGAGCTTTAGACTGTTGGTAGTGAGTCACAACAGAGCTCCAGTTGTATCAGGCTGATCTGTCTGTTCATCAGTGACTGCTCTTTCTAACATTAAGCATTTTGAACCTTTGTTTAAAATAGCCTTTTGTGTGTGTGCCTGTGTACGGGCATATGTGGGCCTCTTGCTTGCCGGCAGTGATCCTAACGTACAGCATCACATCATGGTACGCAGGGTGCTCTGCTGCAGACAGGAAAGTACTGCAGAGGGTCATCAGCACAGCCCAGAAGGTCACTGGCTGCTCTCTGCCCAGTCTGGAGGACATTACCAATGCTCGTTACCTCAGCAGAGCTGGCAATATCACCAAAGACTCCTCCCACCCCATCAATCATCTGTTTGAACTGTTACCGTCAGGCCAATGGAACAGGTCACTAAAAACCAGGACAAACAGACTGAGGGATAGCTTCTTTCCCAGAGCTATCACCATAGTAAATAAACACAAAATCAGATGAACCTGTGAAACCAGAACTCATAAACTGATCAACAGTGATAATGTGCAATAAAATTATGTGTGATATTCATATAATGCAAATTATGCAAATATTCTGCTTCTATACAACAGAGACGATGTGCAGTAATATGTGTGTGTGATATTCAATTCACTCAATACACAACATTCTGTTTCCTACACTAATGCTGCTTTCTACTACATTAATGCTGCTATCTTGTGTATATTATGGCATATATTGTTGTTTGTTTTAACATTTCACTTTCTTATTGTATTTCTCCGCATTCTAGTCTTTTTGCACCAAAGGGAGTGGCACTCAAATTTTGTTGTACCCTGTACAATGACAATAAAGGCTATTCTATTCTATTCTAACAGGACTTTCCATGTTGTGGAGAGGCGGGTTATTGGCTGGTATGAGGAGATGTTCGTGCCTTTTTTTGTTGCTTTGTGGATGTGTGCTTCGTGATCAGCAGCTGGTTGTGCATCACGTCTGGGTTGGGCACTGCTCTATAATAAGAACTCATCTTAAACATTTCTTCTCTCAGATTTCACTTGCTACTTGAGGTTTCCTGCTCACATCGAACGCGCTCCCCAAATGTCAGAACTTTTATTGTGAAGGTAAAGCACCTATTTCCAGCCTAATGTCGCACTGTAACTGATCGACTTAACGCAGTGGAAGCATTGTGAGGGGCGTGGCCTCTCTGCTACGTTTTATCATCACGTTACTCCCAGTAAGATCCAAAGAGACCAGTGTGTTTACCAGCACCAGAATCATCCCCCAGATATCGGTTACACTCATTTTTTAATTTTAGAATTGTCTATAAAACCGTCTTACAAATACTTTTACTTAAATTGAGAATTAAATAAATGACCTTAACCTCTATCTGAGCGTTTCTAAAGTCTGGTGTTGTGGCATTTAGTTTATAAAACGTTGTGTGTAATGATGCCTAATCTATAGTTTATGAGTCTAATCAAAAGTCTGTATGTATGTATAAAATGAAATAAATTTCTGTTGCAACAGCCTAAACGAACAAAGTTCACTTGTTGGACTATTTTATTTCTTGTGCAATTATTGAGTGTCGTTGCGTCCTAAACTAAATGTTCTATTTGATGCTGTCAGACCCTGAGGCTGATTTTCCAACAGGGCAAAGATAAGGTCAGCGAGGTTCATTGCACTGCAGTTGATTGAAGGTAACTGCATCTTTACTGAGAATTAAACATTATGTAACAGCATGAAGGCAGGTTTAATTTTTACAGGTGTGCCCCGGACAAGAAGAGTAAGTAAGAAAAGAGAACTGAGTGTCTGCAGCATGTGAGGCCCCTGCTGGACTTAACCAGCAGGGGGACATAACAAGGACTCTCCATTTGTTCTTGTCTTCTTCTTTCAAAGCTGCAGTGAAGAGGAGCATTAGCTGTCTAAACAAGCGATTTATCTCAGACTGAGTGACACACTTACTACGAGAAGACTCAATTGCACTTGAGTGTCTGAGTGCACCAGCAGCTGCTGAGGAACAGAAGAGTTTCTGAGGGTCTTTCAGACTCCGTCTGGACACAGCTGCTGCTCTCAGTGACTCGCTGCCGCCCTTTGATCAGCCTCCACCAGGAGGTGGCAGCCAGCAGCTGGATATCTCTGCTCTCTGTCCAGTGTTAAAACCTCATGTTTGAGGGCTTTTGTAAAGAGTCATGTTGATTTCGTTTGGTTGGTTGCTTCTCGTTTGAGCTCCTACCACTTTAATCTGATTGGCTGTCTCAGGGAAGTCTTCCTGTGGGCTCAAATACCAGCGGAAATGGACATAATCTTTGAACACAAAGGTGCTGATTCAGCTACTGGACTGTTGTGTGGGTTGTTCTGGGCTTTTCAGGCCTTTGCTTACGTAAAAGATCTTTAGTTTAGACAAGCACATAAATGGGCTGAAGTCACAGTGTGGTCCTACTGTCTCAGCATCTGCTCAGAGTGGTACCTGTTGTATTAGCATTCACAGCAAAGCGATGAAACTAAACTAAGGTGAGCACGAGTTCATTATCGAACACACAAACAACTGCTTTGGTTATTGCACGCCAGAGAACAATGTGAGAAAAGTCATCTCAATGTGTGTCAACATTGCTTTAATCGTACGGGAGTGTCTTTACGTCCCTGTGGAAATTTCTGAGCTCATTGTTGATGAACAACGATGAACATTGCTTATTACTGATTTTTTAATCAAGTCTTGATTGATGACAAACAAGTGCAACAATGGGATCTTAAAATCCTAAGTACAGATAGTGACAGAGAGGTTCATGGTCGTTCAAACTAGAGGACACATTGCTGGACATGATGTCACCACCAAGTGTTCAGGGGTGTTCACTTCTGTTTTGACAGGTCTAGGGCGCCCCCTGTTGGCGCAACTGAATGCATTTAATATCATGTAATATCCATCCCTTCGTCTGTGACAGTGATAAATAAATTAGTTACCGAATTCATTTAACATTTAGTTATAAATGTTATAATTAATGAGAAAATGTACAATAATTGCTCCTTTTATTTACATTTACTATATAAATGTGTCACAGTAAAAACACCTGCATATTAAATATATTCCATGTGACTTCATTAAATAAATATTTATTTAATTTCGGCACTTAGAATCCTTCACATGTTATAAAATTGTTGCTGAATATTTTAATGTATTTTTATACACTTGAACATAATTTCCTCAGGTTTCTTGAACCGGTGAGTGAACTCCCAAATGAAGAGGAGCTGGTGAGGAGGCGATTACTGGGCATGCCCACCCCGGTGGGGAGGGGGAGGAGAGGAGGCCGCATGGTAAAAACGGACAGAGAGAGAGAGAGAGAGAGGGAGGGAGTGGAAGAGTTGAAGCCCGACGAGGAGCTGTCCATTACCCAACATCTCTGTTTCTACCTGACGGCCCCCTCCTTTCCAGACCCTTCTCACGACACTCACGCACATATTACGCACATAACTGCAGCAAGCGGATCAATGTGGACCGCAGTGCCGCTGCCCGCGTGCTGCCTGCAGGAGACGCCGATGCAACAGCATCTCATCACCAGTGGCACCGGGTAGACAAACACTGCTGCTGCTGCTGCTTCAGAGATATCATCACATTATCTGGTGAGTGTATCCTCTTCGCATCTGTCGTGATAGCGGAGGAATGGTGCGGTTGCAGCGTTGCCGCCTCAGATGAATGCAGTAAGTGCAAAACAACTTGAGCCGTCACCGCGAGTGCACTGCATCACATCCAGCCGGACCTGTCGGAGACAGGAGGCGACAGAGAAAGGTCACACACCTCACAAACACCGCTGTCTTTGACGCATCTGTGCGTGCCATTCGCAGCACCTGCACACCTAAGTTTTTGTCCTTGGCAGGAAAAGTTGGCACAGGAGTGTTTGAGCTTTAAGGTGAGTGTGTACGTGAGATGATTCTAGATAACTTTGTCTGCATCTGAGCGTGGATGCAGAGCTACTGTACCGTCTGTCACAATTCAAGGAGACTTCATAATAACAGAATGAAACAAATCCACACTAATGGAATTGGAAATGTTTTCTTTCACAATACAGTTAAATCAGGCACCTTGTGATAAATTACACTGCAGAAAACAGGACAGAGCTGCATGACAGGTTGAAGACTGTAAAATGCTCCCTAATATCAGTTTGAGAGGGGATCCATTTCCTGCCACCAAGGACAGGAGGAAATGTGCTGTCCTTATTTGTTGCGGGTTATGAATCTCCCATCTGGGGCACAGTCTAGACTCTGCCTCTGGGTGTCAGTGAATGGACGGGCGACGTCCAACGATTTCTGCACAGGGAAAAAGTAAAACACACAAAAATATGCATCTACTCCATCATGTTTGAAGGGATGCTTGTCTAGAGTGGTCTCAGTGGAAGAAGCTGCTCCATGAGTCAAACCCTCTGAACACTCTGTATGTAGGCTTTACGTCAGGAAACAAAGTCTACAGAAGCTGTGAGCTGTCTATTAGCAACAGTTCCTCTGTGCAAAATGTGAGTGGAGCTGCTGAGCGCATTGAAGCACTTAGAAGCTAACAGGCCATCAAGCTCCCTTTTAAGTTGGTACGGGCCAAAACCATGCAAAAAGAAAAAGGAATGGAGAGAAGGAGTCTGTGCTAACCTACATGTGGTGGCAGCTCTCTGTACCAGCAGGTAGCAGCCCTGCGTATTCATCATCCAAAAAGGAAAGCAGAAGAAGATCTTGGAACAAGATTGAGACTTTTTACTCCACTCTCGCTCACCACAGATGGTTTAAAGCTACTTTTTATTTATTTAGACTGGACTGTGGTGCGGTAGGTAAGTTATCCATTGTTATTACTATTATTATTATATTATAAGAAATTGCAATAAATTGCACATTATGAATGTGTTGGTTATCTTGGTTTCTAGAAAAGGAATTGCTCGGGTCAGGGTTCTCTTCTGTCTGTCGACACCCACCTGTAACATACGGGCTGTGAACCTAAGCCCAGAGCTGTGGTAACAGTTGGCAAAGTATTGACACCAGGAGACACACAGAAGATCAGCAGCATTGTCTTCAGTAGAGGATGAGAGGTTGTGTTGTAGGAAGGACACAGACACACACACACACACACACACACACACACACACAGTACCTATCGGTTCCTATTAGAGGATTGAGATGCTCGGCTCTCTCGCATGTTCTCATGTTGTTAATGGAGCTGAGAAAACTGCATTAGTGAGCAGAGCGTTTTTTTCTCCTTCCCACGTCTGTTTTCATGTCTTCCTACACTCTGCTGCTCTTTGCTCCTTCTCACTAGCCCATGGTCACTGCCTCTGTAATTTTTCATCCTTTTCTCCCAGTTATTCGCCTTTTTGGTTCAAAAACGTAACAGATTTCCCTTTTGTGTAAAGTCAGCGTGGATGTGATGAAGATCTGAATATGCTCATAATATCCAGAGCTGAAAGCCAAGAATACATGTTGGAGGTGTGGTAGTGGGAGTATTTAGGAGGTGAGAGTGCTGGCAATGAAAAGGGCCTTTTAGCATTTGGACAGGCGCGAGCTTGTGAGCTGATGGCAAGCATTAGCATTTTACAATCCTGCTGTGTTTCCCTATAATGAGTGGTCGTCTGCTGTTAGCGGCTCCAATCTGTGAGGCTTTTTCTGTATGTTGGCTGCGGTGCAGATGGAGCGCTTTGCAGTGGCCTGGATCCTGTGTGATTATGAAACGCAAATCTGTTGTAGAGGCGCTTTCTCCTCTTTACATGCTGAATCGTTGTCTCGTTTTGGTAACGCTGGTTACTCAGTATCAGTGCAGTCTGAGTGTGGGGATCCAGGCTTCATTCTTGGCTGTTTAGGAACATCTCAGCGCCAGTAATTGATTTTCCCCCACAGCTTGATAGCCCATAATGCCCTGCTAAAGTGCAGCAGCAAGTGATACGACAGTTTATCTTATTGCAAAGTGTTTAATTGGAGAGTGGTGTTGCATACATCACACCTCTAGCTGAATATAAAGGACAGGGTGGAAGTCTCTTCCTTTATCAGAATCGCTTCGCCACAAGTAGCTTACCGTTTTTCAGCTGTGATCAATTCCTTAGCTTCCTTCACACGTTGCATTGTGGGAGAACAGTGGAACAACACACAACCTAAGCTGGTTGGTTTTGTTGCAGAGCTGTAAGAGTCTCACGTATCAAAATGCCAAAGAAAAAAACAAAACAAAAAAAGTAAGAAAAGCAGAAAATGATTACGTCAGGAGAAGCTGGAGCCAGTAAATGTTTGCTTTTCTAGATTGATTGCCGGATCCAGTAATTAACCACCCATGTTATTGCTAATCAGAACGTCCACTTCTGTTTATTGTTGACCTTAAATCAGTGTTAGAACTGGAGGAAGAAAAGGAAGTGATCCATGTGTCAAAGCCAGAGGTTTATTTTGAAAGCCCCATTGATCAGTGAGTGTCCTTCTGAGTCTCTGTAGGACACTTAAGATCACCGTGAAGATCGCCTTTAGCTCAGCAGAGGCAATCAGCGTGATCTTTTTAACATGATTGTCCTTAACGTTGTTTGTCTGAAATAGAACAGTCAAGATGAGATATGGCTGTTGTTTCAAAAGCCTCTCGTCTGAGTCTGCCTCAGGACTGCTGACGCTGCTGGAAGGTAAAAGCTGGCTCCGTGCTGCATGGTGCAGTCTGCAGAGATGGGCTGCTGCTGAGAGCTGCCTGTCATTTTCACCTGTTTCACCTCATGCACTAAGGAAAACTGTACGATCGCTGGTCAAAACGTTGACTCCTGAGCTTTGCTGAGTCAAACAGTGACTTTGAGGAACAGATTATAAATGAGACTTTTTACTTTACAGAACAGTGATGGAACAGTGGAAATGACACAGAGTTTGTGTACAAAGTACTGTACTTGAGTATTTCCATTTTCTATGTGCAGACATGTGGCAGACATGCAGACTACTTTTATTTAAGAAAACTACCTTAAGCTGTTTTTAGGAAATAATACATGTTCATAGAATCCACTGAAGCATTTTCTTTGGGGTTTGACAGGCTGCATTAGATATTGTTCTTACTTCATCAGTTTGGCACCCTCCTATTGTCCTATTGTCTTATATCTGCACAAAAGAACCTGCACGATGTAGTTAGTTTTAAGTAGTTAGTTTAATTTCCATATAGAAAGTGATATGTAAGTATGAAGATTGAATTTAATTAAATTTAATCCTCCGCAAAGGATTAAATTGTGTACATGGTCAACATGTTTTTTTAGAATTGTATACAGGGTCCAGCTTTACCAAACTTTTAATGCATAAGTTACCTTTTAACGGGGACACAGGTGTTGATATGAATCTTTAAATCATTAAAGTTTTGTCCTGTTTACCTTCAGCTCCTGCTTGGATTTGGTTGTAAGCACAACATAATTATTGGGAAATGTTGTTACTAAAGATTATCGTTTATTAAATGTAAACGCTAATAAATGCTAAGAAGAGGAGGCTGTTTGATAAATGTAACTGTTTTTTATTAATGTTGGTTTTTAATGTAGTAACAAGCCTCACTCCATCGTCTTTTTTGTGAGCCCTTAAATTGCTTGGAAGGAGGAGTTTGCACATGTTTGACATGTTGCCCCCCTAAAGAGCAGACCACATGTCCAATTTCTCTCTACTCACATCTGCTACTTTTTATTTTGTACTGTATCCCACATGGAGAGCTGTGCAGATTGCACTCCTGCTCAGTGCCTTTTAACTGTCTTGCACATTCCCTCCTAACTGCACCTCCCATACTAACTACTCCACACTGACTCAGCATGTATGTGAAAGGCAGAAGGGAGGGAAGGGGGCTGGGCTAGGTGATCTGAGCATGCTAACTGGCTGAGTGTGAGCGTTTCTGCCGGGGAGGGGTGGTAGGCAGGAGGCTGTGCTGGTCGGACAGGTCTGACTGCTCTGCTGGAGAGACGGAAGAAAGGAGGTGAAGATGAGGCAGACGGAATAGGAGATTGGATGTGATGGGATAAAGCATGTGGGAGGTGTAAATCCTGTATGGATGAAGAGGCTGTGAGAGAAGAGGAGAGGTGAGGTGTGATTTGTGTGTGTGTGTGTGTTTCCATAGAACAGATGTCGATGTTACTGTCCCTGGTTTCTGCTCAGGATCGACTCAGGTAGCTTTGCATGAGGATCCAGATGATCCAGATGTGCACTTTGTGTTAAAAAGACTAATGGTCAGAAGAAAGTGGGGCTCCACAGTTCACAGTGTGTTTCCACGTGTGTGGGTGATACTGTGAGTGTGAAGGCATGAATGAGAGAACATGTGTGAGGAGTGTGAAATGAGATATATATATATATATAAACATATATATATATATATATATATATGTTATGTGAAAGTGTTGTAGGGTGGTAATGTCAGTCCTTGTTAGCCTTTAGCTAAAATACACAACATTTTGTCTTCATACAACTAAGGTAGTTTGTTGTAGCAGTGACCACATGTAGGGAAAGACGCTTGTTTTAAGACGTTCACTCCAGTTGTTGCCACTGGTCCAGGCGACCTGTACATTTATATGTCATATTTTACAGGAAAGTTTCATGGCGATTCTGTTTTCTGTCTTGATACACTTGGTGAACTGAAGAAAAATAATAATTCTTATGAACTAATAGTTAATAATAATACATTCATCCATAATGAAAACTTGGTTTTCTTGGTCTTGGCTTGGTCTTTTTGCCATTTTTTTTCTAGAAACATATTTTAAATATCTATTGTACAGGGTTGGATGGAAGAACAATGGCTATTTTTCTCTGTAGTTTCTTTGCCACAGAAGCGCTGTGCATTCATTTTTTAATGAAACAAGACTGCAGTAGAGACGAGGTGAGCAAAGTGAATGTTTTTAATTTGCTTTGAAATGTGCCTTCTAAGAAATATATATTATTCAGGTTTTTCCTGCAGCAGCCAGACATCACAGGGAGTCTCTGAGGACTTTTGAAGTTTACGCTGTTTATTTCACATAATTTCAGCATGTTTAAAATTGTCACACACATATACACGAATGTCAGAAGTGATGGTGTGTGTGTCCACTGGGACTTATCCATGAAGCCAGCTGCACGGAAATGTTAGCTCTCAGCAACAAAGACAGTTGAGCTATGAATATTAGTAAAACTGGTCGTCCACTGGTCCACACTTTTTATTAGATTAATGTGGAGAGGTGCTGATGAAGCCCCCTGTGACGTAGATCAATAGAACTGCCAGTGCAGTGATATTCACTTCCCAGGATGTGTCTTAATTCTGGGGCATCTTCCTCTGACGGCTGCATCACTGCATCTTGACAAGGCCACGTCATTTTGAAGGCTCCTTCAACGAGGGAGCCGGCAGGCGGATCTTCCACAGCCAAGCTTCTCCCGAGATCGGCTCTGTTTTAGAATGAATGTACATGTGCGGGAATAAGCTCCATCGCATAAACATTTTTTAAATAGTTCCATTGAGCTTAGCTTAGTGAAGAACTTTATGTTTTCGTGATTAGGTCAGTCTGTTTCTCTTCATGTGGCATTTTTCATTCAGCACGTCAAGGTAGTGAGTGGAGGAGTCATGTAGGCAGCAAGGTCATGGCTAGTGTGGCGCTTATTGAATGGCTCTTCGTTCTGAGCTCCATCATTAAGCCTCTCTGCATCTCTCTTCTCGCACACACACATTATGTGCCTCTGCATGAGTCAGCGGACCCATCTCTTTTGTCTGAGTGTGTCTTTGAAGGCAGCGCCAGGAAGGAGGGAGCAGAGACAGCCTAGTATCAAACGTCTTGGAGTGATTTTGTTTGAGTTAAGAGTACGTTTGGCGAGTTTGAGAGTTGTATTTTGGATGTGTCACTTCCTTAGCATGATGTGATGTAACCTGATATTACCAGCAGATATATTGTTAGTGGCTTGTGTGATTGGATGAGATGGGTTGGTTCATGGAGCATTTCTCCTGATCATCCCTCGTCCCGTTGTAACATTACACGAATGCTACTCTTCATCTCCGCAAACTTGAATGCGTTACTACCTAAACTGCACAACATATCATGTAGCCAAAGTCATATCTGCAGCAGCAACGAGCAAGCTGAGAGCTAATATTAGCACGACCCCCCCACTGGCACTATGTCGTATCCAGGGAGCTAATATTAGGCCTGGGGTTTAATTACCTGTGTGATACATCGCATACATGTCCAGTGCAAGGACCTGATGAGGTTTTACACATATTATTGCCCCTGTATGTGCATGTGTCTTTGTGTTCTGTGACCCAGACACACAACAAGGGGATGAGTCATCAATACTGAGCAGCTGTGACTTTTTGTTTGTTTGTGAGAGTCTGACCAAGGTTAAGGTTTTTATATTGCATCCTTCAGCTATGCTGCACCCACCAACCAATATATTTACAAGACTACAAAAAAGTGCTTTACAAGCTGCATTTTTCAAACCATAACCATCAAACTGCCAGACGACACATGACTGGAAACAATACACCTGGCGTTAACCTGCAACATTACTCACTAAGTAAACTGGCAGCAGGTAAATCCTGTAGTATGCTAATCAGGTGTTTCTGTGTTGATTAACGCTCAAGTGTTTGTGTTTTACTCTAAATCAGGAGGAGTGTGACAGGTGGTGAGTGAACATGGTCTATTGTAACTCCTGGCACAGCAGCAATGGTCCCATGGTAAATGGTGCCAAGTTGGATGATAGTCAGAAAACTGGGCACTGAGGTAGCTGTAAGGGTGGAGAAACAATCCAGTTATTTATTCTATTCCAGTCATTTTCTTCAACTGTCAACACAATAAAATTAATAATAAAATAATATGTGGCAGACTTACTGTCTACTTTTAAAAACAGATAAGCAAATTTTACACGTAACTACTTGCCCTACTGAAGCATGAATACGAGCCTGATTACAGTGAAATGGGTTGTTATTAAACTAGGCCCGTCTGACTTCCTGAGACGCAAAGCTCAGGGCAAATAAATAACTCATACAAACCTCTGATTGATTTGAGAACAGTATGATAACTGAAGGTGACTCAGGTGAGTGATAATATTTTGTATCAGGATGGTAGAAGTCTCACAGAGAATCTAGAAAAAAAATCAGCCTGAAACTATAAAAGTAATGGGAACAAAATTAGCATTTTCCATCCCCAGTGGAGGCTGTGATCTCTCCATCAAAACAGAAATATTCTACACTGCCAGCATCTCACTTTAAACACATTTACACACAAAAATCCAGGCAGATAGTTGGTGTCTTCAGGAAACCAGGTTAAGCCTTAAACTGTCTTCACTTACAATTTCTGGCTGCAGGAGAAAAGTGCTGTGTGAGAACAGCAGTGATGTTCTGCTTCCATCACGAGTCTTCCTGTAACTCTACGCCTTCATCGCTCTGGCTGACTGCCAGCACGTACGTCACTCTCTCATCCTGCTCTTCATTTGCCTTTCAATCTCTTCCGCTGTAGGCCTATTCTTCCTATATCTGTTGTGCACTTTCTCCCACCCGTCTTTATCTATCATATCACATCAACGTCTGTTTCCGATGATGAATCTGTGGATGAAAGAGGCGCATGTGAAGTTCAGGCTCATTGGATCTATCCTCAATCGATACCAGCCGGCGTTTTCCTACAGGCTTCCTCTCTCCGTGGTGATGAACACGACGGATAATATCTAATAATAATCCCTGTGAATCTATCCTTTGATTGCGTCTGTGAAGTAGCCAAGACTATTTCAGCATGTGAAAATGTTACATGGCGGTGTTGTCAAGATTCCAACACAACTGAGCATCATCTGGATAGACGTAGGGGCAATCTGGTCAGATCCCCGTTGCACTGCATTCATGTGCTTTTTAAACGCACAATCTCGCTGATCATATTTCACCTCCGGCACCAAATGGGGCTCTGCCAGAACAACGCAGCATTGTGCAGAAAAGAGAAGTTTGGTTTGACTTTTTCTGCTGTGTTTTGGGGAGTCATCGTGCACAGCTCACTCAAGTCACTAAGGATAAAATAACAGCCACTGTGACATATTTCCATAGTTGTACAATTATTATGCTTTATTTGATGAAGCACTCTGCAGCATTTTGGCATCTGATAAACCTTCTTGGATCTGTTGCTCTGACAGAAAATCCTGCATTGTGTTTGATCCTCTCACTGGTTTAGGAGACAGCCTGCCCACAGAAACACGCGTCTCCTGTTCTGCCCTAACAATCAAGTTTAACCCAGTGGATTCCTCGACCTCCTATAAAGGAGACGGGTCGTCTTCCTCACACCTTTTTAGACAGTGGGACCCATGGAGCCACCAGCCACTGGACAAAGGCCTCTTTTTGGTGCGAGTGGTGTAGCTGTGTGAACAGTAAGTAGCGATGAGGTGTGAAAATGACAAATACAGAGGGTGGTGAAATGGAGAGGCAGTAAAAGTTTGCTAATGAGAGGCAGAGAAACATTTTATTGCATTTTAAGTAATGCTCTCTTTCACAACAAAAGGTTTTTATTAAATAGCCTAAAGTGAGTGTAAGGGTCACAACAGCAGCCTAATAAGCGATGCAGCAGTGGCTCCATGCAGAGAGGCTGGGTGAAATAATTGGGAGCCATAGGGAGAATTTGTAACATCGAAATTAGGGTCGTCGCTCGCCTTTTAGGCCAACTCTCTCACAAGATCTCTTTGTTCTGTCAACTTCTCTTTCAACGCACACGCTCTCTCCCACTGCTAACATAAGGCAACTCCAATCTGTCGCTGCTGGCAGCAGTCTGGGGTTCTCCATCCTCGTGTGAGCGGCTTCTTTCTGTTCTTCACACAGGAGTTCTGTTGTGTTGTTGGCGTGGAGAGCTGTTCTGCCTGAACGCTAAACAGAATGGTGGCCACTGGAAAGAAGTTGGCTTGGCTGAGTTCAGAAACTGCTGAGGGATTAGGTTCAACAAGGAGAAAAAAAAGTAGCTCCAGAGATTTCTGTGCTGAAAGTTTGGTGTTTCACTCGTGAGGTGGTTGAGCGCTGTCGGTGTCCTGGATCTGATGTTTGACTCGTCAGTGAGGCTTGACAGATACGGGTTGAGAGTGACAGTCGGGGAGCTACTCATTTGAATATGCTTTTGGTAGACAGGAAGCCCTCTGTGTTATTATTCCATCAATGTCACAGCGAGTCCTAAAATAAAACCCGATCAGATCAGGTTCATCTGATTTCCTATTTTAAGGGGGGGGGGGGGGTTATGTCACAATCAGAAATTCTGTCCATGTATTAGATGAAAATGACTGAATTCTGAATTAATTATTTCTTTGACTTTCTTTGTCTGACATTAAAGGATTTACTCACATTTTTCAGATTTTGCTTTAATTGATTTACTTCATAAAAACAAGGCTGCATGATGTTGGAGCTCAATAATTATTTATTAGAAGTATTTGAACTGTCGGCTTTTGGCCAGACACTAATCTGACACAACATCAGAGTGGTGCGAGACGTGGTTTGTGTTTCAGGGTTTCAGCTGACACCCACAACGAATGCTATCTGATACAATGAGAGTACTACACTGCATCGCGAACAGCCAGTCAGTGTCGATCATTAGAGGACACAAAGCCAAACGTTCTCTTCTTTCATTCACAGGTATGAAGAATAGGGAGCTGTTGGAGGTGTCCCACGGGCATGTTTGTCCTCTGGCCGTTCAGCGTGTGTGTCCCTGCTCTGCACGCGGACGCTCTGGGAGGGAGAAGAAAGATCTACTAAAAATAAACTGACATGTACCACCAGCAGAAAAGAAGAAAAACAGAACAACAAACTAAAGAAGAAAAGGACAGAACGAGAAGCTCTGCTTGTTGTTGCCACAGTCTCTTACCCTGTTTAAGTCTCTGTCTCTCTGCTCCATTTCTGTTTCTCTGCTCTCATTACATGCATAGAGGAGGTCATGTCCCAGTCTGGAAAAGTTCTTCATCTGTATGTGGAAGTGAGGTCTGCCCCAGATCAGAATGGAGGGAACAGGGCATTTGCAGAAAGTGAAAAAGGGATTGCTCAGGGACATTTAGTTCAGGACAACCCTTCGGAGCTCCTGTCTCAGCTGACGAGCCAGGCGTCCTGTCAGACTGTCAGCAAGGCCTCCACAGCTCACCATCCTGTCCAAGACTACACGCACAGCCAGTCTCCTTCACGAAACACTGTCAGCTTTCAGCTCCAGCAAGCCAGCAGCTCACCTACAGTGAGCAAGCGCTGGAGTGCACCGTGTGATGGTGTACCTGCTGTCCACGCCCCACCCACACCCTCCTCTGGAAAGGTCACCGTCCCTCACACACCTCCCAACTGCCGAAGGCTAAAAGGGGAGGAGGTCAGCGATGGTAAGCGCTCTGTGGTCACCTTTAGTTACATTGAGAAGTCAAATGTGAAGACCGTTGACAGCCAGCGCCACTCTCTCACCAACAAGGAAACACCCACCCCTTCTCATGTTCGAAAACGCCTCAGTGACCCTGTTTGGTTTGGGAGTCCTAATTCATCGTGCAGCTCCAGTCCCAAGCTGACTTTCAGATCACCGGGAAGTCACCAGCAGATTTTCTCCCCCAGCTACCGTCAACCTCCTTTAGACCCCATTGGCAGGGCAGCTACCCAGAGGGCTGTGGAGGAGTTTGGTTCTCCTTTACTGAGGATTAAACTAGCCCATGCACTTGAGCATACTTCATCCTCACACTACTACCAACAGCCACGCTGCCAGTCCTGGGCTGGGTCTCCTGTCCAGCGTCAGAACATCAGCATAACCACCAAAGACCACATCACAGACCAGAGCCAGGCTCCATGTGGGCTGCCACGGAGCCCAGCATTAGACCAGCTCTCCTCCCAGTCCAGGCAGTCTTCTCACTCGAGGCCTCAGTCCTGTGCAGCCTCCCAGAGCCCCCCATACTTTTCTGGAGGGGACAGATCTGTGGCAGGAAGCCCAGCCACCAAAAGACAAATCCATAAGGCCTGTAACAGGAGCACGTCACCACAAGGAGCGATCCTGCAACTTGGCAATAATGTAGTCGAGGGCCTAAACCAGTTAAGTGACAGCAAATCTTCCTCCGCAGCTCACAGCCCCAAAGTTGCCCACAGGCAGGCACGGGAAGCCTCTAAAGTATCTTCAGTTTTCACAGAGACGAGAAGGTCCTCACTGCACAACGCTTTAAGCAAACACGCCAGCAGCCTAAACTCCGGAGAATCTCACAACTCATCTCCCAGCGCACAGCAGTCTAAGCAAACTCTGAAGATGAACATCCCTTTAAACGACCAACACACGCTGGAAACTGATGACACAGTCTGTCACCAGCCTGAAAACTCTATCGCTCAGTCACATTCACATAAAACAAACTCCCATAGTAATAATGACACCCACCAGGGCTGCGTTCAGGAATCCCAGCACCAGAGCTCAGTTTTACCAGCCACTCAGAGTTCCCCCGCCCTGCCTTCACGAGTCCTTCGTCCCTCCCACCCTCCCACTGAGCTCAGCTCTCCTTTGAGGGATCCCAGGCTATTTCAGGCTGATCTCAGAGCACCGGCCACTCCCACCCTGCACCGGTGTCAGCCTCCGCAGTACACTGGGGACTCCTGGTCCCCGAGTCTGGACAGGAGAGGAGAACTGAGGTGTTTTGAGACAGGGAACTGCTCTGAGGTTGCTCGTAGGCTTTTTATCAATCAAAGTGTTGATGAGTCACCAGTCAGCTGGACTTCCAGTGAGCGGTGGGGGATTCATGTGAATCCCCCAGGAGCTGGATGTGAGTCCAATAATGATAGAACTCCTGATCAACAGTCCAGTCAGCGCCGAAGGCCGCTCAGTCCCACGGCCCAGCAGAAACGGGCTGAGCAGAGGAGGAGAGAGATCCTGCTTCTGGGACCAGTAGTGCTGGACACAGATGCAGATGAGGGCTGTGATGACGAAGAGCAGGGCGATGAGATGGAGGGATACAGGGCTGAGCAGCAGCCACGGCTGCAGATAGTAGAGGAGGTAGAGCAAAACGGCGCAATGGGAGGGTCGTCCTCGAGGAGCTCCAGCGGGGTGACAGGCAGTTTGGGGGACAGAGACTGTGCGTCCCCAGAGACCAGCCAATCCAGTCACCACAGCAATGAGACTGCAGCTGCCACTTCAGGAATACAGGTGAGTACTGGGTCAACTTTGAAACTTATAAAGTGAGCTTTCTTAATAATATAAACTCTTTTAGGTTCAGGAATGGTCTGACTTTTTGAGAAATATATTATCTCTTAATGTATAATTCAGATGGACAGCAGCTCTGCAGTGCCGTTGCCCTCGCTCCACTGTCAGAGGATTGCACGTGCTAAGTGGGAGTTTTTATTCGGGACGCCCACTGAGGAGGCTGCTAGCAGGGGGGAGAAAAGTGAGAGAGCACCCCAGCCTCTATTGCTTCTACTGCAGCTTTAATGATTGACCACTGAACAATGACCATTTCCTTCATCTGCAGATTCTCTGGAAACAGCTCCTCCCAGTGGTAACTCTAGTGAGTCTCCCACCCCGACTCCTCCTTCCTCCTTACCTTTGCTTTCTGCCAATCACGAGGTGCAGCATGTGGAAGTAGAGCTGGTGACCCCTCCACTGGCTGATATCGGTCCATCCCCCAAAACCGGCATCATTCGCCGGACACTGAAGTACTCAGAAACTGACCTGGATGCCGTCCCGCTTCGATGCTACCGCGAGACAGACATTGACGAGGTGCTACTGGCTGAGCAGGATGATGCAGACTCTGCATTTGGGAGTAACCGCAGCGTTCAGGGAACCTCTGGGACAGGCAGCAGCCCCCTTGGGTTTCTTGCTTATGGGAGAACAGATGGAGAGGAGGTAGAGGAGAGAACAGGGGAAAGGGAGGAGGGAAAGGAGGATGAGGAGGAGGAGGAAGAGGAAGAAATGGTGAGCTGGGCCAGTGTCAGAATGCAAGGAGATAACAGGAAGCAGCAGCACGCAGCTCAGGAGGAGCCGGAGGTGTTTGGACACCTTCTGAAGAGGTGAGGTAGCCTCAAACACATTTAAACACATGCAATGTTTGGATCTAGTCTTCACCCATAACTTATTTTAAACCAGTTTGATGACATTTATGCATTCAGTGCACACAACCTTTTCACATACACAACCACAGATGAAATGATTTCCTTGCTGTGGTACTAAAACCTGCTTCTCTGTCCAGACCAATGGAAACATTTTTCGACAACCACCACCCAGCGCTGAAATCCCCCATCTTGGTCTCTGGTCCTCGCTGTGCTACAGAAGATACTTTCAGCCGACACTTTGAGAGCATCATGGAGTCTCACCGAGCCAAAGGGACATCATACAACAGCCTGGACAGCGAGGAGCTGCTGACGTCCAGCACCCAAACTGTCCTGACGTTTGATTTGCCCACACTAACCCCCGCCATCCACGGGCCGGTCTGCCAGAGCGCCAGGCAGATCGTCCAGCTCAGCTTTGCCCCACTGGCACACGATGAGAGGCCCAGTCTTTCTGATTCTATCTTTACCGTGACTGGGGACTCGGATGCCACCAGAGCCCCCTCCAGTGAGAGGCTGAGCAGCGGTTCAGAGGACACGCCACCCAGAGGACGAGAGTGCAGACAGCTGGGGAGCAGCTGGTACAGCAACCCCTCATTCTCTTTACCAAGGTGAGTCAGAAAGTCGCCATGTTTTGTGTGTTAACATTACATGTGTGAAAAATTCACACAGGACAGCTGCTAAACAGTACAAAAAACAGCATCAATCACATCTCAGTGATGAGTCATCTCTTAGTTCGAGCTTGGTCTATACCAGCACCTGAGAAACACACCTGAGTTTCTAACCGCCCAACTTGTTCTAATTGTGAAGTTTTCCTGCCACGGAAAGAGCCCTTTTAGAGCCCTTTCACTGAAAACAGCAGGCGAGGGCTATGAGAGCAGCTGTAAAACCAAAACAATGAGCTGAAGGACACTAAAAGGCTCATTTCAATCACATTGTTGTTATTTCAACCATTAGTAATATAAACATATATGTTAAAGCGGCTTAAAGTGTATTACAATGTAATTGTAGTAAATATAATGATACACATTTGTATAAAAACACAACTCTGTGCACAGGTTTTATCTTAATTGATGATGATCACATAGTATCATCAATCATATTATGGTGAATGAAGGTTTATTTCCTTGTTTAAAAATAGGAAAACATACCTCTAGAAAAAACAGTTTTCTTTTAGTCTCGTGATATTTCATATTCTCACAATGTCACGTGTTATAAATGTGCTCTTTAATGGTTTGTACCTTGGTGCTGCAACATGCGTGTGTTAATTTATGTAACACTTTGCTTCTAGCAGTTTGCGCTCGGTCCTTATCTTGTTTTAACATGACAGTATCCCCGTCTACAAAACAAGCCTTGTGATGAAATGGTTTGGTCAGTGACTTTATCACACAGTATCCTTCTCAACATCTCTAATGATGTTGAGATTGGGATTGAATAAGAGGAATAGTTGCAGCCAGGCTTCAAAATCTGGTAGAAATAGAGGAGAGGAGGCTACTGAAACAGATTAAAGCACATGATTTAGAAATATTGGGACTAATATTCAGTTGTCTTCATAGCTTGTGTTGCTGATAATCCCTATTTCTGTGTTGTAATGTTTAACAATATATTCATACTATCTTCAGTATGAATTTATATTATAGGTGTGTAGATAAAACCCTCAATGAACCTGGTCTCATAACCTTTGTCCTTTAAATAAAAAGTTCAGACCCTAAAACAAAGGGACATCATAGTTACATCTGACAGATGTGACAATGTTAATGTGGCATTAATGCAGTTTTTATTGCCTCCTTTCTGAGGTCAGTTTCCCGTTAATGGACTCGTGTCAGACACCAGACGAATGAGTCTCTGTCTGTGTCATTCTCCTTGTGCAGAGCAGTGCTGCAGTGCTGTTCTGGAGCCGAGTAGCTCAGAGTGAAGGTCGCTAGAAGGCTGCCTGTGGTCCCTCTGCTGTCTGCCAGGCAGGATGTGGATGTGTGTGTGTGTAATATGTGTGTGCCCATCCATCTGTGCATATTTTCTAAATTGTATGTGTGTGTGGTTCAGTATCTGTCTGTTTTGTTGTGGGTGTATGTGTGAAATGCATGCTTTGCTTGCAGGAGCTTTAGTGTGTGTGTGTGTGTGCCTGTTAGACAGAGGCAGATGGCTGCTGCAGCATCCAGGGATTCACCTTGACTGTTGAAGTCCCAAAGACTATTTCAACTCCTTACAGACTCCTACTTGTGATTCAAGAGAATTCATATTTATAGCTGAATTTTTAATCTTAAAAAATCTTAAACTTTATAATCTGTCTTTTATTCTGCAAAATAAGTGATTCAAAATATGACAGCAGTCTATCTACGTGCTACTTAGGTATGGTTGGGTTGTGTAGACTCTGGCTAAATGTAACTTGGTCCGACAGCTCTGCAGAGGGAGTGACTGCACTGGGTCACCTTGTGGCTTTGACCACTAGGTGGCAGAAGAGGAAAGCAGTCGAGTAGTTAGGTAACTAGTTAAAGTCTGAATCTATTGCAGATGCAGGTTTCAGCAGCAGAAACAGTTGTGTGTGTGTGTGTGTGTGTGTGGTCTCTGTGATGATTTTTAATAAAACAGTTGTGTGTGTTCACCGTCACATTGTGGGGGCCTTATAAAAATCACTACTTGTGATGACGTGGTTGGGGTAGGTACAGTGGTTGTATTTAGGACATCACAGAGTCATTGTACTGTCCAGTGAGGTTAGGTAAACATGACTCAGAAAGGAAGCCAGTCTCTAGTTTCAGCTCAACTTGACTTTAAACAGCTTAAACATACACTTCCACTTTAGCCCAGGCTTATCTTCCTGATAAAACCCAAATCAGACAGAACAGGTAAAGATAAATATTTCAGTGGTCTCTCGTGTTAACGCATTTCTGTGATCAGCCCTGCAGTGCTTGTGGAATCCAGGAGCGAGAAATATTTCTCAAGGCTTGTCCATACTTTGATAAAAGTTGGAATTTCACCCCCTCACCCCCCTCCTCCTTCCTCCCTCACGTCACCCTTTTCAGATGCTCTGTACCATTAGACAGTGGCTCATTGTGCAGAGCTACCCAGCGGGCTGAGAGGGGTTTCAGTTGTGCGTGGATCCCGTTAAAGCAGAAGCTGACACTGGGAATTCTCTCAGGACCTTCCAGCCTTGTCCTAGCTCTTGATGAGACAATGCTAACAGGTGGCAGGGCCCAAGCTAGGGGCTGACTTGATCTTCGGGTTATTAGCGCTCCTGCCTGCAGATGAACCATGTGCTGTTAACAGAATCCACAGTGCCATTAGCTGTTGACAAAGGGCCACCTTTTTCTCCCCACAAGGGAATTTAGAGGCACACACCCTGCAGTTATGGAGTTTAAACAAGACACCTCATATTAGTTTTCAATCTGTAGGTGTCCTGAAAGAAACCAACAACACCCAAAGGTCTGTACAGAGGTGTGTGATCAGACATGCAGAGTAAAAGAGAAAAAAGAATGGAGGGTGAATTTGAGGCAACAGACAAGCCAATTAGTTTCATGCTATTTTTCAAGGTCAGCAGGGGACAGTGAGAGTTTACACAGTGGAACAGGGAGGGAGAAAGAGAGAGGGAGGAGTGAAAAGCGGGAACAGAAACAACAGCAAACAGACGCAGAGGGAAAAAGATAGAGAAGCAGAGGCATTGCAGGACAAACAGCTCTTTCACTTTGGGGGAAGGAGGCTTGCTGTGAAGCTCAAATGACAGCAAACACGGAGGGAGAGTGAGAAAGTGGAGAGGGAAAAGAAGGACCCATGAAGTCTCAGTCAGACTCAAAACCAGGGGGAGGAATGCCAGAGTCTGCTGGCCTTTTGGGAGCGACTACAGGTGTGCCTCAGCACTAGCTCCCACTCACTGGACTTCCGCAAAGATGCATTCAGGTTACCAGGCCAGGAGGAGAGGTGGGGGCAGCCGGATGAGCAGTGTGAGACAAGGTGCTGCTCACGGGGCGGCAGCGAAGACGCCGACTGTCTTCTGCTGTCATGGTTCATCTTCAGCTGCAGAGGAGAGGTATATGACAATAAGGCGGTCATGCAACAGGTAGGTCTGGGAACCTGTTTCAAACCTGTCTGTCATGAATCTAAGAGGATTTCCATATTATGCGTGACTAGAGTTAAATGCAAATGATCTTTTTTAGATGTCAGGGGCCAACAGACAGATTTAGACTTGGTCTTATTTAATGAAACTCTGTGTGTCTTTTACTCCTGGAACAGAGGCCTCTGTAGTAAAGCTGTAACACTTAGATGCAGTTTTAAATTAACTGTAAGTCGCTCAGCAACTATTTGGGCTTCTGTAACAACTATTGCAGAGGTTACTGGGACAGTTTGTAACAATATTCATGGTCATCAGCAAGTAAAGAGTAAAGACATTGGTTGACCTTTTTTGCTTTTAGTGAAGTGGTCCCCAGATCCTCTGATGTGTCTGGTGTGACTGATAATCAGGTTTACATTTGTGTTTCAAAAGAAAAACATATGCAGGGCAACAAGTGACACTTGTTGTCACGGCCTGGTAGCCCAATGGGTTAAGCGGCAGACTGGGATGTAGAAGGTCGCAAGTTCAAACCCCAGGTCTGACTCCTAATCTATACCCTACCAGGTGTGTCCCTGAGCCAGACACACATCGCTAGCACCTTGTAAGTCGCTTTGGATAAAAGTGTCTGCCAAGTAAGGTAAAGTGAAGTAAAGAACAGTCAAGATGTATAAGAACAAAGCATAGTAAAATACTCAAAGTACATACACACACAATGCACACACAAATTACCACACCGTTCGAACAAACTTAGACGCTAGGTACACAAAGACAGAACCTGCTGAAGTTTGACTTTTCAAAAGCAACATTGTGGATTGGCAGATTTTCTTATGGCACCATCATCGGGTTCAATTTAAGAGCATCCAGTACTTTGTTTTATGACAAAATATCTACAAAAGTAACATCATTGCCCTCTGTCACCTCTGTGTTTCGGCTTCACAGCTAATGAGATGAACAGTTAAGCTGCTAAACATCATTTTATGGGTATCCTAACATGCTAATGTTAGCATTTAGCTGGCACAGCTGTACAGACAACTAGCAGGCCACAGACTCCTACAGTCCTGTTCCTGTGTGTACACTAAGTCAGCGTTGACCTTTGAACCCTTTCTTCTAATTAATGAATGTTTGCTCTGGTGTGATTCTGCCTGAGTCACGTAGAGTAGATGAATGTGTAAACGTGGGAAGTGAAGCCCTGGTTACTGTGGGTTTTCTTGGCGTGTTCTTCGTGTGCTGAGGGATCCAAATGAGAGCTCGGCTTGTGCAGGAAGTGTTGCTGTTTCTTCTTTTTTTTTTGGAAAGCGAGCCGCCGGGCCGCCGTCGCTGTCTCAGGCCGGCTGGCGTGACCGGAATGGTCGCACAGCTTAGCCACAAATGTCAGCATCGTGTCAAATTCTGAGTGAACCTGGAGACCTCGTTTCTGTCATTGATATTCTAGCAGGAGCCAGAAAAGCGCCTCTCTCTCGGCTCCTTGTGACGTAACATGCTTAAATTCTAATCACAGAACATTTCAGTTGTAATACGTTCTGGACTGGTTAAGGCTCTGAAGGCTTAATTAGGAAGTGAAACTGGAAAAAGACTTTGAATGTTGTTATTAAAGTGTATAATCTTGCTGAAAAAGTTTAAACACAGATTTGTTGAAGCTGAATTAACATGAACCTGCTCGTTGTTTATCACACCTGTTCATTACTGTTTTCTCCACCTTTACTGCAGTGCCCCACTTCTCTACCCATTTCCCTATCTTCTTTATCGTCCTCCTGTAGCCACTCATCACTCACCGTGCATGTTTAATCTCAGCTCATTTCGGAGATATTCATCTTTGTTTTAAGCCACTTTGTCCTCCTACCTTTTTTTTTCGTGCCTTAAAACAGTAAGTTCAGCAGTTAAGTTCACTGCTGCATACATTTGAGATTAGTGCTATTAAATTATTGATCTATTGGACTTTCATTATTATATCTTCATCATTCTCTGTTCTTCCTTCCTTATAAATTATTTATAATTCACTGTCACTTGCTTCTTTCTCTCTTCGTCTCCACTCCTTAGAATATTCATTTCACTTTCTCCCTGTCTATTTATTTCTCTGTGATATTTATCAGAATTTCTTCTGCCCTTTCCTCTACCTCTGAACCCCTGCACCGACCCACCCCATCAGCAGGGACAAGGCCCGACTGGCCACAGACTCAGAGCTGGACCAGGACCTTAGTGACAGGCTGGGTCTGAGCAGCAGCGACACCCTCACCAACGGCAGCCACCACGCTGACGTGGCAGCCGCCAAACGCCTTGCCAAACGCCTCTTCAACTTGGATGGTTTCAGGAAGTCGGATGTAGCGCGCCACCTCAGCAAGAAGTGAGCTGTTAGAGTGTTAGTGTGTTGTGGTTCTGCAGATCAATGTGTGCCCGTTATTATTCGGTTACTAAAATCCAAACCGCCCGTGTTTCTCCATTGTTCACCAAGTTAAACCAGCAGGCTTGATGAGGCCTCACACTTCTTAACAGGAGCATAAACTAAATACTTTCCAGTCGATGACAATAATACCTGTACTCTGCACTGACAGCCTAGCATGTTGCATGTCACTCCCTCTTTCTCCCCGTGTTTCTGGTTAGCCTCTCTTAAAAAAAACAGAAAAATCACCTGCCTCATTGTCTAAAGACTATTCTTCAGTTCTCAATTACATCTTTGAAGGACAACTGGATGAACCACCCCTGTACTAATTCATATACTAATACCTTTACTGCCACGATACCTGCTGCTGCTGCTCTTTGTGCAATAAGAGAAGCAAAAGTAAGCGATGTCAAAGCTGCATCCTGTGTGTCTTTTATAAATGCTAATCAAGCACATGCAGATTGCTGCACAGTTACTTACTACCATGCTATTTTACATTCTGCCTACAAAGCGCTGTGTTGTAGTAGATCTGCAGCAGCTTCTCCACCGCTGTGCTGCTCCATCAGCTCATCAGTCTGTCAGCTGCTTCCTCGTGCTGATGAGAAAGAATCTGGGATTAAAGGGTTTCCTGACTTCCTGACACATGCACCATGGGAATCGCCTCCTTTTTAACATCTTTTTCCCCCCTGGCCTCTGGTCTGCATCTCACTGCACGGAGGCCCAAACTGAAGCCATTCACTGTGAATGCAAATATTTAGAGTATTAATGTTATTTTAATTGCAGTATTTATTAAATATACTTATAACTAATATAACGTCTGACATGTCTGCCCACAGTAATGACTTCAGCCGTATGGTGGCGGAAGAGTATCTGAGTTCCTTCAACTTCACAGGCCTCAGTCTGGACCAAGCTCTACGGTGAGAACACACATAGCATATCAATACTTTCACATTTAGTCATTAGTTTCTCATCTTCACCTCATTGTTTTTAACAAGAGGTCTCCCATCTGCACAATGTGACTTTCCTTAGCTGATACAACTGACTTTTGATGTGTCAGTTACTGGAGTTTGCCCTCCACTGTTAAACACTGCCCTCTGGAGGGCAGCTTTGGCTTTGCATTTTTATAATCTGAATCTGGAAGATTGTGAATCGGAATGAACAAATTGGTCAAAAGACAATTTTAAGCACAATCCTAAACATTCCTGAATGTGTCATTTCCCCCTACTGTTAACGAACTAGAGTTTATCATTACAAGGAAATACATCCAGAAAAATCTCAAAAAAGGTTTATCCAATAGCAACTGGACTTAGTAGGTTTCTTGACGACGTTTCGCCCTTCTATCCAG
>JAUMTR010000011.1:13616632-13662143 GCA_032270685.1 Microctenopoma stevenorrisi | reverse complement strand
CAGGGTGTGAGTAGCTTTTGAGCTTCCTGGGTATTGTTGAGATAACGGCATTGTAAGTGGGTGATAGATTATGCCTGCTATTGGATAAACCTTTTTTGAGATAACCATGACCTGGATGACTGAGAACCTTCACAGATATGTATCCAGAAAAATGTATTATAGGTACATTTTATGTTCCTCCTTTCACATTATTTCACATTATGTTGGACCTGGAGCCTGTATGTGGTATTGTTTTGCTGACCGTCCTTGTCTCTGTGGCTGCAGGACTTTCCTCAGGCAGTTCGCCCTGATGGGAGAGACTCAGGAGAGGGAGAGAGTCCTGTCCCACTTTTCTAGGCGTTACTTGGACTGCAACCCCAAAGTCATGCCGTCAGAGGGTGAGGACTGCAGAGAAGCCCTCTCACTACCAGCGGTAGACAAAATAGCACCACACTAAGCTAACACACTGTTTCCATCCTTGCAGATGCAGTTCATACTCTCACCTGTGCCCTAATGCTGCTTAACACTGATCTGCATGGTCAGGTGAGTAAAAGCCTCTGTGTTAGTGTGTGTGTGTGTGTGTGTGTGTGTGTGTGTGTGTGTGTGTGTGTGTGGTTGAGCATATAGTACATGTGTGAATGTGCATAAAAAGTTGTTACAGTATATATGTGAGAGAAACGCTTTACAGTATTTTGACTATACAGGCTCTGAAGGTGTTTTAGTCAGGTTTGCCCAGTTTTAGTAGTTGCATTCTCCTCAAAGGCCCTTCTGATTAACTCGATTGGGAAATACTGTATAAGACTTACAAGCTGATCTGCGTCTGCAGGTATGGCTGCTGAGCTCCTTTCACCATCATTAATCGGCTACTTCTGCAGTCGGAGCCTCGCATCGTCAATCTGGCTCTCCTCTGCGATAGTACAGCTCTGTAGATGAACAATAAATTAAAGGGACTATAGAGGTGACTGGATAGGGGATCAGTTCTTGTAGGGAGGAGGTAATCGGGAAAGTTTTAATACATTTCAAAGTTTGCTCATTATTATAATCAGGTTGTCTTTCTAAAGTCCTATATCACAAACGGACCTGGATCACTCTTCCAGGATGGGCAGATACGCGACAGATGTGTCTGGACACTATAGAGAAGCATAGATTCACATTTTCTACAATTATCCTGACATTTATTCCACTGTATGTTTTTATCTTTTCATCTTTTGATTCTTTTATTAATACTGTAGAAAATGGTACCAGATTGTGTCGATATACCCGACTGAAATATAAAAGTGAATTTAATAGGATTTTTCATTTTTGTTGAGCCAGAATGAAAATGTTTGTTTATACTAGTAAATGTCTTAAATGTTCACTTGATCATCAGAATGAATACACTGTGCTTGATGAATGGGCTGACAATACGCGTATCACCTCTTTAAATCATTTAATGAAGAACCATGATCAGGGTTTACTTCACTTTCTGTTCATGATTCAAATAACAAAAGTAGAAAAGATAAATCATTCTCTCGTAGCCGTTCATGCACAGGATAAGGAGAAATCTAAATTAATTAAAGTGAGTTTACAGAGATAATTAAAATAGAAGGTGGCCGTTTGTGCTAAATAGAGTGTGAAGAAAGTGTAAGTATGAAGTAAAAGGACGTTTACACTTATTCCTCTGTTTGCAGAACATTGGCAAAAGGATGTCGTGCACACAGTTCATTGGCAACCTGGAAGGACTGAATGATGGCCAAAATTTTCCCAAGGATCTGCTTAAAGTAAGCTACTTTCAAGTCTAAAATAGCGCACGCACATGTCGTCGCACACAAACGGGCAACTCGAATGAGAGCGAGCAGATTGTGTGTGCCAGCATTGTATTGTCCCTGAGATCTGTGTGACTTAGCCAGGCTGTCTGGCCTGCGCACGCTGCCAGCTGGCATTCACCTCATCTCCAGAGGCCTCCTATCAGAGGCCTGCCCGGGCTCGCCACTTCCTGCTCCACTCCGAGGATTTGATCTGGAGACAAGGAGAATTAGACACAGCCGCCCTCGGGGTATCTGTACGTGACTTCATCAGCATTAGATTAGGCTTTTAGCTTAACCCAGTTGAGTTTGGTTGGAATAGCTCAAAAACCATGAGGCAGGGTTCAGACAGAGGCCTCGGGCCACATGATGTGGCAAAATAACCCAATCAGTGTGGGTTGCCTGTCCATTGGTGCGCCTAATGATGATGCCGATGATTAGTTTTGTCTGCAGAGTGGTTCGTCAACATGCCACTGGGTCCCAGACTGCAAGTCAACAAGTCGTAATGGGGTATTTATATGTGCGGGGGAAAGCGAGGCCACGTTCTTTTGCAGAAATGATGGGAATTTCTTTTGAAATGAAAAAGCCGCGTGTGTTATTAAGGGCAGACAGTGTCCAGGCTCTGTCTGTGTGACCGTGAGCAAAGCAGGCCAGAGAGTAAAAGAAAAAAAAAGAGAGTCCTACATTAGCTGTTTTAGAAATGGCTGATCTTTTTAATAAAGCCTTCCACCACACTCTTTTCTTCTCGTTCTCTCTTATTGAGACACTCTCCTTTTCTTACCCTCCAGCCACACTATCTGTGTCTCCTGCATCTCTCACTCTCTTGTTCTCTGGCTCTCACAATGTTCGGCCTGCCCACTCTCACTTGCTCCTTATCGCTGGCTCTGTTTAACTCACTGGTGCACTTTAATCTCCGTCTGTAGACTGTGATGCTGCGTCTCTTATCTACACTCCTTCACCTCCACCCAGTTCTACTGTCTTTTCCTCTCACCTTCCTACTCCTGATTTGTCCTCTCTTGTCCTCCCTTTAATCCCAGATTCTTAATCTCCTTGCCAACTCTAATCATACTATTGTTTAAGTAAAACTTTTAACAAGATTTCATGATTGAGAGATTTTAGTTTGCCAAAATAACAAGTAGAATTTTTTTTTTTGCATTATTATCCTTTCATATTGTCACAACAAACACAAAGAGTGAAAGTTACACTAAAGAAAAACCTTCACCTTTTAGTAAAACATCTGCAGTACAGCAGCTGAAGTGGCACAAGTAGCTGCAAAGTTTTGTAAAGTAAGACAAATGTTTTTTATGTGCTTTGGCGTCATTTTCATTCAGTTACTAGTATAGTAATTTTCTAAATGAATTCTATGAAATAGAGGAGCTCAGTGCACTGCGTCCAAACACAAGCAAATTCAGAGAGCAACATGTGTCTTAACAACACATGTGCAGCAAATTAAGAGAACGTGACAATGGAAATGTCTCGTTGGCCAAATGAAAAGACATATAAACTAAATGTGCCTTTAGAAAACTGTATTTTTATTTATGCTAATTTCCCAACGTCATAATCTTAATATGTTACCATAGCAACGACAAATGCATCCCAGCTGTGGGTCCCCTAGGAAATATGTCTCCCATGTTTTCTGGGGGACACTAAAAACAAACATGTACAGTAAATGTGTATTTAGTTACGTAGCATGTTTATGTTTTTTTGAATGTTGCACCTCCGTTCTCTTAATTTACTTGTGTTTTATCTTTTTGCTCGTGTTTTTCATTCAGCCTCAGTTCACTCAGCACTCTGGGCCTTTGCTCCTTTAATGTGTACATGAATTAAACCTAACAAGGCTGGAACGTTCTGCATTTCTGCAGTAACGTGTGGAACTTGTACGTTTATGTTATCAGTAGCATTTCAGAAGTTCAGCAGTGATTTAAATACTTTTTTAAAATCTTTGATACAGTTAATTACTGGTGTACACAAGTCAATTTGCCACTAAAGCTCACTGTGCAGATCGATAAAGACACAACCTATGATGAACGTTTTCGGCACATCGTACAATAACAGCTAACATCATTATGAAATATTTTATGTCCATTATATTCATCTTAACTGGTCACATATTGGTTTCTGTTATCAGGTTTATCTTGACCGAACTTGTCCATGTTTGAACTTTGTTGTTTTTTCCTCCTCTCTTCTCTGTTATCAGTTCATCATTTCCTGCTACAAAATTACTGTCATTCCTTTCCCCACCTCTCTCCCTGCAACCCTCATTTCCTCCACTCATGTCCTCGCTTTCCCATTTCCCCTTTTGTGTCTGGCCTCTGTATTTTTATGTGCTGTAAGTACATTAGGAAAGAGCCAGAGAAATCCCTCACTCTGTCTCATTTTCTCCAGGTGCTTATTCTGCACTACAGCAGCGCACATGTGCTCACACACTGTTCATCCTTTCCTTTATTTCTCAATCCTTCTTCATCCCCGGTTTGCCTCCCTCCTTCCCTTAGATTTATTTATTTTCATCCCATCACAGGAAAAGCACATTTCTTTCCTACGTTTCCCTGATCTTCTACTTCTACACTATGTGGAGTTATGTGGTTATTAAATAAGACATTTTCATTCTTTGTGCTGCATTAAATGATGCACATTTACTGATGTTTTTCCTGGCACTTACTTAGGATAAAACATTTTGGCAGCATTCTGACAATGCAGTTATTTAAAACTGTGTCATGTGATGAAGCTCTACGCTTATGGACAGAAAACCTTTGAGTTGTGCTGCTGTAGCTAAAACAGAAATCTGCTGTGTGGTGAACTGGAAAATAATGAGAGGGGCTTTGCATCCTCATGACACTTTTTCCCACCTCTCTCCCTCAGGTGGAGTACCCTCATGCCTTCACCATTAATATTTCCTTTCTGTCTGTTATGTTTTGTAGCTTTTTGCTTCAGCTTTTCGTCTTCAGTAATTCTCTTAGTTGCTTCATATTCTTGCTCTCTCTCAATTATTCCCTCTCAACTGTTCCACTCATTACTTTTCTCACCAGTCCAGTTTCCTTTGATTAAACCCTGTGATATGTTTCTCATTACCACCACAATGTAGCAGCAGAATGGAGCAATCCCCTATAATGTGCGGATGAAGCTTTGGCTTCTCAACCTCTTTTGGCCCTTGCAGCATTCTGCAGAAATACTATTTATTTAATTGTCCTTCCATTTTCATGTAGGAAGGAGATATGTTGCTGTTATTGTCTCTCGCGCATCATCTATTCACCCCAACCAGTCGAGGCAGATGGCCGCCCACTCTGAGCCTGGTCCTGCTGGAGGTTTTTGGAGCATTTTGTGGCCCAGGGCCTCGTGTCTTCAGGTTGTTCTTCTGTCTAATATTTGTGAACTCAGTGTCACAAGAATTCTTTAAGAAATATCTAAAAACAACAATCATTCATTTGGACTTTGGAGCAGTGGCGGATCTAAGATTTGTCTGAGAAAGGGGCCACAAAGGGGCCACAATATTCATAGAGGGCCCAATATTTGTCCAACAACATACATAAAACGTACATGGTAAAATCTCTTTACCAATTTTATGTGCATTCTTATGGTACATAGACAAAATACTCACCAACAGCACGCAGCACTTCTTCTTCTTCTATAAGCTGTATTGATGCTTGACATTCTAACTCGCCTCATTAGCACTACTAGTGTCTGGGCTTAGTATTGCATCCTTCTGAACGCATTAGGACCAACCATTTTTTGGCTGGAGCCAATGCCACTGTGGCCCCCTCCCTCGAACCGCCACTGCTTTGGAGTGATGGACTGATTAGGTCCGAAGGGATGTTCATTACATCTGGTACAAATGTCCACTTGGGCTCATGGATGAGAGAATTAGAATACGAGTTAAGACAGACATGCATGTAAAGTGCAAACTTCACCTGATTGGTGGAGGCATCCAACAGCAATGCAGTGATTCTGGTTGTTGTTTGGTCTGTATTGTGTTTTGTTAGGGCCCTGAGCAGAGCAGCATTAATTTATGCATAAGTTTCGGGGCAATATGTTCTTGTAGCTTGACAGATATTTTAGCAGAGTTTCATAATGATTTATACCATAAACGAATTGTTTATAAAAAATAGAAACACTGAAACATTGACGACAGCATGGTTAAACTGACATGATGATGCACACATCCCTAACTCCCACCAGAAACGAGATGAATTGAGGGTGTACTGGCAGCATGTCTGTTCGAGTATAGATTCTCATTTGTCATAATCAGTGTTGTTTTTCTGGGACTCATAACGAGGCCATAAACTAGCTTAATGTATTCCAGAGGATATGTTCTCCTCAAGTTACCAAAACCAGACTATCAGTCAGCAGTGAGGTGACAGGCTGACAGGCCGCTTGCAACTCAGGCACACAGGGGCCAGTAAATAATGGTTAAATCATAAGAAATCTTTAGAAGTGCTACAAAATAATAGCTGTCATTATGATAACGGATGGAAAAGTTAGATAGAAAAAGAATTGGTCTGAATCTTATATCTGTTCATTAAAAACAAAACTACAAACAACAAATCAGCCTAATAGCACCACTAAACCACTGGCACCACTCATTAAATCACAGCTTTCTTGGAAACAGGAAAGCTACAAATTTATGAAGTGTAATTTGGTCAACTGAACATATACTGTAATTTATCTGCTTTTGTTTTTGCAGTGCTGTGACTTAATGTGCCCATTATTAATGAATGGTTCACTGTTTGAGCAATAACTACAAAGAGAAATGATCTAACTTATGGTTCCAGTGGGGCAGTAAGCTTTTAAGCTATTATGACTGCTTCATGTTCCTTTACCTCCTTTATACCAGCTCGCACAGAACACTGCTGTGTAGCTACACCACCTCCCTGCAGAATCTGAAACTCTGGCTGCAGGCCCAAGCTACTGCTTTAGAGAAAACTTTCTTCCTTTATTGTGAGGCTCAGAAATGCATACTGGAGGTTTGCACCCCCTCTCCCGCTCCCTTCTCAGCACCGCTCGGGGCTTAGAGCTTGAAGTGGGAGCTAATGATGCACTGAAGTAGGTTACCAGCCTGCATTAGAGCAGGAGAACAAATTCTGCTGAAATGAAAATGTTGTACAGCTCAATCAGACTTTGAACTGCGCCCTTCGAACATTAATTAGGTGCACTGATGATATTGATTGTGTAGCACCTTGTATGGCGAGGGAAAAGACGGATGGCTTATTTGTTTTTGCAAATGAGCGGAACAGAAATCATTCTCTCATGTGTCCCCACTGTCGATCTGGCCCAAGCTCTGAGCGTGTCTGCAGTCTGCATGAGGTTTAGTGCCAGTCTGTGAGTTACAGGAAGGGAGGCGCACATCATTAAATATGTTTAGTTTTTATGTAGAGTATATGACACTTTTTTAAAAATTATTTTGAAAAAGTTTTGTATTTGAGCATTCATGTCAACGGCCTTAAAATCACATCACACAGGATCCATCTCTTCTCTGATAGAGGTGCTGCTTGAACAACATAATGTTTGCTTCGTGCCTAAAGAACCTTTTTCTGTGTGGATAAGACAGGAATGAGTCACATTAAACTAAGATTGTCCATTTAAATTAAAACTGAGCGCCAGGTAGAACACCCTCTTAAATGTACATACACAAAACAAACATTTTGCAGGAGAGGTGCAGATAGAATAGCAGAATATATCATATAAACCAAATTCTAACCACTTGCTAATCTAGTGGATATTTGTTTCCTGCACGATGTCTGCACGTCTGTCTGTTTCCCTTTAGAATCTGAATTGAGCTTTTAGGCCTGTGATGTGAACGTAGCCTTAGAGACCCTTGCTTCAAATTATCCAAAATGGTTTGGTTTTTTTTGTTTATTTAATATTTTAATCCGAGGGCCATTTGTCAAGTTAGAAAACTTCCCAAATAATCCAGAAAAATAATATCAATAAAGATAAACTGCATGTATCTTAAATAATACAATTTTCTCCACTGAAACACGGACACGACACCTGCTGCCCACAGCAGTAAATGTAACACTGATCAAAGGTGCAGCATAACGAAACCAGACACTGATTGAGACGCATGTCTCACACTTTTTCTCTAAACATTGAAACGTGAAATGTTGTTCTACAGGAGTGGAAGGGGCGTGTGTGTGTGTGTGTGTGTGTGTGTATGTGTGTGACCTGTGGCTCCCCCTCTCCCTGAGGTGTCTTAAATTCTTCTGCTTGCAGGTTTATACAGGATTTAAAATATTCAGTGGGACGGAGATGGAGAATCACAGCAGACAGGAAAACTGACAGAGAGCATGAAGTAACAACAACAGATTTTTTGTGAGAGAGCAGCTGTTCTGCGCTGGACAGTCAGCTGCAGTGAACCAGCTTCGTGTGAGTAATTCAGGGTTAAGTGCTTTGCACAGGTGCATCTCGTTGGTTTTCTTGGAATTCAAGCTTGAAGCTACAAGCGCACAAGCTGCTGCTGCCGCCCACAGAGTGAAGTTATAAAGGACATGAAAAATTGTCAGGGAGACAACCACAAAGAAAAACTAATAGCAAAGTTTCTGCGTGTTCCTGTAACGAGCATTCATAGGTTACTTTGAGTTTTGCATCCAAATGTTATACCCTGCTCCCCTAAGCTCACTGATGTACGTCCTCTAGGATCACAGATAGTTGGGGCAGCATATCCAGTCTGATGACTGTTAATAAGTCAATCTTTTTTATTCTATTGATCTCTTATAGGCTTCATACTCAGTTGAACAGCAGTCACAGAAGCCAATTAATCAAAAGATACAGCACAAGAGGAGCTGGACCAAGGTGTGCCTGTAGGCTGGAAACTGACCGATCATTTCACAAAACATTTAGTGCATTAAATATTGTAAATATATTATATATAAATATTATTATATTTGTCCATAAGTGCAGATGAATGAAAAAGGATGTTATGAGTAACAGGGTTGCAGTGAGATCTCAACATTGTGTTTTGTAGAGTTGCATGTTGAGTGAAGAAGCTTTTCAAAGATGAGGTGTAGTAATTTCCATATACAGGTTTATTCTACTTATTAAGTTAAAAAAATCATAACAAAGGTCATCTCAAGGCACTTTACATACAGTAGCAGGTTTGGGACTTTGCAAAAGAAAAATGTATTTAGTAAATAACTTACATAGAAAGGTGTCTCACTTGAGCAGCACCAGGCTCAGGGTGGGCCGTCGTCTGCCTTGACCGATTGGGGTGAGTGGACAGCAGTTAAAAGGGAGATTACTACAACAACAAGGAGCAGCAGATGAGGCACCGGGCAGGTTGGTAGAACCAGTGGGCACAAAGTGAAATCTCTGAGGACACCTGCACAAAGGTACAAAGAGAGAGATAGAGAAGAAAAATCAGGAAGGTCCCCAAGCAGACTAAATCTATAGCAGCATAACTAAGAGAGTTCAGAGTCACTTGATCCATCTAACTATAAGCTTTTTCAAAAATGAAGGTTTTAAGTCTAATCTTAGAGGTAGCGAAGGTGTCTGCCTCCAGAACTTTAACTGGAGCTGGTTCCACAGAAGAGGAGCTTGTTAGCTGAAGGCTCTGCCTCCCATTCTAGATTTAGAAACTCTAGGAACCATAAGTAGACCAGCACTCTGAGAGCGACGTGCTCTGCTGGGATAATAAGGTTTTATCAAGTCTTTAAGATAAGATAGTAATATTAGTAAATTGTGGTTGGTAAATGAGACGCTGCTCCTTGTAGACAGTAGCAATGGTTTTACAAATGCCACTAAACGTAACCCGCATTTATATCTGCTTACATGTAGAACACTGAACCTTATGAAGGACGCCCTGGGCTAAGGTTTTCTGGGGTGCCCCACTGATTGTGTATCTGCTGTTGTCTGATTTTGAACTTTCCTGCTGCATCCAGGCTCCCATTGCATCTGGCAATTTAATCAACATTAGGACAGTTTGAAACTACAATATAAAGGAGAACTAGATTTTGAGTCAGGGAAAGATAATGACTAAACTAGCGGTGCTAAACCATGATATATTTATAGCTAATTAAATTGCCTATGCAGTGGTCTCCACTGCATAGGCAATGTCTGTTTTCTGGGTCTATGTCTGTTTTCTGGGTCTTGTAATGGTCTCATTCCATCCTGTCCTTCTTCAGTTTAGTAAAAAGAGATCAATATAGCATGTGTTGACTGACCACAGAAAAGGACATTGGCTTAGACCCTGTTGATTAGCCACATAGGCCAGTGAAGAGAGTAGGAAGGAAGAATCCCCCAGGGTCTAGACACTGGTATTGGTTAAGTGAGCCGGAAGAATAAAAATGGAAATTTATAGCTGACGTGCCTGGATAGCCCCCTGGGATATGGAGGTGATAGAGTGGAGGTGGGTTACACAGACGTAGGCGTCAAAGGTAGAATGATGGAAGTGAATAAAAGAGAATTTGTCCTGTCTTGCGTTTGAACAGTAAAAACAATAACATGCATGTTTTAGTCTTGGTGACATCCTGCAGACAGTAGTGGAGAAGTGATCAGCAGTATCCTTCGGTTAAGCTGACTGACCTGCAGGCACTTCGGAAGAGTCATTCAGGGAACAACACACTTCACTCCACAGTACAGTAAAGCTTAGCGAAAAATAACGACCACATTGTGCTGCTGCTGCTGCTGTTGCACTTCTTCAATCACCCATTGTGGGTTAAGTGGCTCCAACTTCTGGTTCCTTCGAAATGAGTTTTTCTTTGTCATTATTGAAGAGGGAAAATAAAGGTCTCCAGACTAACTTGTTCTTTAGCTTGGATGCTGACAGGACAAAACGTTTGCTTTTGTTATGCCTAACACTTATTTGTACCATCAGCTCTTGTCTCTTCTGTGGAGCCATTTGTCGATTAACCTGTTCCTCATCCAGCCTCCGGGTGTCTCCAACTCCCTCCCTTTCCCTGCCTCACCTCACACCTGTCCTGCCGATTATTAACTCATCAAACTTCAGCTATTACAAGACAAGATGCTGAACCAAAGATGAACTAGTGGTTTTAAGAAGAGCATGATCTATCCTTATCCTTATATGACTCACTTTTACATAGAAGAATCCACTTTATGGTCATTGAATACATTTTTACATGTTACAACAAAATTTGTCTTCTGCATTTGACCCATTCCCCCTTAGGGGGAGCAGTGGTGCTCGGGGAGCTAGCGCTGAGTGTCTCGCTCAGGGATACACCTGGTATGGGGGCTGGGCTGCTGGGAATGGATCCTGCTATCTCCCAGCCCTCTGCCTTAACCACTAAGCTACCTGGCCGCAATATTATATTTAATTGGCCTCAGGAATACATTGCTACCGTTATTTTGCTGGAAAAGTGGATATTGTCAAAACTGGTTATATCTTTTAAAACATTTGTGTTGCCAATCAGAGAAACTTCAGTCCAAGATCACAGGAATAACCCAATCCAACAACCTCCCAAAGACCTCGTGCCCAAATAATTTGTAATTTTGTTTTGTTAACCTTTGAATTATCCTTTGGTTAGTTTTGATTGTAGGGCTCATGAAAACCAATGATCAATACCTTTGGTCTATGACTGACACGACCATTAAATCTCCGGTCACACCCTGGTGGCTCCAGATTTCTTTCTTCGCCCGGTCCCTGTTAATCACTCTCAAGTCAATAATTCTACTAGTGTCTCTTGAGGAAACACGTCGTCCATTCATCATTTGTCAGACACTCACTTCTCTCCGTCGCCTCCCTTTTCTTTCCTGCTTTCCCTTGGCCTCTTTGCTGTTTATTTTTCTAGTAGTTGTAATCATTACAAGGAATTTGATCTGATTTCATTCTCTAAATAAAAAGCTTCTCCTATAAAACTATTAGCAAACACAGCTGTTCATATTGCCGCTGTGATAATGATTTCTTGGGTGTATTTCTTCATTATCTCACGTTACCAGCACTGACGAGACCCCTCTGAATACTGATTGAAAGCAGATTTGTAAAAGAAAGCAATGCGCGTGTGCATCCTACCTCGTCTGAATTTGGGTATGTGTGTTTGTATGGAAGATACAGTTGGGAGAATGTGATTTGCTGGTGATGACTGAAAGAGGGAGGGATGGAGGGAGAGAGAGAGAGGGAGGGAGGGAGGGAGGGAGGGAGGTACGCATTGCTGAAGCCAGAGAGAAGCAGGCAGAGTGAGGGAGAGCGCTGTGCCTATCCGCTCCTTTTTTCGCTCTGCAATCCAGGCGGCCAGCTCTCCTTTTCTCCCCTCGTCCTCCTCCGCGGCAGCAGACGCAGCAGGGAGAAGGGATGAAAGAGAGAAGAGACTGGACGAAAAGGCTGGAGGCAGATAACTGAAGCCGGGATGAGCAGACTAATAACAAGGAAGGTATGAAAGACATCAGCAGCAGGAGAGCAGATTTTTTTTTCCTTCCAACACCCACATCCGCCGAATGTGCAACGGGCAGAGACTGAAAGCAGTGGAAAGACAGTCGTAAGGGAAAATACTCAGTGAGAGAAGTGGACCACAGAGGGGAGCAAATGAGTAAATGATGACAGCGGATGTCTGCACATGGACAGAGAGCAGGCGGAGTGACAATCTGACAATCAGCACTGTGCCTGTAAACTTGATGGGATCCATTTTACAGCGGGAGCAACAGGAACGTGCACACTGTACTTCTCTGGGCTAAATCTTAGCTTTTCCTGCACCTGCTTCTTTTTTGCACTCGTTTATTGTGCTTGCATCTTTGGAGTTGTGACGAAATCAAAGGGTGTCTTTGGAATCCCTCCTCTGAAGTCCGAGGGCGGCTGCGACTCCCACCCACCCCTCTGCATCTTCCTCTATTGTGTGTGTGTGTGTGTGTGTGTGTGTGTGTGTGTTTGTGTTCATGTAAGCATACAAGCTTATTGTATGCCTGTGTGTGTATGTTTTCTGAGTTTTTTTTGCCTCTTCAGTTCCACATTTTGCATCCATCTGTTTCATGCTGGCTGTCCGTTCACACCTCTGCCAGTGTTTCATACCATCTGGGAGAGTGTCAGCTTGGGTTCCTCTGCGTGAGTGTGAATTTGAGGACTCATCCCTGTAGTGTCGTCTTACTGGCTTTTGCCAGACAGGTGTCACCTTTGAGTAACTTGGCAGATGAGCGCTCACTTTGGAAGGAAAGTGTTGGATTTACTGCACCGCTGTGGCCTATCCTCACCTGAAGAAGAACTCCAGTAAATCGTTTCTCTGCATGTATAATGCATGGACTTCATATCAATAATTCAGCATTAGGTGAGCATCCCATAGTTGCCTGGTGGGTGTTGATCAAGACCTTCGGGGGCAAAACTGTTGCGGTTTGATTCCTGCTGATAGCACGGCCCACTGGTGTAGCCGACTGATTTGACAGCAGCCTGATGATGTGTTACCTTCCTCAGTGGTCTCCACTGATCACCGGCTGCTTTCTGTAACAACTGAATTCACTTCCAGCTGTCTGTTGGCGCACCAGCCTCTTCAAGTGTTTATTGGACAGCATCCAGATCTGAAAAACCTCACTTCACACTTTTTATCTCTTTGGCAGATTTTTTATTTTTCCACGTGACTCTTTTTTCTGCAGAGCTAAAAAGAAACCAGACTTGGACAGGTTTTGAATGTCCAGCTTTCTTTGGACTTGAAGCCAAGTTCTGTGTGATCTGTGCACTCTCCTCTCTGACCATGATCGGTGTTAACAGCCTGCACTCAGCGGGGCGCCTACGCTCACGCTCTCTTTGCACCGTGCGCTACGGAAGAGACTTCCGTATGATGGACCCGTTCCGCTATCCCAGAACCCCCCGCTCACGTTCACTTAAACCTCTGGTGTTTCCAGACCTGCTGGGCAAAGCTCAGGACGGCCAGAACCATCCACAGGCCAGAAAGAGGAGGAAGGTACTGAAATCTGTCTTCTGTTTTTCTCACTTTCACAAGTCAGTGGGACACATCGTTTGTCATCAACTTGTCAGTTCATCTTCAGAAACCAGAGATGAATCATGTTTTCCTGCTTTATTTCAAATCACCATGACACTTATTACAATACCAGTGACCAGATCTGTCAGATGGTCTGTTTGAGGTTTTATTCCCTATGTATATTTAACCTACTTGTTATAATCATGCCAGCAGTTTATAGACATTCACACACACATTCACAGTGTTTGCTGAGGGAGTGTGTTGGACTGCCAGGCCCAATGGGCCCATGCACTTCAGCTCAGTCCAGCATATTGTGTAAATCCACCACCGAGGAAGTGACGGTGACAAACCTTCCTTCCTTTCCTCGCTGAGTGTCCGAACTGAATGAGCCTGAGATCTATATTCCTCTTCTATCTGCCTTCTAAGCCTTTAACACCAACACAGTCCCAGTGCTGTTATGCAGTGTTAGTATTTACAGTAAGAGGTTGAATTCTTTCCTCCAAATAATAAAAAAAATAATAATCTGCAGGAATAACTCAGCGTTGGGAGATGAGCTCAGCTGTGACACAGTTTCAGTGTACAGTATGCTTCTCTTACACTAAATCAGCAGTGAAGTGTGTCAGCTGAGGCAGACACGCTGTGCATACATATATCGAGAGAAAGAACATCCATCATTATTACTCACTAAATCTAAATCAGTCAGCAGGAAAATTATTTAAAATGTAATTATTTGTTAGTTATCGTTGAAAATGTGCTTTTGTGAGGACATTTTCTAGAAATGATTCTGCTTGTTTACTCATTAGTTAGCGACAGCCTCGTTACTGGCTGTGTATGTGTTAGTTATCATCTCCATTTTCAGTGGAAGGGTAATTACCTTCTAATCAAAGATCTGTGTGTAGTTTCGTTGCTAGACCTTTTAAAATGACGCAATTGTTTATTCAGTCCAACATAGTAAACTTCCACAGAAAGATCTTGGGGCTGCTGTTGCAGATCGCTGTACATTAACCGCTTACAATTTCACTGTTGACCAGATTTGTGCTACAGAAGCAGTTTTTCCCACTTTAAACTGGCCTACCTCAGGCTCCCCGGGAAACCTGACCATATTTCTGTCTATCATGACTATTAAAATGCATAAGCATATTTAGTCTGTAACATAGTTTATGTGCTAAGATTTGACAGTAGAGCGTGGGGAAACCAGAATAAATCTATAACGGCCCAGGCTGGCTCATCATCAATATTCATGACACTCTGGAAGTATTTCTGATTAGTGGCAGTTTCAAAGAAAAGGCTGAAAATGAACCTGATTAGGCACGCAGAATCAAACCCCATCAGGATCACAATGCAACACGAAGATAGTCATAATAGGTTGGAAGTCTAAAACATGCATAATTCAAGTGCAGACCTTTAGGAGTAGTTCTTTAATCAAAAGACCATAATGGACACTGATCGATTTAGCTGACTAAGAGGTTTCTGGGTCTTCGGAGAATTGAGAGGTGGGGGAGATGATGGGGAGCTGCCTGTAAGGGTGCGTGGCATCACCTCAGCTGTCACCGCTGTCAAGCAGTCTGTGTCCTAAGCACTACAGTGTGATGGCGTCCTGCTGCCTTCCCTCTCCCTTCTCCTCTGCTGCAAAGCGGCTGCGAAACAAAGTGGATGTATCCCACCTAACCGGCGCAGGCCAATGTCACAGAGGCCTGTTGAATGGTAGGCGTCTAAAGGTCTCCAATTAATGAACTCACTACGAGGATAAGCTGAACTACGACCTGATCATTGTCTACTGATTCATTAATCTAATATATTTCTGTCTGTTCTTTACTAACGAGCCATTATCTACAACTCGCAGATTCAGAGTTCAGGAGCTACTCATCAACTATTCATTAATTCCCTCCTCGCCTCGTGTAGAGCGTTATAAAGTGTAGCGGTATATTTTAAACACATAGGTCTGCAACTTTACACCATATAGCATCATATACAGTATGACTGAGATGGGTTGCTTATTTTATCTACTTGCTTTTTACTGTTACCAGATTTTACTGTTTGCTGGCCATAACTTGATTTTGCTTTGTGCATGTCGATGCTTTTTCATTTTGGTTTTGTTTGATGTAGTGGCGGTCCACTGATTGAATGACTGATTGATTGTTGGGCAAATAAAATGAGTTAGGCTGAGACAAAGGGCAGTTTGTGGAAGGCGATGATGTTTGTCTGTGTAAAGTGTATTGAATTCAGCTGGCTTGCTTACTGTGCAGCTTTCACAGCGCCACAATATTACATTTAATCAAATATTCAACTGTTGGTTGTTACATTTATCTGATAATATGATTCTTCCCACTTTCCTCTGCAGGCTCTCTACAACTCCATCAAGAATCAGAAGCTGCAGTGGACACTGTAAGTCATTTCATGTCTATCCGATTCAATGTAAAATGATATTTTCCCCGATTGTGTCCTTCTCGCTGTTTTAGCTGTGTGTGTCAATGACTCAAAGACGTGCTCTACACACACACACATTGTCCTGAAGGGCAGGAAATAGTGACGAATATTGATTAACTTGTTAGCATCCTCATTAAAGATGTGAGCGTCGTCTGGCATGCAAAGGAACCATTAGTGTGTCAAGGGTTGCTATTCTGGATCACAGTTTCAGAGTGCCTCAGAGATGCCAATTAAGTCACTGGCTTTCCAAGCTTTGTTGCCATAGCGACGGCACCATGGATACGACTCCATGGCTACCGCATCTCTCTCTCTCTTGCCTGTTATCTCAGCAGCAAACATGCACACCAGCAGATAGATGTACTGTACGCATAAAGACATGCAGATGGTAAATCTGTATGTTTCTGTGCATGTGAACAAAAAGAGAGAGAGAGAAACTCGGCTCCATTTGAAAGTCTCTTTACCTGCATTCTAAACAAAGGTGTGACCAGAGCCTCCTACTACCTTTCCAA
Organism: Microctenopoma stevenorrisi; assembly: GCA_032270685.1. Lineage (NCBI taxonomy): Eukaryota > Metazoa > Chordata > Actinopteri > Anabantiformes > Anabantidae > Microctenopoma > Microctenopoma stevenorrisi. The sequence continues at coordinate 13,645,595 of JAUMTR010000011.1, read as the reverse complement.
AAATAGCAGCTCCCAGAGCAGCTGAATAAGAGTGGTCAGAGGAGGGGATCCACAGAGAGGCAGGCGATCCAGTTCTAACATCTCCACTGACACATGCAGACAGACAGACAGCTATTTAAACACGGTTAAAGAGACACCGTCAAACAAAGGAGAATCCACCTCCAAACAAAACCAAAGGCAGATTAAGCGATTCAGCCGACAGCAGCAGGGATTTATTTGGTTTTTGGCAGAGTTGCACATGCTCGTTTTAAATATATTGTAACTGGCCAAGATCACTGGAACAGAGTGAATTGAGTCTGGGCTGGAGCTCAGCGTTGACGGTCTTATTAGAAAGCAGTCGTCGCTCTCACACCCCGCTTGTACGTTTCACCTTTTTAGCTTCGCCACACAGCAACATCCTGCGACGGGGGAATGTTTCCGTTTGTCCTGCTGCTTCGGAGATGTTTGTCACTGCTTTGCTCTGTTTGCATTTGCAATTTGCACACACACTATTCTGTTCTATATATAGGCCAGCTCAGCATCGATTTAATAATTTACTCCCAGATTGCATGTTTTAAAAAACACACTCTCTGCCATCACGGTATAGTCAAAGGCCTGAGATAGAGGTGTGATTTTCAGACACTGAAACAAACTGTGGCTTTAGACATCCAAACTGTGTAAGTGAAATCTGCGTGTACGCCTCATTACAGGTGTGTGTGTGTGTGTGTGTGTGTGTGTGTGTGTGTGTGTGATTGTGTGGGTGCGCAGTACGTTTTTTTGCGCCCCACAATGCAGAAGCACGACGGCGATGAATGTTATTTCACACCCCCACAGAGAAAGACACGCACATGGCCACTCACAACGGTGCGGTCGGATGCACCCACAGGTTCCTGCACGCACGCGCCAAGCACACGCGCACGACGCAACAACATATATCTCTCTCTCTCTCTATATATATATATATATATATACACACGCGCGCGCGCACGTGCTCCTTCGCTGTGGAGCGGGGGTGGAGAGCGGAGGGAGAGGTGGCGCGCGCTGAACGAGAGACGCAACAAGTCAGAGGTGCGTGGAGATGCAAGCAGGTAGAACAGGGTGAGAACGGCAGGAAGATCATGTTATCAAGCTTGGCGAAGAAACAAATGAGCGAGGGAGGAGGACAGACGAGACCCATCTGCTCCGTTATTGTGCTGACCCCCCCCCCCTCCGTGGATCCAACCATCCCGTCTCACAGTTGTTTGCTGACGCCACCTCTCACCTACAGCAGCAGAGCAACCAATCATTCATTATTTTATTTTCTTATTAAATCCATCTGAATCCGCTCCAATCTGACTGATTTACCGTGAAGAGCTTGTTGCATTTCCTTATGTTAAAATGCTCCAGCAGAAACATGATTTGTATTTTTGGTTAATCTGTTGGTCATTTTGCATTAGTTGATTAATCCTTTGGTTAATGTACCATTAAATCATAACCACATGATCAGATCTCTGAGTCAAAGAACCAGTTCATCGTCAAACCTTCATTAGATATATAAACCTTTTTATGAACCTTCTTATGAAACTATTCTTCACAAACATATTCTACAGGACATGCATAATTAAATAAGGTGTTTAATATTGTTTCCGACACAGCGATGACCTTCCTTCTATACTGTCCAAACATTATATGTTAATGCTAAAGCTACCATAGCTGCTGCTCACTACAATTAAAAGTGTGCAAAAGTCTGGTCATACTTAACCGAAGCCCTGTAACCTGTTCCCACGTTTCCCGCGTTTTGAATATGAATATTCTTTGTCCTGTATTTAAATAAGTGGCTAAAGGTGTCGGAAGATGCTTCGTATTAGATTATAGATTTAATATTTAATATAAGTAAGTGATCTCTGTGATTTGCTGCCTCTGTGCACAACATCCACGTTTTGGAGGAATGGATGCAAAAAAAACAGGAAATGGATGAGTTCAGTCACTGTACATCTGACATATTTAAATAAACTCTTCTGTATTAGTGTCATTCAAACACAATACAAACCAATATCTCCATAAATGTACTAAATAAAGCAGCAGACTCTGTGACAGTGTTTGTTCGGGTGATTTACTGTCCTCTTCCACTTCACTGTGTTTGTAGTGTTGTTGTTTTTGTCATGTGGTAAAATGACTCAGTGACACAGGTGAAACACAGCAAACCTTTCTCCACTGGCTACTGATGCAGCAACATCAGCACCAACAGTCAGAATCAGACTTCACTTTCTATTTCCTGCTTCCATCTGTTTACTATTTTACTTCTTCCATTTTTTTTTCTGCATTTTCATAATTTTCTTTATTTTTTAATCTGTATTTTTCTTCTTGTCATTTCATTTCCTTCCATCTGTTTTTATTCTCCTCCATGTCTCTTATTTTACTCTCTTTTCCTCCCCTCTATGTACCCATTCTTTTCTTTACTTCCTTGTGTCCTCTGTTCTTCTTTTTTTTCTCTTTTTCCTTTTCTTTTGAATTCCTGTCTGGACCTACCATTCCTTTACCTGCTTTACATTTCCCCCATTTGGCTTTACCCTGTTTCTTTCTGCTCCTCTTTACGTCTTTTCCTTTCATTTCCTGTAACTTAATTCCCATTTTTTTGCTCTCTTCTTCTCTGTTCTTGCTCCTCTCCATCCTGCTCTTCTCTCCACCCCTTTCCTCCTCCTTCCCCTGTTTGGTTTCTCACTCACATTGTTGATAATGTTCTGCCATCTGAGAAGGATCAGCTTTGTCTTCCTTCTGCTCCCCTCCCCTCCGTCTCTGTCCCCTCTCAATCCATCCCCCCGCTCTCCTTCTCCTTTCCACTTTGTCTCTGTATGGAGACGGATTCAGGCAGGCCAGCAGTTACCAGGCAACAGGCTGCATCCTCATTGGCTCCGTCTCTGCCTCCCTTTCTCTCTCCGGCTCCTGCATGGGGTTAACTGCTGTTATGTACTGTTGGTTACTCATAACGTGGTCTCAGGGGGGGTTGGCATCCAGCCATTTTTTTCTATTTTCGGGCTGAACTTTTGCATGTGTGCCGCCTGGTGAGGTAACAAGTGGATTTGCCATGTTACTTCATGCTGTTGTAGCCTAAAGCATTTATCATCTCCTAATGTGACAAATCCATTTAAAACCACTAAAAGAATCCAAACAGAGCATTTTAGAGGGATTATTTAGAGGACGGGATTATCACAGCTGTAGCAATGTGTTTTATAAGTATTGTGAGTATTACTGTCATTCAAACACAATACAAACTAATATCTTTAATAATAATTTGATTTACTTCTGCCATAATATTAATAATTTGTAATATATAGTAATATACAGCCATCTTTTCATATTGTTATATAATATTAATATTTTTTATTGATATTTATTTGTATCATTTACTTTGCAAAAAGACATAATAATAATAATGTTTATAAAAAAATGGTGGTAAAATGAATGAAAGGTGTTTTTACATAAGAATAGTAGACAGTGGGCTATATAAAAAAATTTGTGAGATAAAAAATAAAGTGAAAAAAATTATACAAAACTTTCCATAAATAAACTTCCCATCTACATTTGCTTGTAAGTCTCAATTTGGCTGTTGTATAATTTCATTTAAAATGTACTAATTTAATCTTGTAACCAAATAGTTTGTAACTATTATATTTGGAGTGAATGCAGCGTCTGGGTTTAGCAGTTTTGTCTCGTCTTTATGAGGTAGGCCATGATATTCTTGTGAGCATCAAGAGGAGGAAGAGTAACAGAGGTGCATCTTTGTCTTCGACAGAATTTGGCCTTGTGGGTAAAGATGACCCTGTTTCTCACCTCAAAGTAAGAACACGATAGATGGTGTCACTTTTTTTTTGCTGCTGTACTTTGTGATCAAGGAGAAGGGAGCTGCTTCTCGAGAGAACAGGAGCACAGAGAGGAAATAACACATGATTAAAGCCTTGAAGACAGCTACATTGACTCAGGTTTCCCCCTGATACATGCTACTTTGTAAAGGTCTTGTGCAACAAAAGCTTTGTTGAGACACCAGCAGTGGACGGTGATATTACTCATGTGTTCTGCATGAAACGAAAGTTTCCCAGTAAGTGTGTGAACCCTTTGGACCTCTTGTCCGGTGTTGTTCCTTGTGTAACAAGCACGGAGCGAGAGGCAAATGGACAGGATGAATGATTATGTGTTTATTCGTAGCTGCTAATGAGACATGACACATAAGTGTTGCTCAGCATGGAGTCAGTTCATTTATTTATTTATTTGTCTCCATAGTGACGAGGAAGAGCTGCGGAAGTCCTTTTCAGAGCTTGGGGACAGCCTGTGTGATTCCAACACGTCCAGATCCCTGAAGAGGGAGGGCAGTAGAGGGGAGCTACTGTCTGAGGGTTTGCAACCTACGGGAACGCTGCTGTACAAGAACGGCTTCCTGGTCCGCAAAGTCCACGCCGACTCGGACGGCAAGAGGAGTACGTGTCATGCGTTTTTGTCACTTTTTAGCCTCACGTTGCAGAAATAACTGTTATGGGGCATTTGAGCAAAGTACTGACATCCAAATACAAGTTAAAGTGTGTATTAAAAGTATTAAATTCATTCTGCAGAAAAACACATTATTAGACAGTAAGTACTAGGTGTCCTGGTAGCTCAATGGGATAAGAGTCAGACTGGGAGGCAGAAGGTTGCATTGAAGAATCCCATCCCTAGCTCCTTGTAAGTAGCTTTGGATAAAAGCATCTGCAAAGTAAAGTACTGAGGCTACGTTAAATGTTACTGTTAAATGTTCATTACTTTAGTCCAGTGATTTACTTAGTTTTTCTTGTGTTTATTGGAGAAATGCTGAATAGTGTAAAGTCTGAGGACTAAAATATGACTGGCAATTAAACTAAAGTGCAGAAGTTACATTCTGTAAGCTTATTGCATTTTATTGTAAAATTGAATTTAAAAGTGTGCAATGTTTTTACAGATTTCTTCTGGTGAAGTAGATAATGTAGCAGAACAGTAGAAAGTTACCTAAGATGACCTAAAATCACAGTGACAGTACGTCCTGCTGTGCACACTGTGTAATAACCTACACGTGTGGGTCACTTATCTTTATTTACATTTATATTCATTGTTATTCTTTCAACCTTCATATTTATTTATCTGCTCACTCTTTTGCACAAAAGTAAAAACATACACGAAGAAAATTAAAAAGCATTTTAAATCTACAGTACGTCCACATTTGTAGAAATGATATTAACCTTTTCTTCTCCTCACAGCACCGAGAGGGAAGAGAGGGTGGAAAACTTTCTATGCTATCCTTAAAGGGCTCATTCTCTATCTGCAAAAAGTAAGTCTGTTGTATACTTTATACTTCTGCCAGTAAAAGAAAAAATAAAGTGTGGGAGAGAGGCCGCTTGTAACAGCTTCTACTTGATATTCATTATTCAAACTTTAAAATATCAGGTGACTCCATCTTTGTGAACATTCTGTTTTACCTTCATATCAGCAGGAAATTTGTAGCAGCAGGTGAATCCTTGTCCCCGTGGTGGGTGTCTCTTTAGAAAGCAAACAAATACTGTATGTTCTTCACGATTATGTTACCTGCCCACACATGATCCCCCTGCAGGCTTTATTTTAACACAATATCAGAGACATAAAAAACATCTTTGTGACAGCTCATCGAGCAATCTATGTCCACAAATGGAGCTGTTTTATGTTTCCTGTTAACACATGCTGATGTAACGTCCAGGCCACCCAGCCAGGCACTGCCACTGCGGGGCCTGACTGCATAACACGGCACTATAGCTGCAGTTGAGAATAAAATCATCTGCAGCTGAGTTTGCAGTTATTCTTTTGTTTGATTCTCTGCTAAATCCAGAGAAACAGAGTCATGTGGCCCCTGGGACTGAGCCTCACTGTGGTATGACCATTAATATTTCTAGTTTCTGCGCAGTCCAAAGGTGGAAACCAACCACAGGCCGTTACAAAACAGGCACACATGTGCAAAATAACCAAAAGATAAGCATCAAACAACAAAAAACACACGTTGTTGACAAAACCATGTAAATGAACAAAACAAATGCAAACAGATGCATGACAGACACACAAAATAATAAAAACACCTGGAAGCAAAACCCAGAAAAGAAGGAATTTAGTTGTAAAGAGATGAAAACTAACTATTAAGAAATGGAAATGGGCAGAAATAGACAAAATAAACTAATATGACTAAAAAGAGACGAAAAGAAACACATCATAACCAGAAATGTATAATACCTCACTACAAAACATCCAAAATATACACAAAATAAAGAGCTAAGGAAATCAATCTTAAATAAAAAAACATGATGATCAGGAATCTGCACAAAATGAGTAGAAGAGAAATTAACACAATCCATAGGAAGAAATATGCTGTTTATGTTGAATATAGTAATAATGTTGATTCATAAAGTGAATAATAATCAACTTCTACGCTACTGTTTGTCTGTAGGCAAAAGCCACAGTATTACATCTTAAACTACAATTAATCTTTCTGCTTTAAAAGACCCCTCTATGTTAATCTAACCCCTAACCCTAACCCTAACTATCCATCGTAGGGGGAATACAGGCCTGATAAGCAGCTTTCTGATGAGGACTTGAAGAACGCCGTGTCCATCCACCACTCTCTGGCTATGAAAGCTTCAGACTACAGCAAGAGGCCCAACGTGTTCTACCTGCGGACTGCTGACTGGAGGGTATATCTCTTCCAGGCACCGTGAGTAACTATGTGCATGTTTAATGCTTCTTACTGAGCTGAAATAACAATAACGTGGTGCACGGGGCACATGCCGAGAGCGCGCGGGTCAGTGCTGCACGCACATGTTGCACAGCGCGTACAGTGAATGTTGAGAGCGAGGTGAAGGTGTGTGTGCGCGTTTGTTGGCAGGATCCAGTAAGTGGCACATGAGTGGCCACATGTTTCAGACCCCAGGAGGCCCGGCTGTGTGCTCCAGTTGCAGCTCGTATTTGTCCCAGATACTGTACCCCTCTCTGTGTCTCCACCTTTCCCTCTCTCTCTCCCTCTCTCTCTCTCTCCCTCTCTCTGTGTGTCTGCCTGGGGATTTAAGCAAGGCTGTCTGATTCTATCTGATATTTCTCATGGGGCCCTAATGGGTCTGTTAGTGTAAAACAGGCATTAATTGGCTCTAAAATAATGTCTTCTTCCACTATGCTGCTGCCTCTGATAATCATCCCTGCGATGTAAACTAGCTGCTCTGATCACCATGGACTGGTCACATGTTGTGGAGATGAAGGTGTGTAGGTTTGTAATTGCGTTCATATGTGTGCGTGTGTGTGTTTGTGTGTGTTGGCATGTATCATCCACACCATGACAGGAACGCAGAGCAGATGCAGTCTTGGATCACACGGATCAACACGGTTGCTGCCATGTTCTCGGCTCCTCCCTTCCCAGCAGCCATCGGCTCCCAGAAGAAGTTCAGCCGGCCACTGCTGCCGGGGACGACGTCAAAAATGTCTGAGGTACATAATGTACAATAGAAACAGCCATTTTTCAGTCTTAGAGATGCCTGAACCTGGTCTGAAACAAGTCCAGGAGCATGTGAATCTTATTATAGCAAGGCAGTGCAAATCCTTTAAAAATAATGACTTGGCCTGCATTCATCAAGCATCTCAGGGCAGGAAATCACTCCTAACTCATGACGGATGGTCCCCCTTTTAGGACCATTATGAACATTTCTAACTTAGGGACCTGCTCCTATCATCAGAAAAATGCAGGAGAACTCCAGAGCTGTCGTAACTGGTTAGATCTGTGCAGATCCCGTTGGAGGAAATGTGTTTCTAACACTCAAATAACCAACTTATGAACAGCCATTTGACTCTCACGTTTGAGAGCGACGTGCAAATCAAAAACTCTAGGTCGCTTGTACAGTAGCACAGGAAATGTGCAGATTTTCTCAGTAGATTTTAAAATAATGGCCCCGAGCGCCCGACAAGGCCACTTAGGTGAACACCCGAGTTCTAATGTTGTGAACTACACGATTCCATGGTGGACTAATGTCCTGGATCCACAAACGCCTCGGGGGTCCAAACTAAGAGTGCGCTTAAACTTCTATTTTTAATCATGTTGATGAGGAGAATTTCATGCGGTGGATTACACTGTGGCCTTCCACTAAACTTACCCTGCAGCAGAATTCGCATGGTGTGAAGCATATTTCTAAAGCTTCTAATAACGTTTCACATGAAAACTGATGCTGATTTCTGCATTTTCATATTAACTACACCCACAACAGACTACAACACACCTCTATAGTTTGTCTTAGTGCAGCTGTCAGCGTTGTCACACTGCTTCCTACCAGCAGTCCTGTTCTCATAGGAGGCTTCATAAGTCCTGCTTTGAGCGTTTCTCATGCTGGGATGACAATCGCTGTGATTCTCAGGAGGGGTTCTGAGATGATAAACACGGGTCATTACTAACACAGAGTAATTAAAATGTAAACTGTACAAATAAACCTCTCTCTAAACTCAAACGTAAAAAGTTTTCCCATATCACTCATGTTGGTTCATTTTTCCAACCTGAGACTGAGACTTGTTATCTGAAAATGTAAAAAATGCAGGAGGAAAGTTCACAAGGACAAACAGATGGTTTCAACAAGCAGGAAAGTTTAAAGATTAAATTAGACCATTGAGAAAGACGTCCATCACACACCTGCTTCACAGTGAAGACAAAGCTCCACGCGCTTTCATTCAGATCACACAGAACTCCTCACTTCATTTTCTGTCGTCAGTCAGTGTGGTGAAGACAGTCAGCTGCTGTTATCTCAGCTCCTCAGGCTGTGTCGCTGGCTGAACAGCTGGTTCACAGGACAGGGGTCAGAGTCAGTGTGGAGAGAGAGAGGGAGAGCGCTTACTTACTGGTTCATATCGGTGGCTGGTGAATACGCTGGTGAGGAGACGATTAGTGGACTGGGAACAGGTGTGAGGGTCAAAGATGCAGAGCGATAAAACAAGCAGACAGAAGGAAAATCATTCTCCTGGCTGATTTTGACTGTGTCTGTCCTCTCCCCTGTGATGGCCCTCGTGACGCTGTGCTTGCAGGAGGAGCAGGTCAGATCTCACGAAGCTCGATTCAGAGCCATCTCCACTGAACTGACGGAGCTGCGGTCTTATCCTCCTGACCGCAAGGTCAAAGGGCGAGAGCTGGAAGAGTACCGCCAGCGGGATGAGTATCTGGAGTTTGAGGTGAGGTGGACTTAAGCATTTGGTCATTATCACAGTACTGTTTATAAATGCTCCAATCCTGCATTGTGCTCCCTTCATAGAAAACACGGTACGGAACTTATGTGATGCTGCTGCGAGCTAAAATCCGGAGTGGTGAGGAGGATCTGTCTGTGTTTGAGTCGCAGCTCCTGGAGGAAAACGGTCTGCAGAGGGCTCATTCCAGCCCCACGCTGCAGGACAGCAGCCAGGCCAGCAGCACCAGGGACGGCGGCAACAGCAGCAAAGCCAGCGGCTGCAGCAGCAAACTTCGACAGGAGGGCCAAAGACACAGCTATCGACAGGCCGTCAAGAAGTGAGATGGGGCGGGGGCGCCGGGAGCGGCACGGCGTTGCACTGCCAGCGGCAGGCTGTCTCCCTGCATAGGTTTTTATTTGAGATCCAGGAGGGTTTGGAGCTCTGCTTGAAGGGGGAGGAGGAGTGAGGGTCAAGCCCACAGCCTTCCCACAAACACGACGCCCTACCCGGCACCCCAGTCTTCTCATCTAACAGAGGAGGTGCAGATCCTGTGACTGGCAGAGTGGCTGGGAAAACACCAGCCGGGATGCTGGTGCAGGAGGAGGGAGGTCACGGATCTGCAGAGACTAGGTGTCTTTGAGAACGTGCGCTGGGTGCAGCGGCAGACTGAACCCTGCACTGACATGGAGGATGCTTACAGACTGAGCAACAAACATGGACCTAATCCAGCATCCTTTCCTTTTCTCCCCTTTCGTTCCTTTGAGGCACCTCTCCGGCCACCTCCCACCTTTTTTCTTGACATTTTCGGTCAGTTCCGGGACCAAACAAGTTTACACATTGTGAAACATCACATTTTACACGACTGATAATTTGATTGAGTTGCATTACCGCCACTCTGTAGTTACCGGACTTGCCACCAGGTCTTATGGAGCCATTACATTCCAGCTCCGTTGTTTTTGCCACATCACATTCCACGCAGGAGCCGGACAATGCTGATTTTGGCTCCTGTGCGTTTTATCACGATAGGGCGGTATCAAGTTGGATCTACTGACAGTGCACAACGCATAACGAAGACGTGTTGACAGTGCAGTCTGCGACATGACGGCGCAGCTCATCTCTCCTCTCCTCTCTCGTCACTGATGGCCAATTAGAGGCAGCAGAATCAGTAGATGTTCACAGGGCTCCTGATATGCAGCGACGTAACTGCATCGCATCGAGAGACGTCTTTCTTTTCTTTTCTTTTCCCCCCGCTCTGCTTGATGAGGCGAGCACTTTCCTAGTTGCTTTCGCTTCTGTCCTGTGACGTGCTTCTGTTTCTCTTTCTACTTCTTGGCCGAATGTTGTTTTCTCCAGTGATCCGCATGCCTGCATCCAGCACAGCTTCTTTTGACTAGTTTGAGGGCAGAACTGAGAGCAGGAAGGTTGTTCTCTGGGGGTCATTAACCTTTCTCCTCATACCAGTGCCATATGTAACCTTTGTCTGTATTTATAACCTCTCATTTATACGCCCTGTTTTAACACTCACCAGGCAGATCCTGAATGTTCTTGTTTTTCAGTATTTTTATGGTATTTTACAGTCGTATGTTGCCGTTATTCCTCCTGTGTGTGTGTGTGTGTGTGTGTGTCAACTGTTTATGAAATATGATAATGAAAATATCTCATCCATACTCTTTGTAATCATCCACGACATGTTGTATATAACTCACCACCTGCTGTGCGCTTTTAATGTAGAAAATATGACATATATTTACAATATATTCAAACTTTTGTGAAGACGCATTAGTTACACACAATGTCGACATCTTGTACGTCTCAAAAACACTAATCATGTGTATTTTTCTTACGTGATGGTAATAATTCAGCACAATATGAGTATTATAGTAAAGCCTATGTAACTATCAAAGATTAGTAAATGATCAAAGGGTGTTTGTGACAGGATTAAACCACATGCTGGATAAAGAAAGCTAAAGAAATGTGCGGATTTCAGGTGCTGTAGCGAGGCATGATGAATTTAATGGCATCTCTGCTGTCGGAGATGGACGTGCATGAAAAGGTGGTGGAAAATAATAAAGGAGGACAGTGTGACAGTAAAGCCTCCTCCTTCAGGAGGCAGTGAAGTCTGGAACGTAGGGCTCTTAATAGCCACAAACACCTCACAGCGTTATCGATGTATAGCCATTTCCTACTCAGGCTTTAAAACGAGCAGCTGCAGTGCCAGCGTCCAACCCGCAGGAAGAGCTGTCACCATTCAGTTACTTTCTCTCAGCCATAATCAACACCCGCTGCACCCGCAGTGAATATGCATGGCATCGCCCACTCCCCTGTGGACGCAGGTGAAGTAGGGGGGATGTTGGCAGGGCTAAACGAGACAGGGCCTGTTTGTCTAACTATGGATGTCGTATGTGTCTGACTGCGTCTGTCTGTCTTGCAGTAAAGTGTTAGTGTGTGCATGCTGCGGCTGCGCTGAAGCTTCAAAGGAGCCTTTTTTTTAAAAGCTGCAGAGAACTTTCCATTTGGTTTCATCCAGCACAATTTTCCATGTTGTCCATGTGCAGTTTGACTTTTTATGATAGGATTTGCCAAGTTAGTCACATTTCTAGTATTGTTTGAAGCAAAATAATAAGTATTCCCCTAGTCCCCAAGTGCTTTGCTTCTTTTACTTGTTTATTGTTAATATTTTGCATTTTGCCAATAACATTTACTTTCTTAATCAAATAATTAATCCTCATTTTTATTTGGCCAGATGCATTTAAAATTCAGGATTTCCATTTTCTACTAATTACTAACTTTTTGAAATAAAAAAACTAACCTTTAATTCAGGCCTACTTAAATCTCATCGTCTGCACTTTCTTTTCCTGGGCCTGTGTCTTTTCCCTGCTGTCACCTTTCAGTCTGTTGGTCGTGTCACTTGTAGAATTTATGTGCATTTATTGGTAGTGTTTGTTTTCTGCTCTTTATACTGTGGCCAAACTGTCAAAGAGCAGCACCGATGTACACATGTCATTTAGCATAAATATGCACGTCTATTGGTGTGCAGGAGCTTTCAGTCACATCTTGAGATCTTCTTTAGCAGACTTCAGTGTAGGTATTCTGATTTTCTTTTTGTTCTGAGCACCTTATTGTTTTTGTTAGATGTTGTTTCTATATTCAAGAATTAATTTTAAACATACACGTGACAGCTGAAATAATGAGTTAAATAAAGAAACTTCATTTGCAATAATCAATGATCCTTTGCAAAGCATTACATTTCGGAGAGTTAGGCAAGAAAAAGCTTTTCATAAATGTCATTTTTGAATGTCAGAAATATCATTTCTGTTATTTTGAACATTTGATCAAGAAAATAATCACAGAGTTTGTTCTTGAGATTTAAAAAATGTATATTAAATCAAAATTAAATTTTCAGTCTGTCTTAAAACAATATGAAACACTGAGATAGATTTTGCTTAGTGTAATCACTACGCCTTGAATAGATCCTTCCTCATTCACAGTCCTTCATCTAGGAAATCTTCTACATTCCACTTGATTAGATTAATTAGTTTTAAGACTACCGAAGCCTCATGTATCAGAGGTTCAGATATTCTGTACATTTAAGCACAGCACACAGAACTGTGCTGTGTGTTTAGTACCTCCTATTAACTCACTTCCAATGAAAGTGCTTTCAGAATGGATTGTACTGAACTCATGTACAGTATGGTCACAGCAAGTGAATCCTGTTTTGGTGTTCCAGCTGTGATTTCATGCTGCATCACGCATACCAAGCAGTTTTGTGCACAGCCCAAAAATGGTATACCAAAAATAAACTGTTCTGTCCTGTTCTTAAACCCTAAGTATTAAGTCACATGCCTGGTAACACCCTGTTGTTTACTGTTGGAGCTTCAGAACTGGTCTAAAGGATAATGAACTTATAGAGGAACAAACCTAATCCCTAATGCTGCTTCGGTTTTTGAATGGGGAAGTGGGTCTGTAGGCATGACTGACGAACCTGGAAACACAATGGAGTCAAAGCCAAAGGGATGGACAACAGGACAAACACTGTGTTCTGCTTTTGTCCAGGTGAAAGATGAAGTGTTTATTTGGAGGCTCTCCCTTTAGTGATTTTTATGGTTGGCAAATATTTTGATACTGCTACTCATATTGTGCTCATTGTGGATTCTAAGACAGACTTGAAAAAATGCAAACCTGTTTTTCTTATACTGGAGACGGCACTAAAACAATCAGCTACAACAAGTGCAATAACCTAAACCTGCTACACATTATGCTGTATGTACTGGAGGCACAGGCTGCACAGTTTAGAAGACAGTAGTACAAAAGGAAGCCAGTTCTTTAGAGCCTGCACCCTGACAGAGTCTCTGAGGGTCCCCTCTCCTCACCTCCTCTCACCATGTGCGTACATCAAAGAGCAGCTGCAGGATCTCCATAGCACTGGTTAGCATGGAAATGGCCGGTTCCCCTGGTGATGGCTCTGTGATGCTCGAGTGAAAGTCACTCCGTTTGTGCTGCATCCACAGCAGTAGGATACCTCCGTTAAAGCAGCAGCAGCAGCAGCGCATGCCTGCAAATGTTGTTTAAACATGCACTTGTACTGTTTCGCCTCACAGCCCCATTTCTGAGTGTAACATGTAAATAAAGCATGGGATATTATGGCCTGCGTTCATTTATATTATGTTGGAGTATTAAAAGAGGGTTAATATATAAGATAGATGGAGTTTTTTTCCTGTCTTTGAGCTCATGGTTGTTTTTTTACTCAATGTGAATGAAGGAAATTGCTATATTTAATGATGTGGTATGCTGTTGTGTTTTAGAGAGCCAGCTCATACAAATCTTTTTACACGTAGAGGTCTGATCTGGTCCATCTCAGTGTTTTTTAGACTGGTGCAGGTAAGGCAATGTCCATTTTATGCTTCTACACACAATGAGCTACATGTGTCACTGCCTTGTCAAAACTCACCAGGGAAATGTTGTTTGTGAGTTTTTCATTTTGGGAGGCATAGAAGATACAAATAAAAGTGTTTTCAAAGGTTAAACGTGTCTGAACATCATTATGTGGACCATATATTTACCATGAAACACTCGAATTTCAGTAGAATATAAAATATTCATAATTTACATCTGTTCCTTTATTTCTAAGATGCAGATATTCAGATATTATATTTTTTTACCCAACTGATAATCCTCATATGAGGATAAGGCCCTTATTGTGGAAATCAGACTCTTATTATGGAAGATTAAGCTATGGAGAAGTTGAAAACTGCTCAAATGCAAAAAGTATAATTATCTAATAATATATTAGAGTATGAAAGTGTCTAGATTTGTCTAAAGTTGAAATGACGTTTCCCACGACAAACAATTATATTGAAAGTAGATGAGAAGTTGAATGATGATTCCCATATACGACAATGTTAAAAAAATGATGAAAAAGATTAAAAGTTTAAAAGTTGACGAGCCCACGTCTCCTAAAGAAGACGCACGTTTAGAGGTTTGAACGCCACAATAATAAAGAAAAAGAGGACATGCTCCCACACTGCTATCTTAAATTCAGTTATAAGGAATCTGTTTTGGACCACGCCAGCAGGTGGCAGTATTTCGCATAGACGCTATTTGACAGCCGACAACAAACCACAGAAGAGGCGGTGTGTCGTTGAACCGCTCCCGGTTCATTTTCAAGAAACACCGCCGGGGTTTCTGGTGACATCACGTAGGAAAGTACAGTCTCTGTGCTGCATTCACCCGAAAACAACAAGACGGCTCACACTTCTACCCACACCGGCCCATGACACGTCTATAGGAACCAAAAGTAAGGCTAACAAATACGTTTTAACGACATTTAATCAGAAAAAACCATTCGCCTAATCGTCGAGGCCTTCATTTCCTAATGCTAGTAAGCTAGTGGACGGCTGCGGATATTTCCTGGAATGTTTAGCTTCGGCTAAACTATTTGATCGTCGTTAGCTAGCTGTTGTCTAGTTAGCAAAAACAGCCGAATTTAGAGAACTGTTAAGCGCTTTATGTATTTTAGAGTATTGTTTAAGATTAGAGAGAATATTACTACCACCTTGTTATTGTGCTAACATCAGAAGTTATTTGACACAAGCCAGGTAGCTGCTCCCGGGTGTGAGTTAACATTAGTCCTGTCCGTGTCTGTAATTTATTTTGCTAAAGTAATTTAAATTAATTTGTGAAAGCACAGAAAACCTGAAAAATAATTGCAGTAAAACATATCGCTGTAGCCGTTTAGGTTACGTTATAACGTTAGCTTGGGCTATAACAAATGTTTGTTTCGTTTTTATTATCGATCCATTATTTCCCGGATTATTACGTTCGTATATTCTCATTTAATTGAGAATATACGAGCGTAATAATCTATCTGGATATTGCGAAAAGACCTAATATTTTCCAAACTTACTTGTTTTGTTGAACTGTCTTGTGTTTAAGAGAGGTAGTCCAAAAAGATAAAATAATCAACACAGATCATTAATTTGTGGACATACCATTTGAGAGTCATCACCGTGTTTTCTGGATATAGAAAACACATAACAGAGAGAGATTAGTGTAAACCTGAGCTATTTCAATATTTCTAGTTAATACAGCAGATGGACCACTGGGGTCAATGCCCAGCAGTGTAAAATGATGTAATTGGTGTCTGTATACACAACTGATAAAGCAGCACCGGTGCTATGCACAGACCATAGGGGGACAGGCCCCCTCAGCTACAAAATACATTTTACAGCTTAGCCTAATAGCTGTAAATGTATTTATTGTATCCTGTTTCTAAATCCAATTAAAAACAAACAGCATATTCACATTATCTAGTCAAAGGGAATACAAGATGACCTTATAGTTTGGTAGAGGTGTCAAGTGGGCGGTACTAATGTGACTTTTTTTTCTGTAAGGAAAGCTAGCTCGGATGCTGATGTTGTCTAGTGTGTACATTTGGTGAACTTGGTTGATATGTGCTTTTAAATATGGTTCTTTTAGGTGTTACTACAGCATAAGTGTAAGCACACTAGTGTTTACTGACAGTTTTAACTATGGGAGTTTGGGAAATTAGTAGGACTGGGCGGTATAACGTATACCTTTTTTTACACGCTGTAAAGAATTTTTTTTAAAATTACCGTTTATACTGTGCTTGCGTTAATATCTTTATAATTGTTTCTTTCGATCTCTTACTTACTCACACACAAACAGACGTGGACCCGTCCCCCTCTCCCACTGCGCATGCGGTTAGAGGGTGGTGTAGTACTCTCATTTAAGTTACCATCATAGAAGGACACAGGTTCCAATCGCTATTCAACTTTGACCTGGTTGGTTAACAAAACAGTGGCTAGGATTACCTTTAGAAAACTTCTGTAGAGTTTGTCACAAAGAACTTGCATCCAAATGTGAACGCACGTCTCACAACAGACATATGGTCAAGTGCTGTGTGAGTTTTACACGAGCATGAACTTTATAGAAGACGCAAAACAGTGTGTCCAAATGAGCTTTTCCCTCTGTATCAGGCAATCTATTTTATTTTTATATCATCATAGTGTCTTTCTTTACTTCAGTCAGTATTTGAAAACAAGAAAAACATGTCTTTTAATTGGGTCTGAACGTTTTGTACAATAAATCTTTATAATTTATTTTATAATGGGATATAAAAGGTATATTGTGGCAGAGCCAAAGCATACCGAGGTATGAATTGTTGTCCAAGTTGACCAGCTCTAGCGTCCAAATGACTGTCATCCGTGTTGCTAATTTTCTTCCTGTCAACTAATTTGCAGCTCTGGTTACAACAATGGAGAAACCTCCTTTCAGGCAGAACCAGAACTGCGGAAATTGGGAGCTGAAAGAGAGGCTGGGTATGGGCGGCTTTGCCCATGTTTACCTCTACCAACATAATGTGAGTATTACACCATTTTTCTACCCTGTGGTCTCCCACCATGTCGATGTGTGAGTGTGTGGCTGTCATGGATGCATTTGGTCTGTTTTTCAGGAAACATGTGAAAAATTAGCTGTAAAATTGTGCCGTCTAGAGCTGACACCAAGAAATAAGGACAGATGGAGCAGAGAAATCCAGATCATGAAAAAGTTTGTATTTATTTTTACTTTTTTTGTCTCCCCAGCAAACTAATTTATGCAGCATGTTTATTTAAAATATATGTTGTCTGTGGAATGGAGATACATCAACAACATGAACTTTAAAAAAATAATGTTGTTCTCACTTTTCTTTTTCTGTGACTCAGGTTAAATCACATCAATGTTGTGACAGCCCGTGATGTCCCAGAGGAGATGACACACATATCCTTAAATGATCTTCCACTGCTGGCCATGGAGTACTGCTCCAGGGGAGACCTGAGGAAGGTGAGGGAGTCATGCAAGGGAGACTGCTTTAGAGCCCAATGGATGTCCACACTAAAACACCAGCTCAATAGTTGAAAGAAAAAAATATTAACGCAACACTGCTTTTGGTCCCATTTTTCATGAGCTAAACTCAAACATCTGAAAATCTTTACTCAAAGGTTGCGACATCTGTGGCATTGTTCTGTTTGACCAAACCACATTTCAAGGAGGCCTTTTATTGTGGGCAGTCTAAGACACAGTTGCGCATTATTCCTGCTGTCTAATCAGCACCTTGACATGCCACACCTGTGAGGTGGGATGGATTATCTCGTGCTCACTAACACACATGTAGACAGGTTTGAGAACTATATTTGAGAGTCATGGGTCTTTTGTGTATGTAGGAAAATTTTCAGATTCTTGAGTTCAGCTCTTGAAAAATGGGAGCAAAAACAAAAGTGTTGCATTTATATTTTTGTTCAGTGTAGATTTTTCAACAAGCAGAATATAGTTAATTTTGCAGTAGGTTTTACATTGAATGTGTAAATCTTGCATTGCTGTAGCACATTTGCATAAATACAAGTTAACTTAACCTGGCATACTTTCTTCTACCAGCTTTTTGTCACTGTTTTCTTCCTGTCTAAACTAAAATGTGACATTAGCTTTTCTAGCATATGTAGTATGTATCTGCTGGTTTGTTGTGGACATGGAGACTAAAACTGGAATTAAACGTAGTAAAGTCAGGTAGCATCGCACTGTATTACGTAAAAAGAAAGATAAGGCGTTCAGCTCATTGGTGGAACTGGGCACCAATACTCATTGGATGTATTCACTCTGCGGGGGGTCCAATAGTGGTAGATAATAGACGTTTTGCTCTGCGTGGGGTGCGGGGGCCCAGTGGTGTCACTGCCATGGGCCCTGATCTGGAACTGGCTCCAGACGGGGGCTACTTTTCTGAATGTAGTCATGTAAGGATCAGATTCAGATGCATCCCTACAGACTGGAGCTAGTTTATGTGCAGCACAGTGGACACTCCTGATAGCTTTGTTTTAAACTTCATTTCCTTGGAGTCGGAGGAATTTTATCTTCATGCTCCGGGGAGGAAAAGGGAGGAACGCTTGCATTCTCTCTGCCCAGTGAGAGTGCTACATGTGTATATTGAGACGACTAAAACCTTTATACAATCTGATCAGGTTTGTGTTTCTTAAGCTAAACCCCATATGGGCAAGCTGATTACTAAGCAGTGTCTCTCACTGGAGCAATCGATAGCTACACATACACACTGTTCTGTGTCATCTGTGTTACTGACAAAAAAATCATAAGATAAGACTTAATTATTCCCCAAGAGGGAATTAGAATTTTTGTTTTGTTCCCATTACAGTACACCAAGAGGATCAATAAAGTATTCATAAAATAAAATTAAGAGCAAGGAAAACAAATAAGGCACTGTTTAAAGAATAACCTGTAGTATAATTCAAATCTTACTGTGTTTATAATAAAACAATAAGAGTCTGTAGTGACATCAGTGACTGTTTTGTCTTTGTCTGCATTACAGATGCTGAGCAAACCTGAAAACTGCTGCGGTTTGAAAGAGAGCGAAGTGCTTTCATTACTCAATGATGTTGGTAGGTCCAGTGTTTTTCTGCGAGCCCTGTGTTCATTCAGACCTGTGTGTTAGTGTCTTATCATTCAGATATTATACTGATTTCTGCTCTAGGGTCTGGGATCCAGTATCTCCACGAAAACAAGATCATACACAGAGACCTTAAACCTGAAAACATAGTGCTGCAAGATATACAAGGAAAGGTAAATGTTTAAATGTCTTGTTTTGTTCCTGCCATGTTTGACTGAACATCCCGAAGGATCTGTTGTAAATTAACTTATTCTCCTTCAGCTGGTTCACAAAATCATTGACTTGGGCTACGCTAAAGACCTAGACCAGGGCAGTCTGTGCACCTCTTTTGTCGGCACACTCCAGTACCTGGTAAGCATGCAAGTCACTATTTGTCTACCCACAGATATCGATAGATGCTGAATGATAATGTAATTAAATCCATTAATCTCATTCCTGCCTCCACTCGTGGTGCTCATGAGTTGATCTATACGGAAAAGCATTTTAATAAAATAATCGCCATTTGTTTCTGCAGGCACCTGAGCTGTTTGAGAATAAACCCTACACTGGTGCTGTGGACTACTGGAGCTTTGGCACCATGATTTTTGAATGCAGTTGCGGTTTTCGTCCATTCCTTCACAACCTGCAGCCTGTGCAGTGGTGAGTTGCTGAATTGTTGAATAATTCTGGTCATGTAATCCCCACGATAATGTGTTTACAATGATTCAACGCAGAGGAAAACGGCTTATTTCAATGAGCTGGAATCAGAGAAACTTTCATCACCAGATCTTATATCACCTTTCTGTCCACAGGGCCAGCAAGGTGAGGAACAAAGGTCCAAAAGACATCATGGCTGTAGAAGAACCGAACGGAGAAGTCCGATTCTCCACACACCTTCCTTACCCCAACAATCTCAGCAGGTTTGGTCACTGTTCAAATCTCTTTAATAAATCTTATCACTTCAGACATTATTTACAGTGGGTGATGAGATGACTTTCTCCGGGCCATGCTGCCTGTGTAAAAACATGGACACATTCTCTCCTTAACCACGTTTCTTCCTAGGACACTGTTGGGGCCGATGGAGGCGCTGCTTCAGCTGATGTTGAAGTGGGATCCTGTCCAGAGAGGAGGCAAAGTCAGCACGGAAACCAAGAAACCCCTGTGCTTTGAAGTGCTGGAGCAGATTCTGAGCATGAAGGTGGGTTTCTGGTACAGATGTTTTCTGGTGTTTCTTAATGTAATAATTTAAAATTTGGACTGTTACATTTTCAGCCACTAGATTTGTCACCGTGTCTTTTGTGATGTAATTACTGACAGCGTTTCAACCATGTTGGTGTTGTCTTAATGCACTTTTTCAGAATAGTTCTGCTAAAACTGGCCAAGTGTTGGTGCTGGTAGCTGAACTGGTTAATCCCTTTGAAACCGATCCTGTCGTCGCCGACATGTCACTTCTTTCAGTTTTTTCAAATCACTGCAACTCTTTAACCGTTTGCGTGATCGAATAAACGGTTTCTGCCAGCGGAGATTCATCCCTTTTGGCGATATTCGGGTCATTATGTAACGCAAAGTATGTGCTCACAGCAGGGCTATGAAAACGAAAGTAAGTTGCTCACCCTTTTCTTTCAGGTGGTTCACATCCTGAACATGACCACAGCTCAGGTCCACTCTTTCCAGCTGACTCCAGATGAGAGTCTCCACAGCCTGCAGAAGCGCATCGAGGCTGAGACAAAGATCGAGGTGGTGAACCAGGAGCTGCTGCAGGAAACGGGGGTGTCTCTGGACCCCAGGAAGCCTGCTGCACAGTGCGTCCTAGACGGAGTGGTACGTTAAACACTCCCATTTCCCATCTTACTTTGTGTAGTGCGTTTCTGAGATTCCTGTTTAATTCCAAGTGTTTTCTAGATGACTGAGAAGACATTAATACGACCTAACAAATGGATAGTAGACTATACAGGTTTAGGGGTATTCTGGTTCATGCACCGTATGTGGGTTAATGACTGTAAATAACTACAGGAAATGTAAAAGTCTTTTTATCTCCTGTGTGCAGAGAGGTTGGGATTGCTACATCGTCTACCTGTTTGACAAGAGCATCACCAAGTACTCTGGTCCCTTCAGTGCTAGGCAACTGCCTGATAAAGTCAACACTATTGGTGAGTGTATTTAAAGCTATTCTTGAGACACTTAAACT
This sequence comes from Microctenopoma stevenorrisi, assembly GCA_032270685.1. Lineage (NCBI taxonomy): Eukaryota > Metazoa > Chordata > Actinopteri > Anabantiformes > Anabantidae > Microctenopoma > Microctenopoma stevenorrisi. The sequence continues at coordinate 13,624,308 of JAUMTR010000011.1, read as the reverse complement.
GTAACGTTGTTAATGATGCACATTTTCCTTTGTTCTGTTTTTACACCATATAGTGAAATGGTTCTTGTTTTAACTTTGCAGTGCAAGAGGCCAAAATACAGATGCCCCTTGTTGTGTTGAAGAAGGTTTGGGGTGAAGCAGTGAGCTACATCTGTGGCCTGAAGGAGGATTACAGCAGACTTTTCCAAGGACAGAGGGCTGCGATGTGAGTGTCATTTATTCACAGTTCATGAGGTCTGTAGGTAAACCAGGGAGATAAACGAGAGCCTGGTGCTCTATGGACCATCCAGACCTGGACCTTATTTGAAAAGCTAACTTCTGCTTCCAGGGGACGATTTGAAAAATCCCCACCCCTAATATGGCACATGTTAAGCTGGTGTCTTTCTTACCGCTCCAGGTTGAGCCTTCTGCGCTACAACACCAACCTGACCAGATGTAAAAACAGCATGTTTGGCTTCTCTCAGCAACTGAAGGCCAAACTGGACTTCTTCAAGAGCAGCATTCAGTACGACCTGGAAAAATACAGCGACCAAATGCACTACGGCATATGTGAGGGTTTACAGACAGCTTTTATTCGACTGATTTATTATGCATTGCACATTTACATATGGTAAGAGGTTTATTTGAATGAGTTGCATGTGTTTGTCCAAAGCCTCTGAGAAGATGCTGAAAGCCTGGCAGGAGAACGAGGAAAAAGCTGCTGCTTTTGCACAGGTAATGCAAGTTTTCAAAAACACTTACACGACCTGTCATGTGTGGCTGAATGAATCCCTACCGGGACAGTCCTTGTTTGATGCTAGTTGTGTCCGGCAGGTGGCAGAGGTGAGCCATTTGGACGATGAGATCATGGCCCTGCACTCTGAGATAGTGGAACTTCAGAGGAGCCCATATGCCCGACGCCAAGGGGAGAAAATGGAGCAGTTGTGAGTGTTAATGTGGTTAAATGAGATTGATTCGATGACACGTGCTGAGAAATGCAAACTATTGTTTGCAGCAATGGTCTTTACACACACATTGTCCCTTTGTTTTAAATAAAATGGCTCCCAGACTAAATCCTTCAAGTTTGATTATCAAATCACTTTGGATTGTTTTGGTACTTTAAGCACAAACAACCTGAAATCAGACCAGATTGTTAGAGAAGGTGTCAGATGGAGCATAGGCCCCTGTTGCAATCAAATAAGGGATATTGTGGATGTTAGTCACCAGTCAGACAGAAAATGATGACCACAAACACGTGAAGTGCGTAACATTAAGTAAACAGGTGGCTGCAGGATAAACGTGGAGGTGTCACTGAGATACCATGTTTGCTGGCATCACAAACGCTCCGCTCTCTGCAGCTGCTCCCAGCGGTTACTGCAGGAGAAGTAGAGCCAGAAACCTTTCTCCTTCTCACGCAATGTTGATCGTTTGGGATTGTTTACAGTTAAACTTCAGCGCTAATCGCCAATCACATAACGAGTTTTAATTAGCTGGTTTTGTTGTGTTATGTGTTATAGAGGTTTGTTACTAAAGGAGACCTGATGCTTTGTACATTGTATTAGTGTTTGGACTGAGTGGTTGTGCATGTGCAGCCTGTTTATGTGGAGTCTCCCTTTAAACCCTTGCATCAATCGTAAATCCAGTTCAGGCTCATTAGTCCATGTGTGCACCTTTTTGATGATGAGTTTTTGGTTATAAGACATTTTAAAAAAACAATTTTTCAAATGCTGCATCAGACAGTAGAAGTAAACAGCTGTCCATTCTGTACTATTCAGCCTTGCAGTTGTTTGAATCAGTTGATCATTTTATTGCAGAGAAGAAAAGGCAATTGAGCTCTACAAGCAGCTGAAGATGAAATGTAAAAGTAAGTACATTTACTTTTATGTACTTTTCATTCAACAAAAATCAAACTAGGAAAAAAAAGTTGTTAGTTCAGTGTTGAGTGGTTTTATTTCATGTACTTTCCTCAGCACCTGAGCAGGACGTGAGCGGTGACAGCTCTGAGATGGTGAAAGCAATTATTCAGACTGTACAGAACCAAGACAAAGTTCTCAAAGATCTGTACACCCACCTCAGGTGAGACGCATCCTGTACTCCTCTGTTTTAACACAGTTCATCAGGGGCTTCAAGGAGTAGTATGTATGTATAATGAGCTAATAAATGGCTGCTCTTCTCCCAACAGTAAGATCCTGATCAGCAAACAGAAAATCATCGACTTGTTTCCACGGATTGAGAAAACACTGGAAAGCATCAAGGATGCTGACAACACAGTGATGCAGATGCAGATAAAGAGGCAGCGCGAGTTCTGGCATTTACTGAAGATCGCCTGTGTAAGCGCCTCAGCCAGGCAGTTTTTACTTCAACTGCATTATGAAATAAAGGGTTTGGTGGGTTTATGTCTGTGAAAGCTCAGGAATTACACCACCTTTCTCCATACATTCACAAACACTGATTCTCAATTAAAAACAAATGATCATTATAGTCACTGGTTGGTCTACAGTAGCACAGTGGTACTTTCTGTTCTGTGCTGACCTCCTCAGACTTGGCTTCTCTAGATGTTTAAAACTGGAGACAGCAGGAGGCTGCACTGTCTGCATTCCTTATGTAGGAGAAACACGCCTTGTTTATTACCTCCTCATGTCTCGGTGTGCATCTCTCGTGCTCTGCTTCAGGCTCAGAACTCATCACGGAGCTCGATAGCAGCCAGTCCCGAGTCATCCAACCTGCTGCAGGTTTCTCAGTGGTCCCAGTCAGCACAACCTGTGAGCTCCCCACATCCCCTAACCTCACTTCCTGGACCAAGTGACAGGTACCTAAACTGGATTAATTGAGTGTTAAAGTAAAATATCACTACGTAACATAATGAATCTCCTTCAAATTCGTATTCAGTAAATCTTTAAAGCAGTAAATGGTGCTGCTGTGGAGGAGGCGTATTGGTCAGCTTGATATGAATCAGACCTGAGATCACAAACAGTGTTTGGTTTGTTCTTCAAAAGATCTGAGGCAATAAAATCACATTTGACCCACTGTAGCAGTTAATGTGAACATATGCTTCATGTTTTCTCCAGTGATGCTGCCCCACGTCTACTGCAGGAGAACCAGAAGTACCTCAGTCAGCTGACCAGCCTGATGCAGGAAGCTGCTGATGACCAGACAAAAAGCATAGTGGTGAGTTCTGTGGTCTGAATCTGAAACCCTAAAATTATGTTTGGTGTCTGATGATATGAAATAAAACAAAGCATTTTAACCTACAAAGTAAAAGGGACACAAAGACGAGGCTGCTGCAGGAAATTACTTGAATAAACCAGACTCTGTCCAGAATGTCTGCAATTTATTATGTAGGTCTTTTATTATTATTTTCTCTGGTGGAAGCATTTCAGAAAACAGGACAAACTTATTCCAGGAGAGAATGTGTACAATAAAAAAAACCATCAAAGTACATTTAAATTGTGGTTTGTCATCTCCAATCTCACATTGTGGTTTTCCTCCACCAAGGACCAAGATTGGAGCTGGACGAAATACGAGACATTAACGACAAAATTAAAAAAGCAAAATGCTTGAGCCCAACTGTGTCTCCCGTTCCTGCTTGTGCTCCGAGTAACACTAAGGACTGTCAGAGTGGCATCAAACGTTGTACAGTTGTACATGGACTCGGGGATATTCTCAGAAAATGTCTGATCTCCTGTAGAAAAAAAATCAGTCAGAGTTCACCCATTCTTAGTGGTGTCTGTCCACCCCCATCGTCTCACGTGAAACTATGAACAATGAATATTCTTGTTTTTATATCAGAAAACAAACCAAGCTGTGTCTCTGCTCTTTTTCCATTTTGCTCCACGGTATTCATCATAATCCATAAACTCTGATCATATACATTTCTACTGAGCAAACTGTAGCACCAGATTTGGATGGAAATATGGGAACTAGTCCAACCTCTTGACATGAGAGAAACACAGGAAGTGGTCTGAGGTGTGGGAGGGGGGCAGAGGAGGAGATTACAATCAAGCTAAAAGCACTTTGATACTCCCATGTATCCTGTACGTAAAGCGATTACGCTGGCAAAACGGCTGCAGAGATTAAAGTCACGACAAGACAAAGGTGTTGTTCTCACAATCGGTTCCATATATTTTCCTCTTTTCACTCTGTGCTTTAGGTTTTCTGTAAGTGTTAATTTGAATAAAATATTTTAAATAAAGTGTAATGTATCATAGGCAGAAGTCTTGTCGTGATGGATGTGGCTGGCCAAAATGTTTATACAATGTCCATACTGTACATTGGTCTTTTTAAACCAAAAAAAAAGGTTTTGTCTTCTGATTTACCTGCTCATACGAATTCACTGGATGGTTCATGCTGCGTTCATGTCGTATAAAGCTGAAAAGATTTATTTATAGTTTAAAATGATAAACAACGATAGATAATGCGAATTAATGATGATTTTCATCCACTGCTCTTTTGCTCTCATCAGGAGTTATGTGAAGAAGATTAACGGTTAATTCTCCTGTTAAGTCATCACAGGACAAGAGATCACATAATGAGAAAGGTCTGAGTTGAAACGGTTAATCAAGTTGATCAAAAGAGAAAGCAAATATTTAAATAATCAATTAATCCCTTTATGTCCATTTTTTAACAAAGGTTTCAAATATTTGCTGATGTCAGTTTCTGCAGTGGGAACATTTCACACTTTTTCAGAATGTAATTTGTGTTTAATGTTGTTACTTTTGGTTTTGGATCATATGTTTAATACACAAACGGTTACCTCACTGTTATTACTGCTGTTGGCCATGAATCAGTTCGCAGACATCTCACTGAAAAGCACTACATTCTTTTTCAGACGACTAACAACTGGGCGAACCAGTAATAAAAGTCTTTGCTGCAGCTTTACAAAAACCAAGTAGAACATGGTAGTTTCTGGACAGAACAAGCTTCACTCTCATCTTTAATTTACATCAAGATTTACTTTATTTATTAAGTCAGCTTTTAGACCTCAGCCAAGCCTTTCCGTGATATTTTGACATTTTCTAAATTGGAATGTGCATAAAACAGGTTGAAACATACTTAAGTAATTAGTCGATTCAAAACGAGTTAACAAACATTTTTAAGCACAGATACTAATGCTCTGCGGTTCTGGCATCTCCAGAGTGAGGATTTGCTGCTTTCCTTGTCATATTTGACACTAAACCGAATGACTTTCTGCTTGGACAAAACTAGCAATTAACAAGGGCTGGTACCCAAACTTTAGCATCACCTTCAGGTCCACGCTCTTAAAATAAATAATGACTAAAGAATAAATTGACTGATCTTTTTAGCTTCAGCTATAAACATGAGGATCTCTCCTCCTCACCATCCATCTCTTGAGCCATGAACGCAGCATCATATACGGAGATGTGACTCTGCCTGGTTTCCATTAAACACCATTGCACAGTCGGCATCTTCATCCACCGATCCACAGTTAAACGAACCGGAATCCACAGAATCCGGGTGCAGATGCTAATGGGAAACCAGAACAGTGTAGGGTTGAATGTTATGCAGTAACCGCACTGTCTTGTGGATACGTCGGACCGGAGAGAAATTGATCTTCTGAGTTGTATTTATAAGTGCAATGGAGAAAATATTTTTTGTATTTAAGTAACTTGATTTGTCACTTTTCTTTCCATTTAAATATTTGTTTCCATATGATGGTTTAAATGTCTTAGTTTAATTTTTGGAAATTTGATTGTATACAGCTAAAAATGTTTGCCTGGTAACAAAATAAAATCCCTTTGGCATGGTTCTGGTGAGGACGGCTCTGTTTCCAGCAGCAGTGATAAACTGTTTTATTTTATCCATTTATTTTGTTTTTTTTCTTTGTGTAACGTACATTAAGATGTTTTTAAAGTGCTAAAGAAATGGAATTTTATTTGATTTGTTAAAATCACATTTAAAAAAGTTTGCATGGGATAAATTGTATTATGAGCAAGTAAAAAACAAACGTTCAGCTGGAGTTTGGCTGAAAGCTGCAAACAGTATAGCTGATTAGACTGAACTACACTGAATGATTTGTAATGAGTCACGGAGCTTCTAAAAAATTTTAAATAATTCTAAAAAATGGTTTGCAAAACATTTTTTTATTTGGCTTTGAATTGAGCGATTGTTGCAAAGTAGTGTGCGCAACAACTTGGTTTCAGTGTTCTTCGTCAGGCTCCTTCAGCCTTTTGTGTGGCACAGTTTAAAAAGCCGAGCAGGAAACACAGATGTTGGGAGCTCACACTGGGAGAGTCAAAGCTCGGCTGCAGAGCTCTGACTCTGCTTTTAGCCATTTCCTTCAACGCCTCACCTGAGACCAGTAAAGGGTGATTAATGTTAATCGACATTGTTTGCTGGGAAGAACAATAAAAACGTCATAAAAGGAAACACACCAGACTTAATGGAGAAAATTTGAACTTTTAATTATTTTGCGATTCCTTAAGCAACAAAACATCTGTCGCCATTTGCTTCACATTGAAATGTGTAATGGGCATCACGGTCGTTACATCATACTTCTGTGGTAAAGTGCACCCTGTTACAAAAAGCATTTCACAAGAGTTCAAATGTGACCAGCAATACATTCATTTACAGGTTCAACAAAGTGTGAGACACTAACAAAACATCAGTGCAGTAATTGCTCCTTGAGGCTCTCATGTTTCCTGCTTGAGACTGAAAACAAAGGAGTTGATCTACAGAAAAACACTGAAGCCTCCAATGCTTATGTACCAGTCATAGTTTTTCCAAGTGCAGTGCTAATACAACATTATTAAAGAAGGCACACGTTGGATTTAGACACAGTTTAGATATTGTATAAAAATTTCTAAGGCAGGGAGGACAGCTGAGGCACAAGTGGCACTTTAAATAGATGCCCTCCTTTCTAATATTCATTACATGGTCTCGTTTCATCCAGCCACTCCACAGTTTTCTCTATCTGAAGCCCTTTGTCCTACAGAAAAAATCTATTTTAATTATAGATAATTTTCACAAATGCCACCTTCTGTATGTAGCCGAAATACAATCAATATAAGTAAAAGGTTGTAAAAGGTTAAATGTGACATTTCATTAAGTATATATATATATATATATATATATATATATACAAACACACACACACACACACACACAGTGGGGTGCGAAAGTTTGGGCAACCTTTTCATTGTTTCTGATTTTCCTGTATAAATCGGGTTTTTTTACGATAAAAAAATTTAATTACATATATATTATAGAAGACACACAGTGATATTTGACAAATGAAACGAAGTTTATAGGATTTACACAAAGTGCAATAATCAGAGAATATTTAAAGAGGAGGGAAACTTACAATTGCCCCCCCAAATACATTTTGTCATAATTGGATTCACATGTGTACAGAGGTCAGGGGTCACTGAGCCAATTTGAGTTTATAATAATAATTATAATTAGTTCTAAAGGTTTTGGATTTAATAAAATGAAAAACTATGCCCAAACTTATGCACCTGCCTACATTTGTTTAAACAATTTTTGCACAATTTATGTAAATCCTTTAAACTTCGTTTCACTTTATGTGTCTCCAACGATTTATACAGGAAACTTACGCACCCAACTGTGTATGTATATATGTATATATACATATATACATACACACATACATATATATATATTGTATACAGTGTATTACATACATACATATATATACGTATGTGCGTATGTATATTTAT
>JAUMTR010000011.1:13588163-13616532 GCA_032270685.1 Microctenopoma stevenorrisi | reverse complement strand
TAGGAGAAAACTGGTTGGAATTTTTTGTAGAGTTCTCAAAACAACTTAAAAAAGTGTAATGACTGACGCAAGCAATTATAGACCTTATACGGTCTCACCTTTTACTTAAACTTTTTGAACGATTTAGTTTATGATCAATTATTACTTTTCATCGATAAAAATAGCTATTCTGTATAAATACCAATTTGGCTTCAGAAAATACTATTCTACAGAGCATGCCATTCTTGAATTAACTGAACACCTAAAAATTGCTTTTGATAGTAGATTATGATATGTGGAATTATTTTGGATTTTTCAAAAGCGTTCAATACGGTTTTTTCACAGTTTGTGCAAATTGGAAATACAAAATAAATAACATTAGACTGTTTTCAAACACAGTTTTCTAAACAAAGCAAGAAGCATGGCAGAAAAAGTCACTACCGCATCAGCCGGGAAGCTGCTGGGGAAGAGCCAACATTTCCAAACTCTAAACTAGTAGAGGAGTGCCGGGCTTGCTTCTGGATGCTGGAACAGGACTGGGTTTGACGGGAGGTACAGGAGGAGGAGTTGGTTTTTCTGCGTTATACTGAAAAAAAAAAGTTTAGACATGGATAATGTAAACTTGCATATCCAATAGGTATATTTAATTTCAGTTTATTTTGCTGGATTTTTATTTGGTCCCAAAAAAGAGCAGCAGCGTGACATGTGACAGAAACTCAGCTGCAATTGTAAGACCACTTGTGGGGAAACTCGTAAGTTGGAGCAGCACGAGAAACAGTCAGAGGAGGAGGATGATAAATGAACCAGTAGTCCCTAGTTTATCATTTAAGGCCAGGGATATATGTGTTGTTTACCAACAACATCTGTGTCATTGTTCTCACACTTCCTACACGCTTTGTGTGTTAGGACACGTTTTAAAAGTTCCCCAAAAGGGGACAGTGTAACGAGCGTAATCGTTACCAACTCTTAGAGTTCTACGTAACGTCCTCTGTCCTTAAACTGCGGTAATTGTTTTCAGAGAGACCAGCAAGAGCGGCTCCAGCGGTGACTCACCAGTGTTTTGTTCAGAGGTGGTAAAGGTTTACATGGAGGTTGAGGTTTCGTCTGTAGTAAAGAAGAAGGACATCAGTGACATATTTATTCATACACACATACGCATGGTTTGGAGTTTCTGCAGATTCTTCTTCATGTTCTTAAAGGAAACAGGAGAGTTGGAAACTAGAGGAAAACCATGGACTGATCTCTAAATTAATAATAATTACTAAATAAATTAAACTGATCCAAGTTCTTTGTGCTGTAAGTTCTAAATGTGTATTAAAGTACTGTACTTGTTGCAGTTTGGAGGTCCTTCCCTTCTTTCTCCAGCTCTGTGTACTTCGATTCGCTACCCTTACAGCTATTAGTTGTGTCACTATTACTCAGTTCACACCTGGAACAATGTGGTGATGGTTGTTGTGTTTCATTAATTCACCAACATTAACACTATTCAGACAGGTTTTAGATGTCTGACTTGTTAGTAGATCCACAAAAGGCTAATAACCCTCTTGAAAACGCCTTTGGGTCCAAATGAGGTAAATTATTCAGTGTTTTCTAACAAGCAACTGTTTCTTACCTCCCTTTTCCCACAGATTTGTTGGGAATCATTTTTTTCTTCAGTTAAGTATTATGCATATTAAAATATGATGAGGTAATGATCAGCCACAGGGGCAAAGCACTTTATGTAGTTTAATAATATTGGCTGTGAATAAAAGAACTTGGTTATAGTTGAATGTACAGTACTGTTTTATTGCTTTTCTTTAAAAAGTATACACACTGCATATATGAGGCTTACCCTCCCCGTTTCAGGCGCTGAAGGCAATTTCTTTGGTGGCTGGAAAAGACAAATACACAAATTCTGACTATTAAGTGACTTTGCCTTGAACCTGTCTGCACACGATGTTGGGTCGGTCTACTTGGACTCACAGTAACTATCAGTGGAGCACAGGCTCGTGTTGCCGTTGATGCCATCAAAGTGGGATGGCTGATCTGAGGTCTTTCTTTAATCCTTGGTTCCTCCAACATGGGGTTCAGCTTGCCTGAAGGTGAATGCACTTTCCTGTGAACAAGAAAATCACTCAGCTGCAAAGTAGAGGAGTAAAACCCAGAAACAGACGTGGAACAGAACAGGACTCGAAGCACAAGAGAAATCCACGTTATAAACGACCTTTTGAAGATGTATTTGACCACAAAGTCCTTCTTACGGCACAGCAGTCCTGCAGTCAGGGCAACGATCACCAGCAGAACAGTAAGAACTGCACACACACCGGCTATTATCCTGTTGTTACCTGCAGAAACAGACCAGATCATCAACTCATCAGATGTTGTTGAGCCACATCCAATCACGCCAAACATGCTGCTGATGGGGCGGTCTGACCCATCCACACAATTACTAATCTACACAGACACGCAGCTCCTCAGTCATCAGCTCTTGCTGATCAGTTCTCCATCCATTTCATCAGAAACTACCTGCCTTCCCTCCAAAGCCGATCTAAATGGCAACAAGAAAGGGACAATATGGACAACGATCATCAGTTACCACGTGCACTATGGCCAGTCGGGAGTTAAGAGAGTTTTTCCAGAAGCTGACAGCAGGATACAGACAGTACTAATCCAAGTCAAGGACAAGACCTACACCCGTCCAGTCACTCAACTCATCATTTACTCTTTGTTGCTGTGGGTCCATGAGACAACACCATTGCTCATTTCACACCATATTACTGGATTATTGAAGAGTGGCATGTAAATAAGTGTGTGTAAATAAATTATAACTTTGGATGGGACTTGACGTCTCCTCGTTCTTCCCCGACAACCTGTGGTGATTATTGTTTAATCACTGAAATAAATCTACGTCTTACTCAGTGAGGTCACAAGTTTGGAATTCAGAAAACCAACACTTTGTAGTAGTTGTTAGATCTGTACTGTACTGTGCCAAGTTCATGTTCATTTAGCCGTGCTGCTGGAACAAACAGATGGTTGATGTAAGATTAACTGAACACTGTTACTGGTGAGCGATGACCTGAAAGTGTCTGGGACGAGATGTTGCGCTTATTAAAACACAACTATTGTTACGGCTCAGTGTCGGATCAAATGTTGTTGAGACACAATGTGAAAAGTGTTGAGGTTGGATTTCACAATCCTGCCCTTGTTCCTCTTGGGTGGTTTTAGGACTGAACAGCTGCAGTCACTTTGCGAACATACGATCTCTTATCTTTTCTGTTGTAGCAATGAGCTCCCTGTGCAACCAGAGCACATTTTTATCAGCGAAGTGAAAGCAGCTAATTTTTCTCTGAGGCACAGTGACGTCCCCCTAAACCTGGAAGGGAGAAAAAATCAGGTGAACTGGAGATCAGTCATGATCAGATCACACATGAACCATGTTTCTAAATAACAGGATGAATGACTCAACAAGCAGGTGTGACCCGTGTTTGAATGATTCACTGTGAGCAGACCTTCATACACTTACATTAGCTGTGATAAAACCATTTCCATCAACTTTAACTGTACCTTGAGGCAAATCTGCATATTGGAGGTCACAGTTCGGTGGGGCCCAGCCAGGATTACAATGGCACTCGTTCTTGTGATTGCACACCTAAAAGATCAGATTCATTCAGAGCACTCAGACTTGCACCAAACCTGAACACAGCAACTTTTGATTTCTAACTCACTCACCCCATTGTTGTTGCATTTCTTGGCACAATCCTCCTTTTTCCCATAAACGGATGTATCCACACATTTGTTGCTGAGGCAAACCTGTGCACAAAAGTACGATTCTGAGCATCCAACATAAAAAATACTTTATGTTATGTGTATCCTGCTGGATGTTTTTACTTTATTTGATCCACATGTGGTTCCGTCAGGCACCATGTCAATGTTTCTGGTCTTATCTTCATCCACGGCTAGTTTACATTCTATACCAGCCACAATATAGGCCCCCCTTTTCCCTGTGATGGACTCGCCCCCTCCTCCACAAAATATGGATCCGCACTTCAGATTCCTAAAAAAAATTTTTTAAATTTAACTACACAGCACAAACATAAAAATTAACCTTATGCTTAATCAGCTGATAGCTCCAGCCTGCAGCAGGTCACTTTGAGAGTAAAACTTTATTTAATATATAGAAAAACCAACATGTCCAGTGCACATGTTCATAAGACGTACTGTAGGGCGCATTTAATGTAGCTGAATTTGTCACGCCCACAGTTGGCTCCGTCCTTGCCATATTTGTTCTGGTCAAAACACTTCTGGGCTCCAACTGTCGCCCCTTAGAAAATAAGATAAGGCAATTAAACTTTAGGAAGCCAATTTACCATGCAACAAAAAAAGCTGAGCAGCTAATTTCATAATCTACTCAACAGTTCTTTATTTCTGCTGGAAATCCTGATGCAGAATTTTAAATACAACCGAAGAAAACGAAAAAGTAATAAGATCATTTTAATAATCTTAAAGCTACACTGGTCTTGTATGATACTTGTTAAACTTACATGCAGAGCGACTGCTGTTTATTAAGTTCTCCTTAATACACTATGATAAAAATGAACATTGCTAAATGTGTTTCCGGTTAAAAAGTGCAGGCCGTGGAAAGCTGGCGTGTACCTGGTCCAAACAGCCTCCAGCAGTGATGCTCATGTGTGGGGCACTGGCCATTGTAGCAGAAGCCGTCAACCTGATTGTAGCAGGGTTTGCCGTTCATCTCAAAGCTATCTTCAGGACAGTCCCCCGCCCGGCCGCTGCAGTATTCAGGAAGATCACAGTCGCTGGATGACTTCCTGCAAACACTTCCAGCGGGTCTGAACTGTGGGGCGAAGAGTACCTCAGGTCAGTCAGGGCTTAACTCATGCAGGTGCTGGTTGTATTCATCCATAACATTAATACCACTTGACGGCACGGAGAATATATATGTAGCCACAGACCAATAAAAGCCAACTGGTTTTAATGTTGTGGCTAAGTGCATCCAGTCCTTCGCTTGTCACTTGATGAAGGATGTGGTCAACAGCAGGAAATAACCATCTACTTCCTGTTATTAGAGGGCTGCTACTGCTTCAGTGCAGTTCTTATACAAATCGTCTCCTGTTGCAATTTTGATACCTTCTGTGCAATTATTAGCAAAGAGCCGGGTGTGTCTGTGCGACCGACCTTTCCACACTCGTCGCCCAAAGTTCAAATTAGCTTTTAACTTGTTTTAAGTTGTAAGAAGCCCACATTAAAGCAGCAGGGTACCTGACAGCGATCACAGCATTGTCCATGAGCACACTGAGATCCGTCAGTCAGGCGACATGTTGAGGCATCACAACAAGGGTTCTTGCATACCTATGAAAAAAAAAAGGTGTGCATCCAGTTCATTATTCAACAGTTTAGATAGTTCACATCAGATTTAATCTCCCACACAAGCAGCATCTCTGCCAAGTTTTTCTTCTTCTGTGATAATACATGACGCACAGGAAAACTATTTTAATTTAACTGTTTGAGTTGAAACCACCACCTTTGCTTTTATTAGCCTCACTCACAGGAAACCACACCAGTCGGCTAAGGTGGAAAACCAAAGGTGGTATCTTCCTTCTCCAGCAGATATATTTAACCTTTTCAAGATCTCCTAAAAGACTAATCTGCAGCTGCTAACTGTGTCAGGGTTTTTGTGTAATGTTTACCTCCACAGTGCCACAGTCACACTCCTCTCCAGGATCCAGGAGGGCATTGCCACAGAGAGGTTTGAGGGAGCTGGGTCGATCCAAACAGCTGGGCCGAGCTCGTTCCATGAATTCAGCAAGCTGCTCCACACTGCAGCTGCTGAAAAACTCAGGGAACGTCTGACTTCGCGTCCTGAAGTGGAGCAAAGAGGGTCACTAATGAAAAGACATATACTGCTGGTCTGGTTCACAGGTTGAGGTCAGGGCTCCGTGCAGACCAGCCAACCTCTACCACACTTAAGGGATTTGTGCACAAAGGTCATTGTGGAAACAAGATTGAACAGATTGTTGATGAATAGTAGACATTCATCAGCATATGTGACGATAAAATAGAAAAAGGATTTACTTTACTTTACTTTACTTTGCTTGGCAGACGCTTTTATCCAAAGCGACTTACAAGGAGCTAGCGTTGTGTGTCTGGCTCAGGGACACACCTGGTAGGGGATAGATTAGGAGTCAGACGGGATTCGAACCTGCGACCTCCTACATCCCAGTCTGACGCCTAACCCATTGAGCTACCAGGCCAAATTAAATAATTTGTATTAGTTAAGTTAATAAGTTAACAGTTAAATCAGTTTTGATGTTAAATCCATGTTGATCATGGATTCTGGAGATGAAATAACCAAACAAATGTTCATGATGTGGCTGGAATATGTTTGTGCGTTACGGGTTTGGTTCTCACCTGAGGTTCTCTGACATTATACAGTTCTCACTGCTGTAAGAAGAACCACACAGGCAACCTTTGACATCATGGGACATGCCAAGATTATGTCCCATCTCATGAGCAACGGTGGAGGCAAGGCCTATCGGGTTCGAATGGTGATCCTGCAAGAAAAAGGCACAACTGCTATATCAGAATATGTCATGAATTACCAACACACTATATTCCCAGCAGTCTCGGACGTTATCAGTTGACTGAGGATACCTGATTGACTCCACCTGAGTTTCCAGTACACATGGCGAACTTATTTGCCAGCCCGACAGTATCTGTGTCGAAATCTTTGGCTCTGTTGAAGACAAAAGTCCAACATCAGGTCAAACTGGCAGCGTAACGGTTTGACATGTGCACAAACATCCGACACTGATCCTCACGTCACAAACTGGGCATTGTCGTGTTTCGTCCTCTGCAGAAGATCATCCTGACGCCACCTGAGGAAATTCTCCAGAGTTGTGTCTGAATCAGTGCTGACTTGAATGAGGTCTCTTTCCGTCCAGATCTCCAAACCCACCAACACGATGCGGATGTTCAGAGGCTGATACAGCTGCAGCGACAGTGGAGATTTTTCCGGAGTTAACGTCGCTGAGAAATGTCAGTTAAGTGACAGAACAATGTCAAATCAAAAGCTTATGAAAGCTGAGCTCAAAATTCAAACAAAAAAAAACCTTGTCAACGTGATTTACGACTCCAAGAATGCGAGATTTAGTTCCACCTCCAAATCGTTCATACTGGGGGAAGAGGAAAAGACATAATCAGATTTCTATAGCAGTGAAATGAATGAATGAATGTAAATGACATATTTACCTCAGTTCTGTCCACAACCACAAACAGCTCCACAAACCTCTGTGGGCCTGCACTGGCTTCGGTTTCCTGAAAAAATAGCGGCATAAAAAGGACTGACTGCTTTATTTCTTTACATTTTATTTGATTATCAGTTACAATCTAGATATTTTAGGCCATCTAAAAAAAAACGAATTAAATAATTAAATGAAAAAAAAGGTGTAATATAATGAGAAGATTGCTAATTATATAATCATGTAAATGACTGTGGTATAAATGCATTTATGAATTATTTACAGCCAAAGTTTGTCAGTTCACAGCGATAGAAAACCACCAGAACTCATTATCTCGTTATTAGAATACTTTGACTTTATCAAGCCATCTAAACATTTCCTGGATGAAAAAACAAAACAAACCTACCTGTGATCTGGACCTGAGAAGACCAGAGACCTGAGGACCCTGGTCCTGGTCCTGGTCCCGGTCGTACAGCATGGCGCTGACATCGGTCTTCAGGTGCTCCTGTCTGTAAACTGCATGGTCGCCAGCCTCAGACTGTGCCAGAGGCTCGATCAGGTAAAGCTGCTGCCGGGCTCTTACGAAACCACTGCAGAAAATATGAGAAAGATGTACAGCAAATATCAACTATATATAGTTTTAAAAATTTAAAACATTTATTTTATTATTATTTTAAAAATAATAACAACAGAACACATGACAATGAGAGATCTGTTTAAACGTTAATGAGATAAAAATAATTATCTGGAATTCAGGACTTAAAATAATCAGTCAATGATACGACAAAACTAAGTGGTTATAAACATAATGAAGTAAAACATGTCACATAAACTTTCACTGGAAATTGTGTGAAGTTGCGAAAGTGACTTTCTTACCTAATTCCTGAACAGAGTCCCACACTGACCGAAGACTCTGCCATGCCTCGGATGTGACCCTGATAGAAGCAGTGCTCCTGAAGACATGACTGTGTTAAAACTGCTGTGTGACAACGAGCCCTGGTTACTTTCTTTTAATGCCTATGGATTTATGAGTCACAGCTTAGGAATGTTATGCCTCTCCTGTATTACCTCACATTTCAGGCACACAGCTGAACAGCAGCTAACAGCAGCTGATAGACCACTAACGTTCGAAACTTATTATATTTATATATTATATCTTATTATAAACCGCGACCCGATTTCGGATAAGCGGAAGACAATGGATGGATGGATGGATGGATCTTATTATAATAAAATCAAGTAACCTCATTTAATGATGTTGTCATCCGGGTCCCATTTTCTGAATAGTGTGTTTCAGTGTAGTCTGAAGCAAGAAGATTCCTACAAAATACAGGTGGTTAAAGTTAGAAAACATATTCTTCATCATATACGTACTTGTTGAACTGAAAAACAACCTTCAGCTCTAATTAAATGCTCTGTACAGTAGCCCCACAGAACATAAAGCTTAACAACATTAATCATTACGGTCACTTAATAAACATAAAAAAAGTACCTGTTTTTTTCCAAATAAATTATGTGACTCTTCCCTTCAATGGCCAACTCGTACTGCACCGTCTCCGGATAAAGCTGCAGAAAATGACCCAGCGGTCAACAAATAAATACCACAGTAGAAACATACTCTGTTCCACATAAACCAACGTTATTTTATTTAGGTAGATGTATGTATTTATCATGAATCACATCAAATAGTACTTATTTAAATGAATAAAATGTGAAAACTTCTCTTATGAATGATTGAAATAAACATGCTAGAATACACTGAACATTTTAGTGAGTTGTTTCCGGAGAATAAACTGAGGTCAGCTGTGTTCACCTGGTCATCCTGCAGGCTCCTCCGGTGTCTCTGCTGCAGCCTCCGCGGTCTGATCACTTCATACCTGTCCACGTGGGACAACATCCCCGAGACCTGCGCTAAACAAACTACACACAACAAACCACGCAGCGTAAATAAATGTGGAGACAAACATAAAGAGTGGAGATGATAATGTGAAGAATAATTCACCAGGTTTATTAATCATAAAACACCAAATGAGTAAGAAACAATTACAACCGTCTGTCTGGGGATGAATAAGTAAAAAGGAAACGGACTTAAACCTATTTTAAATTGTGGTCTTTATCCTGGCGGCACTCCCTGATCAATGACTCGTTTTTACGTCCACTTCTAGCGATCAAACGAGTTTTACGCCAAACATGAAGCTTTAGCTTGAAGCTTTCATTTATTTCCCGTTAAATAGATTTCCGTAAAGCTTTCTACCAGCACATCATGTTTTCTACCGCTTAATGTGTCAGCAGCTCGTAATCAACCAAAAACACACAAAAGTCGCTTAATAACGTAAAATGGTTCATAATGACTTACTCCAGATGAGCCACAGTGACATGTTCGCCCGCTCCACGGTGCGCTCTGCTCGGTCAGCTCCGCTCCTCCGCTCCTCCGCTCCCGTTGCTCCGCCGTGAGTCACGGACGCCAGCGGCCGAGCTCCGCGGGCCGAGCTCCGCCTGCGGTTCCTGCTTATCGCCGCCTCACGCAGCGCGTCGTTTACGGGAAAGTCAGCGTCAAGAGCACGGAGATGAAGGAGACACGTAGACACGACGTCCGGTGAAATAAAACAGCGGCTGTTCCTGGAAGACTTTATGTTCAATATGCATCTTTGTGGTGTCACTAATATACACCCGTCAATTATTTTCAGGTTATAAAATGAAAGTTAAGTTGCTTCTACCAACAAACGCAACATGGCTGAATGTTAGTATGTTATGTATTACAAAACACATAAACTATAGAGACAAAATAAGGAATATGTGAATAACAGATGATACTTTAATATTCTGTGTATTTAAATTACGATTAATAGAATTTTTAAAAAGTTGCACGCTTTTATTTTGAAGCCAGTCTCCTCAAACGTCCTGCCCCTTGTTGCGTTTTGTAACTTTAAAAAACATTTTCTGGCCAACACTAATAAGATATCATACCAGATAGTTATTTGACATGTGTTTTTTTTCAGCAGTAGGACATTTTTTCATACAGTTTTATTGAATACAAACAGGTCTTTGTTGTCACAGGTACAATAAGTTACCCATAAAGTAGAATCATGACGTCACGTTCAAGCAGAAAAAATATTTTTAGTTCCTCAATTCTTAAAATGTACATTAGAAGCACTGAAATGACAGCTGTAGACTGTAACTCTATATTTTATACAGTACATATTAACATACACCCAAAGGCGTTGGGGACTGGACTTAACACGGAAGCTTTCTGGGTCGCTGCTCTCAGACCGATGGCAAGACATGAACGAAGGCATCTTTATTGCTGGGAAACTGTCTATATATACACACACCCGCCATGCTACACTGCTGCTTTCTGGCTGCGCTCTATGGCCATCCTCTCTAGACGCTCAGTGTAGAATCCATTGAAATCCAACCTGTGGATGAAAGCTTTCGTTACTCTTCATTTAATTACTGTATTATGCCATGTTTTTACTGCACACAGGATACACAGTGGGGAGGTGCTGGTAAGAAGATAAAAACGCTACTACTGTTGCTAATCTACCAGAACGACGGTGGGATTGGCATTAATTTAGTCTGACTTGTGTCTTTAATGCACTAAAATATAAATAAAGATTGAGGCAAAAGCTCCAGTCCGAGCTGAGTCTCCTGACTCTTGAGAACAAGACTTAAGTTACGTTGTGAGTGACTTAAGTGCAGCTAGAGTTACAAATTCAATAAACTGCAAACAAAAAGATGTTACAGCGAACATGTTTGCAAGCACACAAAGCAGCATTTGCATGAAATTGCAGAAATGTTGGTTATTCATGGCATCAGTCTGCGTATATTTAGCAAAGTATTTTACCTGTAAATGACGCTGATCATGCTGTGCTCACAGTCGTTGGTGCTGTAGATGCTCAGTTTATCCAGCAGGTCTAGCAGCAACATGCTGAAGTTACTGTCAAACTTGCTGATGGTGGCTTCAAAGCCGGCGTCTGATTGAAGGGAGTCCACATGCTCGGCTAAAAGCTGAAGCAGTAAAACACAAACATGCTTTTCAACTCACACAATTGTGCGCACACTATGAAACTTTTTATAATTTGGAAAGTAGGACATTTTCCACAGTTACAGAGAGTACTTTGGAAATACCTTGGAGGTCAACCTCTTCTTCTCTGCCTCCTCAACATGTTCACTCTGAGTGGGCGGCCCATCCATGGTGCCCTGCTCTAGAGAAAGACGCTCTAACCTCATGCTCTGAGTGAACCGCTGCAACAGTCAAGAAAATAATATGCATTTTACTGCAAACATTAGGAATCTGAGTATTAGATTTTTAAAAGATTCCGACAGAAAACGTTTGAAACAAACCTGCATACAGTTAGTGAACATGACGCAGACAGACATGAGTTTGGAGAAGATCCTGAGAAGCTCAGGGTTGGTTAGCATGCAGTCCTTCAGGCAGTTGTCCAGGAAGCTGGTGTGATGGCAAAGCACGTCATCAATGTTTGACGCCTGCGGCGGGAGGACACAGAAGGTGAGCACAGAACACGGTCGAGTCCTGACCTCTTCACCTCAACAACAAAGACACAAAACCAGGTGGTGTGCTGTCAGTGTGAGGACGCAGCACCGATTATTAACTCACTGTTTTCAGGTTGTTTTCCATGACGTGCCAGGTGGGCTCCATCACCTCGAACATCATGTAGTACTGGATGTTCTGCACAAAGTTGAGCATGCGCTGACGCAGGGCGAATGCAGCAGCAAACCTGAGCAGAGGTTGTTCAAACAGAATGTGTAGGGACTTCTTTTTTTTTACACAAAGTCACATTGCATTTACCGGCAGCTCACCATTTGGCAGAATGTAGGGAGTACTCCTTGAAATCTTTGTTGCTGATCCACACGTTGCACAGAAGCCTCTCGACGTGTTTACAATAAAACATGTGTCGGAACAACATCTGGTACCTTGTGAGCGCTTTTCTGTAAATGAAGACAGTAGCACAGATTACATTCGGCTAATATGGTATTACATTTCACCCCTGTGAAGGCAGCACAGGGTGCTGTTATCCAAACCCAGGTGAAATCTCTGAACCTGTTTATGATGAGCGACAGAGGCCATTTGACGATGTAGTCGAAGGAGAAGGCCTCCAGGCCGCTGAGGGCCACGTCTGTTGGGTCTGCGTTGATGATGGCCTTTTCCTGCTTGGTTTCAATGGCCAACACCCGCAGCAGCTGAGTGATGACGTCATGAGGCATTAGGTCGATCTGCGGAAAAGGTAGAGGAAGTTAAGACAAAAAGTGAGCAACAACATGACTCATGATTCAAGGGGTCAGTCTGCAAACACATGAATACTGCGAGAGACGCGTTGTATTTCCACTCACTTTGAGATCGTCTTTGAAGGGGTCTGTGTTAGCAGTGCTCATCCTCAGAGCCAGCTCCAGCAAGGCTTCTAGTCTGGGAGGAACAATATCATCCACCGGCTTCTTGAGCTCCTCCTCCGTCAGGTCCATGAAGTGCACAAAGAAATCGCCTTTGTCCATCAGAAAGTAGTGCTTGATGGATCTAACATATAAAAACCACGTCAAATTCTTCAGTGTTATTATTAACGTACTAGTTTACGAGAATCACACCAGAGGCAGAAGCTTCCACACAGAAGATTTATCTATCTTCTTTCTGTCACAATCTTTTACCTCAGACGTGAAACCAGCTCCTTCTCCTCCATGAGGAAGTCCAGCAGGACCTTGCTGGCATAGTTGTAGGCTTTTTCAATCTGCTCCACATAGGCTCTCTCCTTCAGGGTATACAGCACCTCCTTAGCATCAGGACAGGTCACATCACGGCCACACTCCCGCACAACATTCAGGTACTTTCCTATAGAACATTAGAGAAGGTAAATACAATGTGTTGTCCTAACAATTTCTCTTCAAATGTTTTACTTGAGTTTTTACCTGTGCTTAATATTTTATCCGCCATTTTCTGCAGAAACGAGGGAATCCGATGCTGTACGATTGTGTATCTCTGATCCCAATACTTGTCGTTATAGTCCTCCTGAATCTTCTCTTTCTGCAGCTCGTGTTCCTCAACCATAAACTCACTGTGCAAATGTGGACATAAACATTTGGCAACACAAAGCAGATACAGTGTTAGAAGTCTCTTTTATTGGTGCAGCATAGGTCTGAATTGTGGAAAAGACAGTGTGTACCTGTATGGATCCTTAATGATGCCCCTGTAGATCCACTTCTCCAGGATTTCAAAGTAAGGGACGCTGGCTGCTTTAGTGAGGTAGAGGCACAGCTCCTGAGCCTGGCTGTCACCAGTGTAGTTAAAGGTTCGGTCATGAAGGAGGCTCAGCGTTGACCCACCCATACATTCTCCTTTGTCTACTGAAGATGCTGCAAAAGTAGCAGTACATAAACATCAGGGATGTTTAACAGAATAATGTATTGGCTTTCTTCACACAATATAAATCTCTGCAACATTAGTGAGCTTTATTTTATTATTGTATGTATTAAGTACAGCTGCATTAACTATTATTGACTGGGCCTCAGGACTTGTTTTGTATGTTGTTATCGAGCTAAACCTGGTTGCATTCGCCCTCCAGTGGTTAAAATGAGTAATTGACGTTCACAAGGTGAACTGCTAGGACAGTACAACCGGAATGAAATGCAAGTGTGCGTTAGTTTTAGCTGGTTAATAAATTACCAGGTGTAACTCATGTTGAGGTTCTTACCAATAGAGGCCAGTATTTCCATGGTCCGCATTGTGGGCTGGATGTAGAACCACAGTTTCTGCAGGGACAGGAGGCCCTGCCGCTGGAGATGCTCCAGCTGAGTGACCAGGATCAAATACTCTTTCATCAGGGTCCGCATTGCTGCCGTGAGGGCATGATTGACCTGGCCATACTCGAAGGACGACTTCTCCTCGATGAAGCTGTAAGACGGAGACACCACTTTACCATTTTCTGGCAGGCAGGTTTACCGTGCATGGCTGACACTTTTACACACTCACCGCGTTATAGTGGAGTAATACGACGCAACTGGTAATATTCTGTTCACCAGCTCTTTAACCGACATGTCTAGTGTTGAATCAACAATAAAAGAGCGGTTCTGCCTCCCCAGCACGGGCTGAGCTGTGATGTCTCTTCCATCAACTCCAATCAGGACAAACAGCAGATCCTCCACCAGAGCTTGTTCCTGAGCAGCCAGAGGCATCGTACCTGATCACAGTAAACACCGTCATCGACCAACATCAGCACCAAAAACCTGAATCTATTGTCTGGCAGCTAGTTATTCACCCACCGACAGCCACAGCTGGCTCTCCTGGCAGCGTAGGGCTGGTAATGAAGTCGCCAATAAGAGCAGGGCGGTCGTACACCCAGTTTGGAAACACAGGGTTGGGCTGGGTAGGGTTCTTTTTATTGTGTTTGTCCCTCAGCATCTTCCGTGTGACTTCAGCAGGCTGATAAAGACAGACCAATCAATTACAGGCAGCATCAGATGTTTAAACCTGCAAGACTTGTTTCATGGACCAACGTAAAGTTCAGATCTTTTTTATTCGCTCACCAAGGGTACGTTAGAGCTGGCCGTGACATTGCCGAGCTTCTTTCGTAGCTCCTCCAGTTCCTGCATGGACATCTTGGTGCTGGTCTGAGGCAGAGTGTAACTGGTGGTTGTGGTTGACGCCGTGTTTGCTGAAGACTCAGACCTCTCTTTGGCATTCTGCTGAAGGGACTGGAGAGTCTAAGAAAACAGAGCAACAAAGATATAATCCACAACACTTCAGCAGTAAATTATATTTGTTAGTGGAAATGGGTGAGAATGTGTGAAGTTTTTAGGCCTGATTAAAATGTATTAAAATTAATGGCTATAAAATTAGCCATTTTTGTATGGGTAGTTAGGTTTGTCTATTTTACTTTCCCTTGTCTGCTAACACATTAGTCAGAAAAAAACAACTTTGTTGTGATAAACAAATTTAAATACATATTACAACTTAGTAAATTGTAAACTAGATATTACCTCTTTATCCTCACAGAGTTTGGAGAGCAAATACACCAGAGGGTCAAGGTTGCGAACATTTTTGGACTTGAGCTCTTCATATTTCCTCAAGAAGTCCTCTGGAGTTTTAGAGAACTCTGCTAATTTGACCTACAAACAATATAATTCATTTCAACAGGGGGTGTTACAAGTCATCTCCACCATAACACAAAGAAACCAAATGCAAAATCTGTACCATAATGTGATAGTAATATCCTATTTGTAGTCAATAATACAACTCCACTGATTCCCATAGTATATATTCTGTCTAACTCTTTCAGACTATGTTTTAAACTCTTAGATAATTAGTTGAATTAAAGTGAAAAAACTCCACACCTTAGAGATGGCAAAAATACATTTTCCTTTGAGGTCGTATTCACCAGTTTCTGTGCAAATAAAGTTCTTTTAAAGTGTTCATCACCCACCTTGGCGCTGTGAGCTGAGACTGTAGTGGTGACATAGGGGGTCCTGTGTTTCTGTAGTAAGTCTATGTAGCCCTCTGCTCCATCACCTCCTCGCACATAAAGGAGACTGAGCAGCTCGTTCACATCATGGTGGATCCTGAACTCACTCATAACTTCAGCTGCTGAGACGTCAACATTGACAACATCATTTCTGCTGGGTTCTTCAGCCTTAATTTAAGACTTGTTTATTGAATTTTAGAGAATATCTTTGGTATATCAACATATGTCATTTCAAGTAGTTCTTCTAGCTGTGCTACAGAACTTAGAAATTATTCATTTATTTAAGCTCATTCAAAGTTTTTGTTAAAGTCAGCACTTGTCTATCATTAGACATTCTGCTTCAAAGCCACTTTAGCAGCAGTGAAAGTGCATACACAGTAAACTTCTGCAGCAGTCTCACTTCTGTGCAATTCTTCCCCACAAACAAGACTCAGATTCCCCTATAACCATCTATTGGATCAAATTAACATGCTTGTCATCACACCTATTTCTGATTTTGTGTCTGATTCTGATAGGACCTTATGAAATTGAATGCAAAGCTTTGTAAGGCTTCTATAACTGCAGTTACAGTGTACTAAATAATGAGAATAGCATAGCCCCTGTCGCAGTTGATATCAACTTTGGTGGATGGATTTAAGCGCTTCCTGTCTCATTAGACTATTTAAATCTGCATACACGAACCATCTTACAGCGATGCTGTGCTAACAATTAGCTAACGTTATTTCATGCTACTGGGCTAGGAAGCTAGTGCCATTAAACAAATCAGCTTGTCGGATGATGGTACTAACTAACAGCTGTGTAACCCCGAAAAAATAGACACACCGATCTAAGGGTCAAGTCCATTCGTAGCACTTTACCTGTCAGTTGAATCCAAAATAACAATAAACCCCGAAGCAGAAACCAAACGCGCCCACTAACAGCCAAATTCTTCTTCTTCTTTTACTACAATTTCTGCAGTTATTGTGAAACTCCGCCCCCACAGGGTTAATCTGGCATTACAGCAAACTGCCAGCTACGTTTCATCCTTATTCAATTATTCAGACAGTGCAGAAGTACATAAACTCAGTATTATAAATATTATTAATTATATTTAAGGACTAATGTACCAGAACTCATAAGTACTGTAAATTCTCAGTCTCCTGAGAATATCAGTGTGCTAATAAAAAAGAGAGCACTTCCATTTACAGCCATGTAAGCAAGCATAAAGGATTTAAAGTCAATGCGAGCAAGTGGAGGGAGGTGAGAAAAGGTGTGACGTGGGTGTATTTCAGCTGGTTGAAAATGAGGTGGGCTGCTGCATTTTGGGCTTTTGGGGTTTGATAGTGCCTGCTGAAACTCCAGCCAGAAGAGAGTTACAATAGTCGAGTGTAGAGTTGACCATTGTCTGGACAAGGAGCTGTGCAGCCTGTGCATTAATGTGTCTGTGACACTGGCAATAGAAAGATGTTAAGAGAGATTTATACTTGCTTGGGTCGAACCAGACACGTTTTCCTACTCAGAGTTCCACAGAGACGTACGTCACACATGCCCAGCACAGATGTGTTGGCTGAGGAGAGGTTGCTTGTGAGGACAAAATCTTATTGCTTAGCTGCTCTGTGCATTGCTGATGTGCTGAGAAATGTAAGGTTCAATGCAGAGATGAAGATATATATATATATATATATATATTATATTTATTTGTCACAATAAAATTGTATGTGACAAATAAATAACTGTACATGCTCAGAAATCAGGTCAGAAACAATGTGACTTAATATATACGATAGTTAATAATAAAACAGTCTCATTTAGTAGTTTATTTTTATTTGCATTAGGAAAAACAAAACATAAACACAGTTTGCATTTTAGTGTTTCATACCGATCTTTATGTTTTAAATGCATTACGTAATGCACATGGTGATATACAAGAGTATACAAAAAAAGGTTGTACTGTCTCGCATTAATCATATTCTTTTTAAAAAGCATGTTGTGTTGCTTTAGATTGCAAAAGAAGCAATACCTTTTTTTGATTTACGACATTAAAATTCTGCTAAGCACAAATTAATGGATTTGATTTTACTTTGAAAAGCCATGACATAGCGGAAGTAAACAGTAATCACGTTACAACCCGGAAGAATTGCCTTTCACCGATTAACGTTTGAATAGACAAGAATGACCAATTTATCCTGTGAAGGAACGATTAAACGTGATGCAGCCAACATTGTACAGCCTTCAATAATCACATTCGTGTCTTAATTTTAGGCGCTGGAGGCGCTCGCGTGTAAACAGCAACGCCCTGATGCCAGCCTCTCCGTCGGAGAAAAATAACCTCGCTGTGTTTACAAATCGGCGGAGAGAAATCGTTTCCCCGCAGTGAGCCGTTAGCTAGCCGTGGGGTTGTGTGTTTTTCCAGGTTAACATTAAGAAACATGGCCGAACTACATGTCGTGGAACCGAGCGGTACTGGCGCCATTGAGCAGTCCGAGCACCGTGACGTCCGCGGCTCTGTGCGCCTCGCTTCGCCTACTCTCCTGGTTCCTCCGCGGAACAGCCAGCTCAGTCCCGGCGGGGTGTCGAGCTCCGGCGGCAGCGCAGGAGGGCGGTCCGTGTTCGGGTTCCCAGTGAAAAGCAACCCATCCCTGCAAGAACCGCAGGAGAAGCCGGGCTCACGCTGGGTCCGGCTCAACGTCGGCGGGACCTATTTTATCACGACCAAGCAGACGCTGTGCAGGGACCCGAAATCTTTCCTGTTCCGACTGTGTCAAGAAGACCCCGACCTGGACTCCGACAAAGTGAGTCCACTTTTTAGAAGTATTGTTCGTTTTTGATACTTTAAGATGTAATTTGGAATGTTGAGTGTGAGAAATGGGCCTCTGGGCACAGAGAGCCCCAGAAAGGAGCCACGCGATGTCATTTGTCTCTTAAGCATTTGTTTTACATCCTCCTACATCAGAGGCTCTGCACCAGGTCCACATGCAACACTTACCTGTCGTCTTATGGACACAACCCGTCCCAGCTCTTCAAGGAACTCCACACTGTCATTTGTTGACACTTTAACACTAGTTGATTGTTTTGTGTCTTTGTGGACTTTGTGTCTTTTGACCTCTCTTGTTCTGTTAGTTGGTGAAGTTACAGCTTCTCACTGTTAAATGGCTCAATGTATGTGTACCAGTCTCTTTCCCAAAGGTGTGTTTATGTCCATATTTACCTTAATTGGGCACTACCTGGTCCTTTCAGGACGTCTTGGATTGGGTGGATGTTTGTCTGTAGAACAATTTTTACACGTTGCTTGTGTGAGAACAACCGGAATGCATATTATCACAAACCACATTCTATCAGCAACAAACTTTGGGGTCTGGATGCCAGCAGATAAAACACAGAGACTTGGAGAAGGCGCACACACGCACACACACGCACACACACACGCACACACACACTACTACAATCCAAATGGAAAATGACACAAAAACAATGACATTTGACTTTCTATAAACCATAACTTTGAAAGATACTGACTGCGTTTAGCTTACTGCGACTCTGCATGTGGCTCTCACATGAGCCATTAAGCTAATTTTGCATAGAACAACGTGTGTATGTCACGCTGCTGTTTTCTCTACCTGAAAACAGAAGTCTGAGTCACCAAACAGGAACATCATGATGTCAATTTTATAATTAACTTCAAACCAGCTTCACAGGGCCCAAACTATGGAGTCCCCACCACTGTAACTCTGGCTAATAAAGAATTTCAGAATGTCCTGAACTGAACATTTTTCTGTTGCAGAATTAAATTATTTCACTTTTAAATTAAAAATTGGCATTTATTTTGTTTTTTTGTTTATTTATTCACCAATGTCAGAATGACTGTTTTTCATAATAAAACTAAAAATTAATCCTCCTGTGAAATCCTTCTGAACAGGCAGCTGCATTTAGTGCAGCAAGGTTTTGGGGTTCTTTGTCTTGTCCAGCGGCAGCCTGGTTTATGAATAAATGCCCTACCAACTGATTCACAGTCCCCACTTTTAGACAGAGATTTTAGTGCATCACCATTAAGCTGACCTCTTTTCGTGGCTTTAACTCAAACTTGTTAAGCTGTCTAACTTTACATTGCTGCCTTCACTGATGATGTGAAGGAGGATCAACAGTAATCCATAATGCCGAATTCATACTTAAACCTGACACAGTGTGGGGGCAAAGTACTGTAATGATTCCCCCTCAGAAAGGTCTTACACCTGGAAATGTACTAATATTCATGGCCAGAAATTGGATGGAAATGCCTCCTCTGATTTTTTTTTCATCACTCTAAAGCAGAGAGAGAAAGGGTGTTATATCTATCATAATGCAGAGGTAATATATCTGTGGTAGTCTAATGGGTTGATGGGTCTGTTTCAACAATCCAAGCCTCCTCCCCCTAACAAACCTGTTGGATGTGTTTACAGGATGAAATGGGAGCATACCTGATTGACAGAGACCCCACATACTTTGGCCCCATCCTTAATTACCTTCGTCATGGAAAACTGATCATGGATAAGAATCTCGCCGAGGAGGGTAAAGCGTCTTGATCCCTGCTGCTGGATTTGACTTAACCACTTTTTCAATATCACATGCAATGGATTAAATATAGTAGATTCTACAATGTGTATAGACTAAGCAGCTGATTATTGGAGTCCAATGATCCATTTGTTTCGTTGTTCAGGGGTTCTTGAGGAAGCCGAGTTCTACAACATCGCGTCACTGGTGCGGCTGGTGAAGGAGAGGATACGGGATAACGAGAACCGAACATCACAGGTACAAGAAACAAAGAGATAGGGAAGATGTCTGACACCTGAGAATAGACCTGGCAGATAAATCTGAAACCTGACTTTCTTATAGTACAAATATACCAAGAAATAATGTTTTTTGGAGTTAAGGCAGATTATTGATGTTGATTCAGTATCTCTCTCTGGTACAGTGTGTACTTTTGAGTTTGCGTGTGCTTTTGTGTCGCCCCTTAGGGCCCTGTGAAGCATGTGTATCGAGTACTACAGTGCCAGGAGGAGGAACTCACACAGATGGTCTCAACCATGTCGGACGGTTGGAAGTTTGAGCAGGTGCAGAAAACATTTTTTCTCTCTCTTGTTGTGTTTTAGTTTGTGCCTCAGTTTGTTTCAAAGCTGCTGTTTATAGCTTCAGTCTGGAGACAGGCTTACAGAATTCATCATTCATCATTCATTATGCTGGCAATATATTCTTGATGACAAAAATTCACCTGACAAAAAGGAGTCAGGTGAACTGTAGCACTAAATATCAAGAACTCTTTCATCGTTACTAATGAATATTATTTTCATTATCGATTACCTGCTATTTTTTTTCTTCTTGGTTAATGGTGATGTCTATAAAATGTTAGAACATATGAAGAATAGAGTCAAATCCTGGTCAAGATTCAACTATGGGGTTTGGCGTTGACACAAAGTAGTTCTGTTTCAGTTAGTTCTCTTCTACAGCTGCCCTCTCAAATGTACTTTTTTTTATCTCATTTGACATTTTTTGTTAACGTAACGGCCACAAACGAAGCAGAACAGAAGATGGTAGGGGTGTAGATCATGTTTGTGGTCAAATCTCAGAAAATAAGAAAACGAAAACGTTCATGAGTGAGCCCCCATCAATTTATTATCACATTCTTAGAAGTCAGATAATAACATGTTTAGACATATTAACAAACTGCTCAGTTGTGCGTCAGATTCCTGTTTTTCTATAGTTTTTTATTTAAATAAAGAACTATATTGAACATTTCTTATGTGTTTTAACAAGTTAAAACGTTGGCTGTCTGGGAACATATGAAAAATGACTCTGTAGACAAAGGTTTTGGGATCTGCACCAAAACTAGGGTATGGTAAACCCTAGAGTGTCAGACAACACGCAGCTGTAATGTATGTATAAGTCTACAATATAAAAAGTCTGTGTAAACCACTAATTCCAAAGCTGGATATGTCTCTGTCTACAGCTTATTAGTATCGGCTCCTCATATAACTACGGCAATGAAGACCAGGCAGAGTTTTTATGTGTAGTTTCAAGGGAACTCAACAACTCCACCAACGGCATCGTCATTGAGCCCACCGAGAAGGCCAAGGTGGGTGATCTGCTGAAAGAATCGTCGTTATTTCTCTAATGCTCAGCAAATGTCAGCCAGCAGCTGAAGGAACACATTTTGGTAACAAATGGTGTCTGAGTTTAATGCTTGGTTTTACAACCTAAAGTCATAGTGTATGTTTTAGTATTAGAGGGGCACCTGTATAATACATAGCAGTACTTTATACTTGTAGGAAACTAATTTACCCCCCTGTGTTCTTTTGTGAATAAGACCTACTCTATATGAGTCTATATCTATCTATAAGTAGAAGGATTTCTGTTTGCTGTTCCTTTCAATGATTTTGTTGTGTGTCCTCTCAGATCCTTCAAGAGCGAGGCTCGCGGATGTGAAGAGACCGAGGTCCCGAGCTAAACAAAAACAGAACAACATTTTCTCCCCAATGAGTTTATCCCACTCTCCTCCTTCATCGTCACCATTTTCATCATCTGCCTCATCAACCAACCTCCTTCTCCCCTCTGGTGTGCCTTTCCACAGTGGGGGCTCCCTGATGCCCCCCGCACCTCCAGTGCTGCAACACCACTTGGCTTCTCATTTCCTGTCCTCCACTGCTGGCTGTGGAACACTTCAGGGGGAGTTTAAAAGCGATTTACAAGTGAGTGGGTTTTCTCATTGCAGTTCTCTGATGGTCAGTATTGCGGTGGTGCAGGCTACAGTGCTGATTGTGCAGCCTCTCGTGACTGTCAGTGGATGGAGCTCGTACACGTCATCATTTTTATCATCATCACTGTTAACAGGACAGGATACTTCCTTGCTCTTATACATATGGCTCGGTCACAAATCTCCTCAGGACTCTCAAAGGACATAAAGGAATGAACACAGCTCACTGCCTGAGCCACTCTCTTTACCCAAGTCTTTTAATGGAGCAAGCATCTGCGCCTGCTATCTCCCAGTCTCCTGAGTCGAAACCCGAGGCTTGTCAAGGCACAGCAAATCAAGCCAAGAGGTCCAAGAGGAGAATGACAAAAGGGTACAGTTGCAGCATTTCCTTCTGGAGTCTTTAGAAGCTGCTTAACGAATAATAGAACTTACGGACATCCCGCCTCGGTTTGGTTTGGCGTGTTCACAGCATCCTGCTCTTCCTGTTTCCTATTTTTTTGGCCCAGCTTGATCTGTCCGTGCAGGGACGCAGTTCGGGATATTTCTGCTCAAAAGAAAACAAACGACTCAAAAAGTCTTCACCTGTGTACAACTTGTCAAGGCATGTGAGGAATCTATATAACTCTATATAGGCTACATGATAAAATTATATGAAAAATGAATGCAAATGGTGTAATTAATGATTTCTGTATCATAGTTGTCATATATTTACATATTTTGGTGGGTGAGTCAGTTTTACTGATGGGAAAATATCCGGACAGTCTCCCACCTGCTGACATGGGTGTGTGATGCACTGCCTCTCTGCTTTCTGTCCATGACTGAAATATCACAGCTGCATGTTTTCTGTAGTGTTCCTCAAATGAAAACTTAACAAGTTTTCTCTTAAACATCCTACTTTGATCTCTTGCATATCTTAAAATTGTAATTAGGGATAAGAAAAACTACTGTCATGGCCATTTCTCCAGGTAAGCGTGGCATGGTAGAGGGATTAGACAGTGGCCAGTCTGTATGCTGCCTTGAAACCTTGAAACACGCTTCTCTCTCTGCCCTGGCCTTTCTGTTAATCTTACACCAATATTTACTCACGTTGCAGCTGCCTCTGTTGCCACTCCTGAAGTTAACACCCAAAATACTGAGTTGTCTTGCTTTCTGCAGTACCTGTAGCAACTGTGGCACAAGCTGAATTGTGCTCCTTGCGCTTAAAGCCCTGAGATACCTGAGCCTGTGTCATCACAGAAACTGACATACTGTAAATGAGCCTGTCACATGGAAGTGTCTTCAGCTTTCAGAGCGTCACAGACAGAAGTCTTTATTTCAAATGTTATGTGACATTTTCTTTCTCTTCCAGCGAATAGATGCTAACCCAACTAAAGTACATTTTTTTGAAATATACTTGACATTAAGTTGTTGTGTGGTATAGCTGCTTTTAAGACTTGTAAAAAAGATTTTCATTGCAAAACTTGTCAAACAACCCTTGTTCCAGCCTTTGCAATTGTCGCACCCAAAAAAGGTTATCAGGCTTAATGCAGTCCTCACTTTTTAAAAACTGCGATAAAACTCAGATCTGTGCGAGGGGAATTTGACCACGCACGGGTAAAACTGAATTAGCTTCTATTACAAATGTGCAGTTTCATTTAACTGTGCAGCCGCAAATAACCAGAGCTTAAACTAGTAGCTGTATGGAAAATAATACTTATTTTCTTTATGTTTTTTGTTTTTTTAAACTATCTTGTTGAACTTAGTTTCAGCTTCTCGTGAAAATGTTCTGCTTATATCAGTTTTATATCATTGATAAGTTTAATATCTTTGGATTTTCGACAGTTGTTCAGTAAAATAATACAACTAACAACATCTCTGAGGACTTCCATTTGCCTTCTTTGAAAATATTTTGACATTTTATGGATGGAATGATTGCGTAACACTCGCCAAACAACAGGGCTGCACCTAATGCATAAGTTTATTTTTTACAGTTTCCAAAGGTTTACATTATAAATGGTCTAAAATATAAAAAGCTGAAAAGTGGCTTCACTATTACTAACTCATTGAATATTAGGTGTTAATATTTGTGTAAACGCAGCCTTGTTATATGAGCAACTTAATGCAAAGTTCGCGCCATCCATTTGCATATCAGACGGACAAGTGAAACGTGTCATTGTTGCCCATCGTGCAGACCTGACTTGCATTTAAATCACTGTCCCTTGGAGCTGAGGGGCCTCCAGTTTTTATGTGATGTCACTGACACCCGTCAATGACATTACTTTGATACACCACCCTTTGTATAAAGAACATATTTAATGCAGTTATGTTATATCAAGCATGAACAAAAAGAATGCATTTTAATGGGGAAAAATTTACCCATGCCGTTGGTTTGCTCCCTGACCGAGTTGAGTCAGGCCTCAGAGCTCAAACGTTGATGTGACTTCGTCTTTGTTAATATATTGTTTCCTTTTGATTGTGTGTTGTGCAGTTTTCTTCTGCTAATTAGATTCACGAGCAGACTGTCTGTTGCTGCAAATGCCCAAATGTCTCATTGAAGAGCACTTTTTTTCCTCCTTTCTTTTTCTCTGGGCCTTTGCAAAGCACATTGGGTGTTGTTTCCCTTCGTCTGTGTCCAGTGTTGTGCCTTTGACCTGTGTTGTGCACAGTTGTTCTCCCCTGTTATCATAAGGTGCCTCTAACGCTTAAAAAAAGCCAAGAGGCATATAATGTATAAAGGTATTTAGCTTGATTTCTGATGTGTTTCAGTGAGAGGCAAGCCAAACAAATAAAACAGCATTTTATTAGACATAATTTTAAAATGTAACACATTTTAATGACGATAAATGTAATAATAAATTCCTATTATTATGTCTAATAAATCTCTAGAAGCTGAAAATGATGACCAGTAGTTTTACTTTAACCCACCTATAACCCCTTACACTCCTGGAGGTTGTGTAAGTGTCTACTGTAAACGTTCACTGGTTGCCATTGTGTTCACGGCAGGTTTCCCTCCTCTGGTTTTATCTTAGTAAGTTCTAAGTTCCAGCAGTGTGCTTGCTGTTGGAAAATCAATTTGACTATAAACTCACTTTCATTTGGCTTCTTCTGGTTTGTTTGGTTTTTTTTGTCTCTTGAGTTGCACGCTAAAGCATTTCCAATGATCCAATTTTTACATGTGTGTAATTAGCCTTTTAAAGCACTTACTGTACTTGTACTGTCAACTTTGTAAACCCAGTTTGATCTTACCTTGGTTGCAAAGGTCAGTGGTTTCCAACCTGAGGGTTGATCAGAATCTGTTTAAACAGAAATACAAGGACTACGTCACACTAGCAGCTCTAGCAGGATGGAAGGGCAAGGATAGTTGGAAAAAGACCAGGGTTGCTTAAGTTAACTAAGTCAGTACAGATATTCATGACCCCTGAAGAATGTACCCTTTGGTGGCCCTGACACACCATCATCAGGTCAGATGTTTAAATTGTCCAATGTTTTGGTTGGTTTTATTACATATTCTACAGACGTGAGCCCATGGTTTCTACCATGACTCCAGATTTCTAACCCATTTTAGCTGTGCTAGTACCATGGCACACGTAATATGATATAATGTAAAGTGTGAATGACATAGTATGCTAACAGGCTAAGCTAAGATGGTTAATGTGGTACATCTCAGCTTGTTGGCATGCTCACATGATTGGTGATGACTGATCTTTTCATTTGGGAACCACTGACCAAACTGAACTTTTGCAATGTGATTTTATTATATAAATCAGGCAGCCATTTAAAAAAAGACCTTTTGACCATTGTTTTCTACTTTTCTCCTGCACTAGTTAATCTACAGACAATGTGCAACGTTAACACATCTGCAAAAAATATATGTCTGTTGTTTGGGCATGTGAAAACATGAGAGCATGCATTGTTCTAGAGATTATGATGTTGTGTATTGGATTTTGTCTGACCTCTGTGTTAGTGCAAAGTGTACGTGATGCATGGTGGGGGGGATTTCTTGCGTGGAACAGTTGGTCTACAACTAGACATATTCTCTACTCACAGGTTCTGTTTGTTCTCTTTGTTGTTTTTGTATATTTGTCAAAGTGGATAGAAAATACAACCATTCAGACTACATACCCCCCACCAACTTGGGTTATATAGCATTTACACAACCCGCAGGTCAACACTCATATATATACACACGTGAAGAAAAAAAAATTATTTACTTCACGGATCATTTTGTTAATCTGTAAATGCACCTGCATGCGTTTGTGGACATGCACGCTTGTACACTCATTTAAGCATATTGAAAGAAAATATCACCTATTACCAGTTACTTTGTGTTCATTTATCAACAGTATTGATGTCAAATGTGAATAGTGTTAATGGAGACTGTGGAGAAATATTTGGAAGCTGACAAAACATTTTGTCTTTTTGCTTTTTTCACTTTTATTTATTTAATTTTTTTATTTTGTCTACCAATTTATTTTACATGTAACAATTTTAACAAAACTCAGTCTGGGTTTTAATTATAAAACGTGTCTGTGTTTTAAATTGTGGCTCACTGGCTGTTTGTTCGTTCAGTTTACGGGGAATTTAAAAAAAATATGTGGCATATGTTGTTTGTGCTGCTCAAAGCATTTCATGCTCCCCCACTAATAAAGAGCAAAAGAGGATATCAATAGTGGGGGAGCATGAAATGCTTTTGCCGCTAAAAACAGAATATCAATAGTGTGGGAGCATTCTATGCTCCCCCACTAAATAAAGAGACCAGTTTAGAGGTGGAGAACAATAGGTGCCCCCATTAAAATGAATGGGAGGCAATGCATGGCAGGCATCTAACTACTTGCTGAGACAAACCTGCACTCCTCTCCTTCTCAGGAGTCCTACCTTACTCCAAAGTTCAAGCAGATTGTTGAGTATTGTCAGAGCAAGAGTGCCAGTAGAGAAGGCCTCCTAGACTTGTTGGAGGCAGAGGCAGGTGAGCTAGAACATGCTTTGGCTATTGGCCAGTGCTTGAGTGAGATGGATAAACTCACTTTGAATTCCAAAGGAATAAATGATAGTTTTTATAATAAGGGTGTCTGTGTGTATTAGGCATACCTTGCTAGTACTGGGTTGGACCCCCTTTTGCCTTCAGACTGCCACTGACACTGCCTTAATCCTTTGTGGCATTGATTCAAAAAGGTACTGGAAACATTCCTCAGAGATATTGGTCCATATTGATATGATAGCATCACGCAGTTGCTGCAGATTTGTCAGCTGCACATCCATCATGCAAATATACCATTCCACCACATCCCAAATGTGCTCTATTGGATTGAGATCTTGTGACTGTTGAGGTCATTTGAGTACAGTGAACTCATTGTCATGTTCAAAAAGTCTGAGAGGAATTAAGCCTTATGACATGGTGCATTATCCTGCTGGAAGCAGCCATCAGAAGATGGGTACACTGGTCATAAAGGGATGGACATGGTCAGCAACAACACTCAGGTAGGCTGTGGCGTTTCAACGATGATCAATTAGTACTAAGGGGCCAAAAGTGTGCCAAGAAAATGTCCCCCCCCCACCAATACACCACGACCACCAGCCTGAATCGTTGATACAAAGCAGGATGGATTCATGCTTTCATGTTGCTGACACCAAATTCTGTAAGCAATCAAAAGCGTCATCAATTAGAAACGTCCTGGCACCAGCAGAGGCCCTCTGTCACTCCCTGCAAAATCTCACTTGTTTAATGATATCTCAGTTCATCAAAGATGTATTGATGCATATGAATTGCATCATTTTTGATTTATTCCCATGTGTCTGTTTTAGCTCCAAGGGTGTATCGCTTCCCAGTGTTTGAAAAACGCTTCTGTGGGGAGCTGGTAGAGGAGCTAGACCACTTTGAGTGCTCCTCTGCCCCTAAAGGAAGACCCAACACAATGAACCACTATGGGGTAATGAATCCATTTCTACTGGCTCAGAGCACCGTTTAATCATTACTCAGTCATTCTAGTTTCATTCTTATTGTGTCA
>JAUMTR010000011.1:13572026-13588063 GCA_032270685.1 Microctenopoma stevenorrisi | reverse complement strand
TGTTCTGTAAAATTCTTTAGGCCACGTCATGTTGGTTAACATGAAGCTTTGATTATTGGTTTGAAGGTAAAAGCTCGGAGTGGAGAAAATGAAAAAAGTTGAACAAGGCTTCTTTTCTGTCAGTGTCATATTCTTTTAGGCCTTCATTTGACTAAAGAACGCCTTACTAGTGAAGCTTAATCAGCTTATTGTAGTACTTTATTTGCGTGTACTTTCACAACTTCACGCAACCAGACAAACAAGATGACGTCTGAGAGCAGAGACCAATCACGGTGCTACTAAAACTCACCGAGCTAGCAGCCAAAGAGTAGGAAAGAAGAATATTCTGGGTTTTTACACTTGACCATGAAAGGCAGACTACAGACGAGACTACAGACGAGTAGCTTCGCCATGCATTGCCTCCCCTTCTTTTTTAATGGCAGGCACCTAATAATCAGTACAAGTAGTTCAAACTGAGTAAAAGTACTGAGAAACAGTCTTGTACAGTGTAACTAGAAAGGTTTTCATTGTGCAGTTGCCCCTACAGTGTATTTATTGTATTTCTATATTTAAACAGTATAAGCAGTAGATGAATGATCCTGGTTCTATTTAAATGGCTTCTTCTAGGTTTTTACAGTTAAATTTCTTTTTCCTTCGGGTTCATTTGTATTTGAACTACTGAATACACGTATGGCGGTACATTTGCTATTAATTCCCACTAAATGTCACGTTTTTGTCGAGCTCTAGTGGTTCGAGACAGAGTTGCTCCAACACGCAGTACCTTATTGTTCACAGGCATTACTGGATGAAGTTCCTAATGCAGGACTTGAACCTGTACACAACAAATCCTTTCTGCACTTAGAAGTTGAAGGCCTGGCTCTGCTGCAGCTTTTTCCTCTCCTCCGCCTGTTTACTGATGTAGTTATGTTCTGTGAGGGTTTCATTTACAGCAATGTGCCCTGAGATGATTGTTGTAAAATAAATTGAATTGAATAAATTAATATGTTCATAATATTTTAGCATTCGTAAGTTATGTCTATGTTGCATCAAGTAAATAAAACTGCTAAAATACTATGTAATGGAGTAAAAACTGCAATATTCCTGTGAAATGGCGAACTTCTTGAGTAAAAGTACTTCGTTACTTTCCAGCTTAGCCTAATACTTCCTCATGCAGCTCATGTCTCACGGTACCACACCGGATCCACCGTGTCCTCCATTCCGGCTCAGCGCGCAGCGTCCCGGGCTTTAGAGCCGCACTAGGCCGCCTGTGTGCGCGCCGCGGCGGGGGCTGGAGGCCTGCGCACTGCTCCGCGCTTCCCATCCACCCTGCCGGGCCACCACGTCAGTCTCTCCTCCCACCGAGGCTGGCGCTCCGTGACGGGCAGACCCACGGAAAGCAGCTGCTGCTCCGGCAGTCGTCGAGGAGCGACCGCGCCTGTGTGGCCGTGACTGACGGAGAGGGGCGGGGGGCTGAATCAAACCAAAACGGTGAGAGAGCTCTTATATGTATTTGTGTGTGTTATTTCTTGGGACGTGCACACGCTGATGGCTGTGGTCGCTTCCTCCTTGTTATAGATGTTTATGCCTGAAATGACACTGATGCGAACAAAGAGTCGCTGTGTCGGTGTCGCGTTAGGAAATGAGATGTTTGCATCGGAGCTGAGTGGAGCTCTGGAGCTTTTATTGCTCCGGTAAAACCTAGGCTGCACATTTCCGTGTTTAGATGGGCTTCTCACCAGTAAACAAGCTGATATAGCAGCGAGGTACCACGTGGGTGAAAGTGGGGAAAAAGACTGCACGTTAATGCAGCTGGAAATGTGGACAGAGTCAATATTTAATGCTTTTAATACCCGCAGTGTGCTGCTCAGTGAACAGAATAACAGGGTCTGTCTCCCTGAGTGGGCTGTCCCAGAGGAAGCAGCAGTTGCTCAGCATCACTTTCCATTTGCTGGTCAAAGGAGACCTCGTCCCTCCTGACACCTTTACACACAGTAAAGTGAAGTGGAGTCAGCAGGAGTGCAAGAGGTGACGGAGACAGGATGGACAGGAGGAACAGGCCGTGTCCTCTCACAGAAGAGGGAGGGAGAGGCGCCCACTAATTAGAATAAAAAGCAATTCATTATCATTAAGAGCAGTAAAACCTCAATAATCAATGAAAGTAAAGTAAAACATGTGTCTATAGCAGTACATAGTAAATAGAGGGTAGAAACCTCTTTCCAGAACAATGGCTAACATTTAACAGGTTTAACTAGCCCCTTTGGCAACGCTAAAACTGCCCGTCATCATATTTTACATATTTCTTTCACTTTGCACCGACCAGTCTGCAACAACCTGTGACCTCATCCCCGGTCCAGTGAACTGGATCACCAACTGTGAACCAGGTCTTATCACCCAGCATCAGCGCTGGAGCTTACTATTGCTTTTGTGTCTGAATGGGAGCAAATCCCCGCAGCCAGGCTCCATAATCTGTTGGAAACTTTATTCTTTGAAGGGAGCTGGCTCTTAATACGGCAGATTACACAAACTTAAAGCTGCTTTGGCACATTGGCAAAATTTGAAAGTACAAGTAACAAAGAGAAAATGTGTTATATATCAGTATTTATTTGAATAATAATGAATTAAACAATTTTTCTGTATTAATAAACAGCTGTAACTATGTAATCTAAACAAGTGTACAGTACAGTAGTTACTTTTCCTAATACAAGTTATACTCAGACAATAAATAATGATGTTTTATTATGGATGAAGCAGCTGTCTCTCTCTCTCTCTCTCTCTCTCTCTCTTGCATCTTACACCACAAATATTTGAAATGTTTTCTCCTGCAAAAGTGCAGTTTTAGAGGTGTCTAGCCCCGAAGCATTGCATTTCTCATTCTTGCTGCCTAAGCTGTCAAATTGAGTTTAACCTGTCTGCAGAAACCTTGTTTCTAAGGCACATGCAGAATGATTCTGGACTTGATGTGCAATATTGTTTCAAGTATAGTATTTTCTTTGTGAAGTAATTGTACTTTTGTATTTGTGTAATGTTGCATTTACAGTGCTTGTGTGTGGTACTTTATCTTAAGTAAACAATGTGAGGTGGCGCTTGTACCTGCTGTGAGGCACTGTTTTAAGCAAGGATTTGAGGATAAAGAGTTTGCTAACACTTTACATTGAGTCATTGATCTGTACGCTGAGTAATAAGCTTGGAAACCTGAGATGAAATACTGTACAGTTTGTATTCTGAGCACAGAGCATGTTTGGTGTTGTTGAAACTTTGAGATGCAGCCATTGAGTTATCACGCTCAGGTGTAGCATTCCGGTGCCGCACGTTCAGTTACATAGTGTAGGAGGCTGATTGTTGATGTTCCCAGCAGCCTCTCAGAACAAGTTGTTCTGCTTCAGTAGTTGGTACATCTGGAAACGGTGTTTCGTGTCTTTGGGGGGAAGTTCTCCTGGGACATTTGCACAGAGCACTATTGATATGATATGAGTTCATGTTAGTCTCATGTTGGCCAGATTCCGTTTGATTCCACACAGGACTTTTTGTCCTTAACCCCCCATCTGATATCTCCCTTGGTAAATTACTGCATGTGCAGTCATTTTCTGATTTCAAATGTTGATAAAAGCATTTTAGATCAAGAACTGCAGGAAAACTGTACTTAGTTAGAACTTAATTGTGCACTTAAAATACTGCTTGACTCTGACTAAGGATAAAAATGAGATAGTTTTATAAGTGCCTTGGATTCACGATCCCCCTTTTGACTTGATTACATTACTGTGACCCAGACTGCTGCAGAAATGGACAGAATACAGCCTTCAGAACACAATTGTGTAATTCAGAGAAATGGAAAGTGTCACTGTACATGCACTTGATCATAGATTTTGCTGATAACGGAACCTTTGATCATAAAAATCTGAACAAAACTTCCTGCCAATCCACTAAGTAGCTGTCGAGACATCTCGGAGTGCACCACAGTGGTGGCCTGACCTCTGAGGCCGCAGGTAATGCAGCGAGGCTAAAGAGCTGGGTACTGGTGGTGGTTGGATCAGAGCAGCTGCTAATTTTGGGAGGAAGCTGTGGGATCTGTCTTCTGGGGAACACAAATGTCTGTGCAAAATGTATTGACAATCCTGAAGGACAGGCAGATAGACACTGCCCTCTGTTTAAACCACTCCCCGCTTCAGCTCCTGCGCATAATCTAATGGACTGTTTGCTTTTAGGTTGCCTTACGCATCGCAGCAGCTAAAGGGACATGGGCAGGCAAAGGTGCCACACACCCTGCAGAGCTAACACAGGAGCCTCTCCTGATACGACACTCGCATAATGACTCACAGAAATGGAACCAAAGGGGCCACCGATCACTGCCTCCCCTCCGAGACCCCCAGGGTTTGTGAGCAGGCCGACGATATGGAGCACGAGAAGGTTCAGGAGGACAACGACTGCGAGTCTGAGGAAGGCAGACATGGAGGCGTCTCCACCGCTGGGGCAGGAGCAGTGACAGCTCCAGATGGCGGTTGGGGCTGGGTGGTGCTGATTGCCACCATCCTGGTCCTGGCTTTGACCCTGGCCTTCCCGTCATGTGTGGGAATCTTCTACGTCGACTTGCAGAAGGAGTTCCATGCGTCGAACAGTGAAACCTCCTGGGTGCCCTCCATCATGACCTCAG
Source organism: Microctenopoma stevenorrisi (assembly GCA_032270685.1). NCBI lineage: Eukaryota > Metazoa > Chordata > Actinopteri > Anabantiformes > Anabantidae > Microctenopoma > Microctenopoma stevenorrisi. The sequence goes on along the minus strand of JAUMTR010000011.1, from coordinate 13,583,436 downwards.
TGCTCCACGCAGGAGGTAAAGTAAAAGTCAGTTGTGTTATTTCTGTGTTTAACCATCACATTTTATTTTACAGTATTCAAATACTATTAGTCCCGTTTGTATGACTTAGTTAGCCTTACTGTTCCATTTAAGCTGCCCTTAATGACCCCTAACCTCACAGTGATTTCAGGTTCTACCTGTTGTTAGGAAAAAATGTGAAACTCAAGAACAGGAATTTAGCTGTCTTACTGTGTTAGTGTTGATTCAGAGAAGATTATACCATGAGAAAACTGGAGCCTGCTTAGTACCCACAGCTGAGAGTAAGTTTACTGGGTTACAGATAAGGAATTCACAGGTATTACAGTTATAATAAAGTTTAAAACTACATCATAAAAGTAAAAAGTTTCATTTGTTAAAGTAAATACAAAACGACTAATTCCTGCAACATTAAAAACTCACCTTCACATTTTATCAAAGACAGTTACCAGAGTCAGGAGCAATGATGGCAGGGAGGCAGGACATAAAGCGCTTTCTCACATTAATACCAAAGCACAGGCAGACACCAGGAAGAACAAGTAAGAAAGTGTAAAATATAACATACAAACAGAGAAACTCATGAATGGGAACAGTTTGGCAGGGATGCATTCGTTTTCCTGTATCTGTATATATTATTGTAAAGTCATGTCATTAAATCTATATCCTGCAGAGACAGACAGGAAGACACAGTTTGGTAACGTTGTGTTAGATTTAACGACATGAAAGTTTCACTTTAGCTTTGTTAAGTTCTTTCCAGTAGTAGATAAGGTGAGGTGGTGGGGGTATTTCTACAGGATATGTACTTTAATGGTGTTTGAACACAATCGTTAGAAGGAATTTTGTTGTCCAAACAGTTTAGCTGTAAACATGCTCGGATTCCTCTCCTTCCCCCGCCCCCCCTCGTCTCCCGAAAACACAGCTTTGACTTGTGTTTTAGTTTTGGCCCAAAAGTTAAAATTGGTATTATTATTGGGTGAATATTTTATAATTCAGATTGTTAGAGGATGCTGTCAGAACAAGGATAACTGACATGTTCTTGCATCAGTATCCGCACGTGTCCACATTATCGTAAAACATCTCTGCGGGAAATTCCTCTCTCTATCTGCAGGTCCGTTTTGTAGCGTGCTGGTGGAGAGGCTTGGCTGCCGGGTGACAGTCATCTTGGGAGGGGTCCTAAGTGGGCTTGGAATGGTTGCCAGCTCATTCAGCCAGTCCATCATCCAGCTCTACATAACGGCTGGGGTCATTACAGGTCATACACACTGTACACAGCTGTACAACAGCTGTACACCACCTGATCAGAACCAAACAGACGTAGTTAGACGCTAACTGGTGAAAGAAATACAGCATCAAGCCAATAAGAGGCCAGAATTTCTTTCTCAGGACCAAACCAGAGAGACAAATTGTATTACCTTCACTGACAAACATGTCATTAATAGCTAATAAAATACCAATATTTAGGACTTTTTCAGTGGAGTTTGCACCCAAGTGGCCAGAAACACAAATGTAACTTCAATTTGAAAAGAAAAGCCAATTTTACATTACATTACATACAATTTACAGATTACAAGTTTCAGACGTTTCTCTCCAACAAGAAGGACCCAATGTAAAAGATCAGACAAATAATTTCACCATTTACACACTTTTAAAATCACTTAACACCACAAGTCTTGCTTTGTTTCAGGCCTCGGTTTCTGCTTCAGCTTCCAACCAGCCGTGACCATCCTGGGACACTACTTTGTGCGTCGTCGTGTGTTTGCCAACGCCATGTCCTCCACCGGCACGGCCCTGGGCCTGTGCGCTCTGCCTATCCTGGGTAACTACCTCCACACAGAGTTCGGGTGGAGGGGAAGCTTCCTTATTCTGGGGGCTGTTCTGCTTAACTGCTGCGTGTGCGGAGCAGTGATGCGGCCCCTGCAGCCTCCCAAGCACCGAGGTCAGCCTCTGATGAACCATGGACCCCATCCGCCAGAGGAGGAACACAGGAGGGAGAACAAACTGAGGATTAGGACTATATGCAGCGGCCTGGTGTCTTCCCTGAGCAAACACATGGCGTTTGATCAGTTGCGCAACAACCGCCGTTATTGTGTGTATTCAATCGGCATCACATGGATGATGCTTGGGTTTGTCGTGCCCTTGATTTTTTTGGTTCCGTACGCCACGGCAAACGACATGGACCAGGCCCAGGCCGCGCTGCTGCTCTCCATCCTGGGCGTTGTTAACATCGTGGTGCGGCCACCGATTGGCATCATTTTCAACATGCCCCGGTTTAAAGGACAGCACGTTTATATATTTGCTTCGGCTTTGATCGTCAACGGGCTCAGTAACAGTATCTGCTGCATCGGGCACAGCTTCCCGGTGCTGGTGGCTTACGTTGTGACCTATGGGCTGTCCATGAGCGTGGTGGGCTCCCTGATGTTCACTGTGCTCATGGATACGGTGGAGATGAGCCGCTTTCCTTCAGCTCTGGGCCTGCTTGCTATCATGGAGAGCATCACGCTGCTCATTGGACCCCCACTGGCAGGTAATGCGAACACAGAGGGGGAAAGATATGACACTCACACTGTAATCTAAAAGTCATACACAAGTGGGCGTCAGTCAGACTGCTAAATGTTTTGATATAATAGTATATATTATAATATGCAGGATCTCATTCCTGCTGTATCAACACCATTCGATTGTATTGTTTGTGGCTGCGAGGTGCTTCAGTTCATTTCCTTCATGCAAATAAATGCAGTCAGTACTGTCTAGTATATGTACTGCATTTTCAGACTGGCTGACACAAGTCATGCATGGAGCGCAGATAGGATGGATTTTTCCCCACCCCTGCACTTACAGGTTCTGATTGGACACTTTTTTTAACACACCTGATCCAGGTAAATGACAGTTGTCAGCTGTAAGTGCAGGGAGTGTTGGGAAACCAACAGGGCAGCAGCCCTCTAGGAGCGGGCTGACACTTTAAACCGTGTGTTTCATGTGCTTTGGTACATATGTTCTAAGGACGGCAGCAATACAGGAATAGAAAGACCAGCTCCACCTGCCCTGGGCTAGTTCTGTAAATAGCAGTTTAGCAGAACGAACTGTACAAACCGTCTAAGCTTCATCCAGGAGGAGTGGAGATTGGTGGCAGCAGAAAAGGGCAGAAGCTGCTTCTGTCTCAAATGTCAGAGCTGCACGCCGTGTTTATGCGCTTGGTGATGTAGACTAGCTGGGCAGTGATGTAACCGCTGTGGCAGGTCGTAACAGGATCAGGATTGTGACGGTCACACAGTTTGTGAACCCTCCAGACATGGTAACTGTTTTTGTAAAATGCATTAAAATAACCTTATTAAACACATTCGATCCTAACATGTAAAGCACACCTTCCACATAATGGACACAGAGATATATTTCCATTATTTAATTCAACAAAGGCGGTTTATTTCAAGTATGTGAACCTTTGTATTAGTAGCTTGTGGCTCCTCCTTTTGCAGCCATTACTTAATCTAAATGTCTTCTATAACCACTAACCAGTCTCTCACATCTACTTATGGGCATTTTTGCCCATTCCTCCTTGCAGGACTCATCCACTTGAGATAGGTTTTGGGATGTACCAACTACTTCAGGTCTCGCCACAACATTTAAATTGTGTTGGGGTCCGGACTTTGACTTTGGGCCAATTCTCTTTCTCTGAAGCCATAATAGGTTTTATTGTGTGGATCTTTAATATCTAATCATTTCCCTGAAAATTTTTCTGGATATAACTTGGTGATTTGGTGCCAGTTGTAGAGCATGACAGAACAACTGTTGGCAACTTTCACAGTTTAGTGGCTGTCATTCTATAAACTAACAAAAATATTGTGACTTATTGACCCGTTCAAGTAAAGGAATGTGTCTGTTTTACTGGTATTTCTTTCTCTTCCTGCAGGAATCTTGGTTGACAGCACAGGTCTGTATTTCCACGTCTTCTTCGCCTGCAGTGCCGTTGTTGTCTCATCGGCAGTGTTCCTCATCGTGTCATTTTACTGGCTGGATAAAAAGGACAAGAAGGCGTCAAAGCAGGGTCAGCCGTCCAACCCGCCTGACCCGGCCAGACCTGCTGTCGACGTAGCTCCCCGCTTTCAGTACAGCAGCTTGCCCACAGATGGAGACAAAGAGAAGGCCTCAGCTAACGGGGCGGAGAATATCACCAGCGTCTGAGAACGGCTTACACTGTGTATCACCTTTAACACGCATTACAGTTTGCAAATCATTCCTAGTGTGTCCGCTGCAGCAGGTGATGGACCTCAACCGTCTGATGGAGCACAAGGAATGATTTGCACACTTTGACTTCGGTTAAACACTTGATCTTACGTACCAAAATAAATAGATGTGCACTTACAAACTACAAAGTGATTGTACTGTTTATAGTAAATGCTGCTGATCACACAATCACACTGTACATGAGGTATCTCACGTTATTAATTAACACAATTCTTCTGTTCAACATATGATTTCTACATGTTTGCTGGAGTCATGGTTTTCTCACCAGCGGAGTAGCAGGTGGATTCCAAAGAGTTAAAGGAGAAGGTTTTAATTTTGTTTTATTACAGTTACCTTTTGTCAACAAATCCCTACAAAGAACAAAATTAATTTATGTGCTAGAGTGGCTGAGGAGGGCAACTCATCCTCCTGTTCTCTGCACATTACCTGTCTACGCTGGCGTCCTTACGTTTCTGCCACGAAGAACACTTCTCATGGCAGCTTTACACAGTTTTTTAGTGAAGCATAATCAGACTGAATTGCAAAACTTATCAGTGAGTATAATTTACTTTGTTTGTGTCGTGTATCCCTGGAGCATGTCCAGTGGAAGTGCTTTACTTTATTTTGCTTGGTAGGGTAAGACATATTCATCCAAGCTTCTTACACGGAGCTGGGGCTAAGTGTCTTGCTCAAGGACACAACTGTTATCCAAACCCAGCCTAGGAGTCTAGGCTGGGTTTAGATCCTACAGTCGTCTGCATCCCACTCTGATGCTTATTCCACTGAGCTACCAGGCCACCATATATCAGGCTTTAAAAACTTCCATTGTTGGTTTTGGTCTTTTTCATGGGATTTGTTGTTAAAACTATCACCAGACTCACCTTTTCATTATCAGCAGCTAAAGGACTGTTACAGACCCTTTGGAACAGGATGTAGAATATAATAGTCTGCATCTCTATAATGATCCATGAAATTTTCTACACCCTGGTTGTTGAAGACAATTAGCATATTATAAGCATGATGTTAGCACAGTCACTTCAAAGCTGATATAAAAAGGTGCAGTCTGTCTGTTATTCACTCTACATCCTGTAGAGAATATGTACCGTTACAGCAAAAAAAAAAAAATCATGTTCCTTTTGCATGCTTTTATTTCCAGAACAGTGCCTTTTTGTATAATTGGTGTATTCCTCAAATAAAATGAGCAGAGAGGGTATCACAGCTACTGTAGGAGTTTAAACAAAGCTATTTTATCATATGTGAGAAATAGTTAAATATACATTTCAGGTATAAGCAACATAACAAGAGGTTTCTATGATATGAGAAGATTTATTAGCTAGTCATTTTCAGAGGCTTGTTTTGCTTTGGGCCAAATCAAACTACCTTTATTATAAATTCTTTCTATACATATGCTGTATATTATCAGAGGGGGAATAAAAGTTTGAATATCTAAGTTGTCTTTGTTGTGACTTTTCTGCGCGTGAATCAAAGCAGAGACATTAACATTATCTTTATTATATGTTAATGTTATTTATATCAATGTTTGCAGAGAAACGTGATCTGGCGCCATCTTGTGTCGTCATGTGAAGTGATCGCAGTTTGGTCTGCGTAAAAGCCCAAAGCTTTAAAACTACCACGGACGGTGTAGGTGAAGGGAAAAGCAGGTTGAATGGAGCCATTTTCGTGAGCAGTTATTTCGTTTGAGGTGCAGTGAGACCACACGGGTCACAAGTCACATAACCGAAAGTGAAACCACCAAACGTAGCAAACGTTTCGTCTGGTGGTTGGCTACAAGTGGACGACAAATACACGGTAAGTCTCTGAAACCAGGCTCGAAAACAGAAAGTTCGTGGGCATGGGATACGTTTCTGATTTATTAATCAAAATGTGAACCAGTAGCACGAAAAGCAGCGACTGGGTGTTGGGTTTTTCAGCTAACGTCAGATACACTAGCTAGTTTCAGTGTTTAAATAAAGGCACCAGCATTATGTGCTTGTTTATTAACTAACCTAATGTAGCTTGGAGAAAATGGCTTGTTATGTCGCATATATCACAGAAATCTGTAATCTGTAATGCATCCATGTGCATGTAAAGTTATTCAGTGATATAATGTTGACTTTCTACTATCTAATGAGTGAAACTTTATGTGCATTTAGCTCCTACTCCTGCACATCTACTAACCTAATGTTATGCTGTTCATAGCATTTTTGCCCATTAATCAGACTGTAACTTTTACTCGTTGTCCCCCCCAGCTCCTGTTTATTGTACGGTGAACTTGCGTGTCCAGAAATGTGTCTTTAAATAAAATGTATTATTATTTACTAGAGAAATGTGGGCAACCGCTACTCTAGTGGTTTAACATGTAGGGTGTGTGTTATGGTTTATTTGTACATAATATGATGAATGTCTCAAATCAATAGTAGCAGTACAGTTGCACAATGACCACTTTCACTGCTTATAATGATACATGATTTTGTGCAGAGATTATTGTAATAGCTTGTAAAATTATAGGGAATCCCCATATTTTGCACTTTGGTGCTTTGTCCTCATTATAGACAAGAGTTCTGTATCTTATCATTTTATGCCGTGTCATTTTAATATGTATATTGAAGATTAGGTATACAATAAAAATACTTAAGTACTGGTACTTTACTTTGCTTTGCTTGGCAGACGCTTTTACTTAAAGTGACTTGCAGGGAGCCAGCGCTGGGTTTCTGGCTCAGGGACACACCCATTGAGCTACCAGGCCGCTTAAAGTTAACTAGTAAAAGTAGTAAATGAGGTCGAATCAGTAGGATTGGTCACAGTTAACAACTGTATATTTTTTCTAGGATCAGATCCAGCTTTTTGCAGTCTGACCATCCACCAGAGGAAAATGAGGGAAGTGTTCACCTGTGGATTGTTCATTCTTCTGTTCGACGCAGTGTTGTGTTCGGCTCTGTGGGCCGGACTTGTGCTCTTGAAGTGCTCCGGCTGTGGTGGTCTGGCAGGATTGTGGGCGTTTGGGGCAGTAAAGTGGGCCATTCTCTGGGTTTTCACCTCTGCACTGACTGATGGAAAGCCTCAGGGTGAGCTCGGCCGGTTGGTGGCTCTCCTCTGCCTTCTTTCTCCTGTGATTGAAAGTGGACGAGTTCTGATGGTGCCTCCCTCCGAGCCTTACATGGGACCACCTCTCGACTTCAGTATGCTGCTACTGGGCCTGGTGTCCTCATCACTGGCATGTGTAGTTTGGGAGAAGGGCCTCTGTGCGGATGGAAGCAGGAAAAAGGACAACAGCAAACAAAATGCCAGGCAGCTGCTTTTGAGGGTGTTGAAATACTTCAGACCAGATTCTCTTTACCTGACTGCAGCTTTTAGTTTTCTCATCTTAGGAGTTTTCTGTGAGTGTGAAGTTTTGATGTTCACCAGTATATTTCAAATGCTGCACTTTGTTATTTACTTATCCATGACATACATTTCCCCCAACAGGTGATACGTATATCCCACTTTATCAGGGGAGGGTTATTGATATGCTGAGAGGTGAAGTGCTTCAAAACAGCTTCTACTATGCAATCGGACAGCTGACACTTGTCTCTCTTGGAAGGTAATCAAACAAACATTTCCCTTTCCTACTAACAACAGACTTACTGAACTCTGATTTGTTCAAAATATTTAAAATCTAATCTTATTTTCAACACGTCCATCTTGACAGTGCTGTGTTCTCTGGCATGCGAGGAGGCATATTCATGTGTTCTCTGGCCAGACTGAACAAGAGACTGAAGCATTTGCTGTTTCACACCCTCCTGCAGCAAGAAGTCCACTTCTTTGAGGAGAACAACCCCGGTGAGACGAGTGTCTAAATATATCTGATATGTTTGTTAAAGTTTGAGTTCCCTGTTAGAAAGTGGGACCAGTTTGACAACAGTTTGATTAACTCCATGATGTTTTACAGATATTCTAACTCTATGCAGAGATTTTGATGCCTGTTAAAGTTCTTGCCCTTTTTCCACCACACCATCAATCAGGTCATCTGTCTTCCCGTCTGCACTCGGATGTCGACAGGATGGGACGCACGGTAGCACTTAACGCAAATGCACTGGTTCGCAGCACATTCAAGACCTGCCTCATGTTCAGAGTGATGTTAAGTCTGTCCTGGGAGCTCACTGTGCTCACCTGCATAGAGATGCCACTCTTAGCAGTAGTGCAGAACAAATACATCACGTTGACAAAGGTACGTGTGGAAAATGTTGATCTGTTGATTTACAGCCCAAGTTGTGTGCATTAAAACGTGTAAAATTTACAATTAAATATGTGCAATTATCGCATTTATACTGCAGATTTTTATTTCAGATCAACTGTATTTCAAACTGGAAACACTGACATCAAAATATTTTCTTCATCAAACAGGAGCTGAAAGACAAGATCCAGGACTGTCACGCTCAGAACAAAGATCTGGCTTTCCAGACCGTCAGTGGGATTTGTACAGTTCGAAGCTTTAGAGGAGAGAAAGGTGAACAGAAGAGGTACGATGAGGCTCTGGATCAGATGTGCAAGGTTAAGAGACAGTCAGGAATCTACAGCGCCGTCTTCTGCTTAGTACGGAGGGTGAGTTGGCTGCGGCGGTCATATGCAAGCACACGCATCTCCCTACTTATCAGATTAAAGATACTAATAATAATAATTGATTTGGTTCAAAGATTTCATTAATGTTTTACCCACATTTATAAAGAGCATGTGTATGTTTCAGTTTGTTTTGTTTTCTTTTAGTTCAGCTGTAGTAACACAGTAGTACAATCATTTGTCCCTGCACTCTTTCCGTCTAGTTGGTGAGTCTGGGGATAAAGATTCTCATGTTGGTACAGGCCCGCAGTCTCATGCTGTCCGGTCACCTCAGCATTGGCAGTCTTGTGTCATTTTTTTTGTACCAGAAGCCCATGTCAAACAATTTAAAGGTATAAAAGAGTTCATGCTGCAGGTTATTTTTATGCATCTAAGTTGTCAAACATGTGTAATAGCTGGTCTTAATAAATGTTTGTTTTGTCACAGGAGATTTTGTATGCCTGTGGAGAAACGGCTTCCACAGTGGGAGTCATCTCCAAAGTGTTCAGCTATCTCGACAGGACACCTAAGTGTAAGAGGGAGGGAGATTTGGCCCCTGAGAAGTTACAGGGAGGAATTGTTTTCCAAAATGTCACCTTCACATACCCGTCAGAAAATAAACCGGCTCTGAAGGTAACTGTTTAAAACTCTGACCACTGTGTGTGGAATGAACATTAATCTGATGATGGACAGACCATCTGTTCATTCATGCAGTATGATAATACATGTTCTGCTCAGTCAGTGTCCATGGAACTGCAGCCAGGGAAGATGACAGCTCTTGTGGGTCCCTCCGGCAGTGGAAAGACTTCCTGTGTCAGTCTCCTGAAGAGGCTGTATGAACCTCAGGAGGGCCAGATCCTGCTTGATGGAGAGCCGCTGCACCATTACAAACACAAATACTTCCATCAGAAGGTGGGATGATTAAGTTGCTACTGATTTTAAGACAGTGGAGGAAAGCTCACTTTTTTAGTTGATTAGCTATTTAGAAAAACTAGTTGTGATAAAGGCGTCTCATATTTCTGACAGTTTATGATGACTATTTTGTACTGTAGTGTCTGTAAGCAGTTAATAAAGTGTCTGCCGTTTTATCCAACTACAATCAGATGTTTAGACTAAAACAGGATTTTAAAAATGAGTTTGTTCTTATCTGACGTTGCTTTTTATAACACAAACTTTGTCACACTCATTGCTTTTGCCCTGTGTGATCTCTGTTTGTTTTGTGACGGTAACGTGTTTCAGTCACAACCAGAAATGTCTGACACAATGATATTTGCACAGTTTGCCACCACTGGTGACCACTGGTCAGTCAGGATCCGGTTTGACCTCTGACCCAGTATGTGTTTTAACTTCATGTATACATTTAGATGACCCTAGTATCCCAGAATCCTGTGCTGTTCTCCGGTTCACTGAGCTACAACATTGAGTACGGCCTGAAGGACTGCACCTTCGAGAAGGTGGAAAACACTGCAAAGAGGGCAAGCGCAGAAGACTTCATCTCTGACCTGGAGAACGGATATGACACAGGTACAGAACTGATGAAAACGTGCACACATCATATGTATTTTGTACACAATGGTCCTCAATTGTAAAAGTTCAAGGGCATCGCACTTAGTCACTATTGTTTCTTTCATACGTTCCCTGGAAAGTCCTCTTCACATATGTATGCTGTGGGAGGGGCTAGACTGAGAAACATTTTTTACGCTGTTAAGCTCATTAAACCAAAAGATTTTAAAGTTGACGTGTGAGACAGTTTCATAAGCTGGTAACATTTTAATAACATATAAAAATACAAGTCAGTATATGTACAATAGAAATGACATCGATCATTTCTTCTGTGTTGCTGCAACCTGTGCAGAGAGGTGCGTTGTGACTGAGAGATGCTGACTTAATTGGTCTGTATTGTATTATATCTTTACAGATATAGGAGAATGTGGTAAGAAACTTTCAGCTGGACAGAAGCAGTGCATCGCCATCCTCCGAGCTCTGGTTCGAGACCCGCAGGTCATCATACTGGACGAGGCAACCAGCAAACTGGATATTGAAGCACAGCATACTGTGAGTAAACATAGGCATAACAACACTACTGATGCTATATGAGAAAGTTATCCTTACTACCAAACATGACATGATATGCAGGTCGATATTAAAACATCTCAGAATCAGAAGACTTTTATTGCCATTGTCATAGAGCGCAGCTCTCTGACTAGGAACTTGATGCAGTGATTTGGTGCAACATAAACACACACAATATATACTAGTAGCTGAATAATAGATAATCATAACAGTGCAAGTGTGCTATTAAAGTGACGGTATGTGCGTGTAAGATTAATACAGATCACAGGGTGTTTATGAGACACACGGCAGAGGGAAAGAAACTGTTCTTATGGCGAGAGGTTCTGATCCTGATGGACCGTAGCCTCCTGCCAGAAAGAAGTGGCTCAAACAGTCCGTGTCCAGGGTGAGAGGTGTCGGCTGCTATTCAGCCTGCTCGCCCCCGGGTCCTGGAGGCGTACAGGTCCTGGAGAGATGGAAGGCTGCAGCCGATCACCTTCTCAGCCGAGCGCACAATGCGCTGGAGTCTCTGTCTGTCCCTAGCAGT
>JAUMTR010000011.1:13560204-13571926 GCA_032270685.1 Microctenopoma stevenorrisi | reverse complement strand
AGCGTTTTTCAAACACTGGGAAGCGATACACCCTTGGAGCTAAAACAGACACATGGGAATAAATCAAAAATGATGCATTTCATATGCATCAATACACCTTTGATGAACTGAGATATCATTAAACAAGTGAGATTTTGCAGGGAGTGACAGGGGGCCTCTGCTGGTGCCAGAACGTTTCTAATTGATGACGCATTTGATTGCTTACAGAATTTGGTGTCAGCAACATGAAAGCATGAATCCATCCTGCTTTGTATCAACGGTTCAGGCTGGTGGTCGTGGTGTATTGGTGGGGGGGGACATTTTCTTGGCACACTTTTGGCCCCTTAGTACTAATTGATCATCGTTGAAACACCACAGCCTACCTGAGTGTTGTTGCTGACCATGTCCACCCCTTTATGACCAGTGTACCCATCTTCTGATGGCTGCTATCAATAGTGGGGGAGCATTCTCTTTTCTCTTTATTAGTGGGGGAGCATGAAATTTATTAGTGGGGGATAAATCTTTTTAGGTGCCTACTAATAAAATGTCATTTTAATGGAGGCACCTATTGTTCTCCACCTCTAAACTGGCTTCTTTATTAGGTGCCTGCCATTAAAAAAAGAATGAGAGGCAGACGCCGATCGGCGTCTTTCGGCGACAGTCATGCTCCCCCACGCGATCAGTTTCCTTGTTTGGTCCGTCCCTGAAATGTGTCCGCTGTAGGAATATGTTCAGTTTAAACGTTTTTACGTTTTAAAAGAAACCCGTGTTAAAGATTAAAATACAGATGAAACTAATTATTTTTATACATGTATCTTACATTTTCTACGTAGGTAGTTTAGTGTCAGCCATGACGTTTTGAGGGTTATTTTGGTTGACAATATCTGGAAACGGAAGTACGTGAAGGAGGTGTGTACAACCGTGAGCAGTGAGTTACTGGCGCCTTCAGAGGTCAGATAAAAAGCTAATTTGCATTAGTTTTACCTTTTTAATCTCTTCTGCTGCTGCTTTAATTGAGCTATAATGAAGCAACACAAACTGTCGGCTTCAAAGCGTCTGACCAAACCCATTTTGTTAGGGACAATATTTGTTGGACTAGCTGCTGCTTTCATAAACAGGTATGTTTGATTTGTTGCACCTTGTTGTTTTCGTTTGCATGAATTGTCAACTGGAAACGTTATATATTGCATCTTCCTACATATCGATTGAGAGCAATAACCTTATTTCGTGAATCAGTTATATAAATATACAGATACTGTTCAGCTGCATACGAGGTGCAACAGTGTGCATGTAAATGTCATAAATTATGCTGGTAATCAATATTTTATATAAAATCTGATGTAAAATAAGTACTCCTTTACTAAGTGTCAGATTGTAGTGAAGCATGAAATATAAATACCTACCTAAAGTTGTACTTGTGTTTACAGTACCAGTACTAACGGTGCCAAATAAACAACAACAAAGGCTGCAACCAGTAACCAAAAACCAAGATTTATGTAGACTAAAATGTCAATGAAAGTGTTTTTCCTGAGACAGACAAAACAGATTTAAATGTCATGTTTTGTTCTACCTGCAGCCCAACTGATATTCAGTAACATATAGAGCCTGATAACATGGAATCAGGTCATCCAAATTAAATAATAAATGAAACTCATTTGTTTCACTTTAGCATTGGTAAATTCTGAAATATAATAATAAATTACTTTCCTTGTCTGAAAGGCTCCATTTACTGTAAAAGGTTGAAACTGTGGCTGATTCCTTCATAATCATCAATGTGACGCCTCCTCCCTTGTGCAGGCACAAGTTCTTTGAGGACATAGTCGAGCTCAGGGCCCAGGAACGGACACGCACAGAGGCCAAGAGGATCGAGGTCCTTGAGAGGAGGCAGAGGCAGGTGGAAGAGTTGGCAGAGAAGAGGAAAGGAAGGGACAGCTGAACTACTACTATTGTACCACTGAGTGCTTCTGGAGCAGAGGTGGTGTTTAGCAGATGTGGACACTACACACAGTACATCCCACTGTGCATGGCCTGATTCCCTCATGTAAAGTTGGCCGAATGAACATGCTTTTACAAAGTGGATTTATTCCGAGGAACCCACACATATCGGTGTCCAGTAAATACAAAGGCAGACACCTGTGCTTTAATCATGCAACAAGCAAAACTGTTTGCACTTTGAATGTATTTTGGCTAATTTACACAGATGAACTATGTATTCTGTGCTGAGACGTGATCATTAATAATTAAACACCCAAAGTGATAAAATGTTGTAGGTTCAACCATTTTTCTAGTACCTAAACATTTGTCCAACAGGGGGCAGTGTTGCTTATGACTGACAGAAATATGTCCGTGTTTTTGCAGGTTTAACCCTCGTTAACATATACTTTATATTTTATAACTGTGCATTTTAGATGTATGGAATTTTCTGTTGGTTTACATTCCATCCTGTTCAGTAAAAATAAAGTAAACGGCCCACACTGAAAACATATCTCTGAAGGTTTTAAGCAGTGACAAGCCTAAAAATAATTGTATTAATAAAGCTGAAAGAGTTCACTGAGAGTTTTATGATAATATTTTTTGGTAGACATGATTACACAATGCGGTCATATGTTAATGTGTAACCACTTTAAATACTTTGTCTCTTTTTAGCTCATTCATTTTGCTTAATCTGAAAAGTAACAAGGAACTTTGTCTAGTTAAAATAGATGATAAATTATCTCACATTTGTATTTAATCTTGAAAAACCCTCAACTGTGATGTTTTATATATTTTAATTATATTATTTATAATTATATTAATATAAATTATAAATAGAAAAAAACAAGAAAAACTTCTAGCATGTCATTTCTAGTCTGCGGTATCTTCATTGAGTGCAGAAGAGGGGCATTATTAATTATTCTCAACACTGAAACCATGTTTAGTTTCCTTCAGTATTTTTTATTATGTAATTTGACTGAAAATCTTTTATTTGAAACTTACTTCTTAAATTTACCAATTCTTTTCAATCGTTTTGAACAAATCTGTCAGTCAATCTGTTAAAATAAAATAAAATATGTTAACTTGTCTCTGAAAATTCAGCAGATTTTCATATTTTAGAACCACAAAAGATGATTCTTGCTTCAAGCAGAACATAGATTTTAGCTACCATTTTGTCCACAGTGAGAACTAATGAGACATTCCAAATTAAAGAACTACAATCATGTCTTTTATTAAAACATGCCGTGAAAGAAGTAAATATATTAAAGAAGAAATAAATTAAACCAATTTAAAAAAAGAACAATATTGCACTTGAATGAAAAAGCAAAGTCAAAGTGCATCACTTGCTCATTTTGTACTGCACTGAACCGAGAACGTGTTCGATACTAAACAGAAAAAACTGCCAGATTTTACCAGGATAAAACATTTTAAAATAAGACAAGAACATTGGTTAACAGGTCTCTACAGCACGACAGCCCTGCTCCAGTGGCTGCCGATAAATAACGATCAATATGACCAATACTGTACACATCATGTCACATAACTCAGAAGTTAGACGTTGCGTTTGACTCACTACAAGGACACACAGAACTCTGGAACCCAGTTACAGTGGTGAGAGAACAGTAAAAAGCCAGATTCACTTGAACACTTAGTTACACACTAGAGATAGTGTTTACATCGTTCAGCTGTGGCTCGTGTGTTGGAAAATCGAAACATCAATCGTTGATGGGACATCTGCACATGTGCCAGCCCATTAAACCCACTCAGAAGTGGATGTGAGTGCACTTGTCTGTTGCTCCTCACCATAATTTAAGTTATTGCTGATGAAAGTAGTGGCAAAAAGCTGCTTAAATAACTACAGTGTCCATTTCAACGTCACAGTTTTACATTAATTGCATAATATTTTCCCCGTCAACATGTCCAGCCACTGTTCACTCACTCCACAGTCCCGCTGGTGCTAACGATACGCATTCGATTTAGGAGTGTGGGACTCAACAGGAGGAGGGCTGTGCATGGCACCTCACTCCTTCCTGCTGACACCAGTTAGGTGGATGAAAGAGAAACAAAAAGTGAATTTTCAGATATATTTCTGAAAACACTTTGGCACCAAACCAGGACTAAGGCTGGACATTGTCCCTCATCACTTTCCTTAAAGGTGTATTATTAAGGAACGTATGTCACTGGGAGACAGAACTTTAAGGAATCTTAACAGGCGTCAGGAGTGTGAGCAAACAGCAGATACAGTAACACATAAAATTTACAGACAGACAGTAATAACAGCCGGAACGAAGCACAAGTGTCGAGTCAGGACGACGGACACTGAGCGAGAGCAGGATCCAAGACAGCAATGTTATTCAGTAGTTTGTATTCGCCTGTGCTCTTCCCGTTTGTGGACTCTTCTTCTCTTACATGAGATTTTCGGTTGTAGGGCTGGAGTGCCAGGTTTAGGGGGTGGGGGTTACTGTCACACAGCGAGGGACACTAAGCCCGGGGAGGAGGCGGCAGGAGGAGCAGTGATGGCTGTTAGGGCACCAGATCCCAGTCCATTTACCTTCCTGTGGCAAGAAGACAATCAAGACCATTTAAATAGTTTCATTTAATGGATCCTATGAAGAAAAACAAAAAAGCCCAAATGGACTATTTTCTATACTCGATATACTCTGGTGCTACATGTTGGTGTGTAGTAAGTATGTCAGGTGTTCTGCTCTTTGACTCTTTCTTACACACAGAGCACAGTGACTGAAAAGAAACCAACTATGCATGTTGCTAAAAAGGGAACTTGAATGCAGAAACTGGGAAGGAAGTTGGGCTGACTGATAGGTTCAACTGGCTTCTGATCATTAATGGGCTATGATCGGCATCTGCTGTGTGGTTGAGGCTGTCACATGACTCTGGAAAGCACCGTGCAGGTGGACGCACAATAGCTTCAATACAACTCAGTAAGGTAAGCCGTGAGAAAGAACATTCTCAGACACTGGTGCTTGATTACGTCAGTACAACATGCCAAAAGAGAAAACAAATACATACCTGATGCTACTGTGCGCAACAATTCTCTGCTCTGTGAGCTTTTATGACGGCTTACTTTTTTGTCCATCCACATATTGGTTCCAGAATAATAAATAAACAGGAAGTGCATCTATTAATTAACTTTAGAGCTTTAAGGCAGAGGACACCACCACCACCCTTGATTAATCAACACCTCCTCCAACCCACAGTTATTTCTATTCCTTCAACAAGGGCAAAGGGATTTGTTAAAATCAGCAGCATGCATGAGCCCAACACACTCAGGCAACAGACAGAAGAGCTGCGATTACCCAGAATCAATGCTGGAAACGTGACCATCTCTGATGGGGAAAAAAATGCAAGATATCTCAGATATCTCTTCCTGCTTAGTCATCCACCACATGACTGATCTATTACCATCATAACACAGCTTAGGCATCCAGTAAACACGTCTCACAGCAGTGAGGTTCCTCATAGTTGTACAGCAACCCTCACTAATGATCCTGGTGAAGACAACTGGGTTTTAGTTTCACTCACGCTTTGTCAAAATACGACGTGTGGAGTGACTGGGAGAAGTTAGTTGTGTTTGCGTTGAGCACGTTGCCGTTGTCGAGGGCGTATGTCTTCCTGGCTTTCTGGTCCTTGGCGAAGTTTCTGCAAGCAGCGAGTTTTGACTCCAGAGCCTGTGGTGAGACACGAGGAGACGAGGACTCTGCTTTACTGTGGCAACACCGGGAGTTTCTACTGTACACAAACCTGACACCTGGCATGTAAACACAAACAAACACAAACTGAGATGAGACTGACTAACCCCGACTTTCCGGAGTAAATCACTGACGATGTTGAGCGCTGATATTCTGGCAGAGGGAGTCAGCGGCGAGTTGCTGCCATAAATGTTTGATAGCACTGCACGGGAGAGAGGGGGGGGCAAAAAAAAATATAAACTTGAAAATGAACATGTTCACATGAGAATATCCCACATAACCCAGTAACAAGCCTTTCTCTTGTGCTTTCATTTGGTTTCCCTTTGTTTTAAGGTATTCTAGTTGTGAATCCTAACACGTAGCACTACATATAGTGTGGTAGGCCACACTTTTTGAACAGTGGGCTGAGGTACCTGCATGAAAAAGTCATTCTCCCAACATATGGTTTGCTAGGCGCAGGAGAGGTAAACACAAAAATTGTGCAGTGTACAGTATATGGTGCATTTCCTTAATCACTCAGCAGCTCAGTTCCTCACGAATAGATGTGTCTTTACATGAAAACAAAAGCTGCACAATTAAAAGCATTTAATTAAGAACATTTTCTTGTATAATAACAAAGAAAAAGCTGATGGAAGACAGGCTGCAGCTACCTGGTGGGTTGGCAAAGGCATTGTCCAGACCTTTGCTCAGTGGGGTTGCAGGGAGGGAGAGGGAAGCCTGCACCGCAGTGTCCATCTTCACATTGTCCTGTGTGGGCGAGCTTGGAGCAGACATCCTGGTTACATCAGCCTGCCTCTCTCGCACGGCCAGCTCCTGTCGCAGGTCTGCACAAAGACAACAAAACCCTGCTGACAAGCCCAAGACATTCCTACAAATCTGTGGGAAGGCAGACACTTCAAGACACACTTCGAACTGTGGGAAATGAGCAAAGAGGGAGGCACACACTTTGGTAGTGGGGGGGGGGGCACAGCTCATCAGTCAAATCTAGTCAATAATCACCTCTGGCTTCATCCTTTAATCTCTGCACAGACACTAGAAGAGACTCCTTCTCATCCAGCTCGCTCTCCAGGAAGGCGTTCCTCTCGATGGCCTGGTTCAGGCGCTGCTCAAAGTTTTCCAGAGACACAATCGTTGCTCTGACAAAAAAAAGAGAGGCAACAAAACAGTGAAATAACACAAATCATAAACGAAGTTCAGTCAGTACATACAAAAAGCTGCAGCCTATACATCCTGTTTATGTTGGGGTGTATTTAAACAGCATTGTTAGCACAGACAGACCTTTTGGCTCTTTCTAAGTCGTCATTGGACTGTTCGAGCTCTCTGACGTATTTGTGGAGCTGATCCTTGATGCTGCGTGTTTGGCTGAGGTCATCCTCCAGCATGGAGATCTGCTTGTAGCTCTGAGAGTACTGATGCTCCAGCTTCTCCTGCAGGAAGAAGAAAGGGGGTGAGGAAAGACATTTAATCCAGAAATACACAACACACACACACACACACACAACCTAGATCTGATCATTCATATTTTAGTGCTCCTCTTATTTTTCCATGGTCTCCGCAGTTAGGCAGCGGATGTGAAGTGTGACCTATATATTCGCCAGCTCTCAGACAATCAGCCTGGCAAATACTGCCGGGCCTGTTTCTATGTCTGACCTAAAACTGCTCTTACTGCGGTTTCTGAATCAAGAGCAGCAGCCACACGTTTCACTTTCCTCTCTGCATCCCACTCAGTACATCCCTGTACCAACTGTCAAAACTGTGTTAAAAATGTTAATACAAAAATGTCCAAAGGTTGTTGGACAATATTTGTCAATAAATGAAAAAAATCATTCAAAATCATCATTTAAGCAACTAACAGGGAGGAGACAAGCAATTACCATTTTTAACAAATGCGTTTTCAAATGTTTTTTTAAAGGTGGTCTCAGCTAGTCAAAGAATCTAAAGCACACAGCAGCATCTTAAATGGCACTCAAACAATTACGATTTTAGACATGCATGTTTTTTTGGATCGAAAACTGGCTCCAGTGGATGAAGCCAACATAACGCAAACAAAGGAATGTATTTAACTATATGTGGAAAAGTAAAACCTGCCAGACGCCTCGGCACAATCATCTCATCCCCGCAGGAGGCTCTGACTGTCATCTGTGCCCCCTCTGCCTCTTCGTAAATATGGAGCGAGAATCAAAATGAGAGACAACAGGATGCATAATTTATGAGGGTCAGACAGATCAGCTGCATAGGAACACAGCCGGCTGAAGCCACGGCAGGTGTTAAGATTGGGATAGGGAGGTGTCTATTCACCTTCCTGAAGTGAAATCATGATTATCACAAACTATGACATCTCCAAGACTTTACTGCTTCCTGAGACAACTGAACATCATCACAGCGATCTGCTACAAGCCTCCAAACAAGTGCAGACACACTTCTTACGTGTAAGCAGACAGGCAAAGCTGCAAACTCAGCACAGAAAATAAGTCCTGGGTGCAAGTACATGCAGGGGAGCAGCAGCTGCTGCAGTGTGACTTAACTTCTCATCCCCCTAAGACTGCACTCAAGGGCAAGTGATGAGGAAGTGTAAAATATTTATATCTAAGAGACACATGGAGACACGTGTACTTGCTTAATTTAGAGCATTACATATTGTTAAGGTTATATACAGACACACTGTCCTAAAACACTGGTCTCATCACACATTTACATTCACAGTGAGTCACATTTACAGTCCTTGGAGAAAGCCTAGACACAGGGTTCAATTACAATCAGATGTAAATTCAATGAAATCTCAAGTTTGTATCTTTAAACATCTGAAAGTGGATAAAAAAACACGACTAATTTATTAGTGTTGCTCAATGTTCGCCGCTAGGACATAGGGACATAAATAAGCGAGTTTGGTGTAGAGGAGGTCGCCTGCACAAGGACCTGACCTCAGCCCTATAAGAGTCCATTAGGGTGAGTTGGACAGGCCTTTGTTTCCAACATCAGTGCCAGACCTCCCAAATGCGTTCCTAGAAGAATGGTCAACTATTCCCATAAACACACTCCTAATCCTGGAGGACTGTCTTCCCAGAAAAGTTGAAACCATTAAAGTTTGTGTTTATAAAGGCAAGTGTCCCTATACTTTTGGAAATAGTGTATACAAGCTCAAACAGTCCAGGTGTTTCCACAAACCAGGAACCTGTGGAACCTCTTATTAGACCAGTAAGTAGGCAAACCTGAGCTGATAGAACCTTTTCACCATATATCTCCCATCCTTGTTATATTTACCATAACCCTGAAGTTACCTTGAAATGTTCAACCTCATTCTTGAGTCTTTGGTTCTCAGACTGCAGATCCTTCATACGGTGCTCAGCCTGGCCCAGCTGAGTTTCCAGCTCAGCCTCCAGCTCCCTACTCCCCTCCTGAAACTCCAGCAGCTCCTCCTGAGCCTCCTGGCAGCTGTGGGCAGACAGAAGAGAACACATTAGACAGAAAGAAGCCGTACAAAAGCTTAGGAGGCACAGTTGGTGGTTGCATTCATCAACTCCAGGAAAAAAAGAAAAACAGCTTACTTTCCAATTTACTTATTTTTATCTTAGTATAATCTTATCTTGTTACTGGAGCACTGCCACAGATACGTTTTCCCAAACAAAACCTGATATTCACAAGTCGTACAGCAGCGCCTGTGCTGTACTTAAAGAAAATAGAAATTGCTCCAAGATAGATGAGAAACAGGCAGAGTAAGCACTCAGTAAGTGAGACAGATATTAAAACGGATGGAGTCAAACTGCCAACATGCCCAACAGTCTTTCAGAACATCGACAGATCCCTGCATCGAGGTAGCTGATCATTTGACCATAGATTAGTAAACAGGATCAATATTTACCACCGTTAGACATTATATTAAGAGGCACCACACAGGACATGTGACCACAGACCAGCTTTAGCATAAGTATAGTTATGCAAGTGTCTGCTGATGGATACACACAGACCCGGTCTAGAAATGGCAACTAAAATAAGCCACCATCATGTGAGCCGAAGTGCTGCAGGTGGCACAGAGCCAGAAAACCCATTTACAGACGCTTGTGTTTAGCCCACTGGGTTAATGCTCAGCCAGGCCTCCCTTTGAACTGGATCCATTTTGAAAAAGATTGGCTCTCACACTGTTGCTTTATCTTCACAGTTATTAGCCTACATTCAAAATACTCCTGTGCCAGCGAATAGTTAGTGCAAGGGAATCCTCAGCGCTCAGTGTGCAGAACATTTCATGGCATAAAAATGCAGCCATATACTTTATTCTCCTGCTTTTTCAGCACCAAGGAGTAGAAATTTATTACATAGTTGGTGTTCATCTCACCAGTTACGTAATAAATTACTGTACTGAATTAATGGATCAGCTTCATTTCCATTGTTTCATAAAACTTGGAGAACTAAAACTTAAACTGAATTCTGACAGAATCTTTTGATGTCATTTTTACCAGCACTGGACAACACAACACCACCTTATCGTTTCCTTTTTAGGGTGATTTGCATACTTGTTAGCATACAGAATTTACATATCCAGCAGCATGTAGCAATATTTGCATTTATTTGGAGTTGTGTTTTGTCTACCTGACGACTTTTCATTGTAGCTCTGTTTTTGGTCACCACCAGCCAGTTGCTCACTTAGCCTACTGTATGTCTGCTGGTAAATAAAACTATAGGAGTGGCGAGGGAAAAACCAAAACAGTGAGTCACGGTCACTTATTGTCCACTGCTGGCTCTCTTTCTGGGCCTGAGATTGTGTCAAACATACTGAATTCTAGTTTGGTCTCAGGAAAATCGATCACACCATCAAGGCTGTTGCCAGCATATGCTGCCATCGGGACAACGTCTTTACCCAGACAGTCTAGACCAGATGCTTGTCGTTCAAATCCTGTAACATAACTGGGTGTAGGCGTGAGCTTGTTTACTTTAAGCACAATTGAGATTCCAAATCAGTTATTATTAATCAAGTAGCACGCTATAAGATAAAATTAAAGTCTGGCATGACTGATTTAGCTTGAGGTCTTTAAAATGCTGACAACAGTTGTACCATTACATAAACCCATTAAAAGGCTGGAGGACAAAGACAGATGAGATCCTTTTGTGTATCACGTGAAACATGAGAGGTGAAATGGAGAGAGCTCGTCTCACAAACAAAAAAAGAAAGAAGAAAGTACTGGTACAAAAGCAACACTTGATATGCAAACACTGGTTTTTAAATGAAAGAGATGCCAGATCAAACATTATTCGTTTAAACATTCCTGCTTTGGTGAGCCATCACTTACTATTAATTTATAGTTGGTTTAGTTACTGTACCTACCCTTTTTTGTACTTGAGTGAAAGAGCCTTCCAGAAGTTTATTTCCTCATCTTTTGAGGAGAATTTTGGTATCATATCGTCTTCCATGACAAACCAGTCTGGAGAGGAAGGAATCAGGAAACAGGAGTGACACAGTGCAATAAACACGAGGAAAGAGGCACATTTATTAAACGGAGCACTGCATCTGTTGACAAGCTGTTGTGCGGCTCCATTAACATTGTTAACCCTTAGGGCTCACACGTGCGTATTTTATGCTTTCTTTGTCATTGTTTTTTAAATATTTTGGCTGTTTTCATGCATTTGACATTAAACTTTGAACAAATGTGTATTTTTACTTGGTCCTGGTAATTCTAGATCAAATCATGCAGTAAACATAACAACACACTGTTTATCAACAAAAGTTACATTGGTACCATTTCTCGCAAAAAATGCTCCATTGAAACCTATTAAAACTGTAATTTTTGAACGCACTGTCATAGAAGCATAACACATGCATTTTGGTATATCTGGGGCTACAAATGTACACCTCCCTTCAAATTTTACCATTTTCAACAAAATTGCGCCATTTGACCATATTTGAATAATGCAGCGATTTTTGAAGATTTCCAGTAGATGGCACTGTTGCCCCCCCCACCTCCCTCGACCTAAGATTTCCAAATAAATTATTAAGTTCTGTTTCCGTATTAGGCGGAACTCTGTGACACAGTGTGACCACCAAATGGCATGTTTCTGTGCCTGCCTTTTTG
>JAUMTR010000011.1:13518643-13560104 GCA_032270685.1 Microctenopoma stevenorrisi | reverse complement strand
TTACTTTGCATGTATTATATAGTAAATAATTCATTTTTTTCATTTTTGCACTCCAAAATAGGGAGGCGTTATACCATAACTCTAGCATTTAAAAGGTAATTAATTGTAAATACTTAAATATTTTTATATGTTAAAAGTTCGGGCTGATGTAGACAAACAAAATGAGTCCAATAAAAGCACAATAAAATAACGTTTGATATTTTAAAATGGCTTATATCTTGAAAAAAGTGTTTTATGTGCTTAAGTGTTGTGGGTGTAACAAAAAAAGGAATGAGCCCTGAGGGTTAAGTGTATAATAGAAACAAAACATATTTTAAGTCTCAGTTGTGCCTTCAGATTGTCTGTAGCTCATTCGTAAACCTAAAATCACTCCGAGAACCTCGGAGGGCAGCAAACATCAGGATGCACAACATGCAGTAAAAGACTGAATGATTTAAACCACAAATGGGAATAAATCAAATAGTTCTCCAAAGAGTACGCTACACAGAGAATCACACACCGCTCACAAATGAACTGCCTCAGAACATCTGCATGTTTTTAAAGTGTTCTTTCAGTTTGAGCAAAACTGTTCCTTCCAGAGATTGAGTTTCATGTACGACTTGCTTAAAAATGCATCACTATTTTAGCAGACTTTCAATAAATACTCTTTTACACTAAACAGGTTATTTTGCCCTGCTGTTAAAATGTGGTTGGTTTTGGTTTAATAATTGGGAAACAAAAGCTAAAAGAAAGGGTGGGTCTTGGCCTGACTGATTGTAGTGGACTACTGGAAGGAAAATACTGAAACTGTCATGAATATGGGGGGGGGGGGGTGAGGGCCTAGTAGCAGAACGACTACAGCCGTATACAGATAGAGAACAAGATGTGGGGCAACTTCTATGCTCCCCTGAACACAACCATATCACCCATAGCCTAGGGGGAAGCTGAAATGACACTAAAGTAGAGGGAAAAGCAGAGCAGGCTCTGGAGCCTGGGATTCTTCTTAAATTAAAAAACACAATGAGAATTAAATAAAGAAAAATCCTACATTAGCCTAATGCTGATCTTTAAATTAAATATGAATAATATTCAATGCTTTACTGAGAACTAGTTAACTTTTTTATCTTGACATGTTAAGTAAAAATGTTTTATTCTAAACGAGAATCGACCCTGCGAAACACTGATCACATGATAATCAATTAAAAAGAAATCAACCAGCAGAACATATCCTGACAAGAGAAGGTATTTAATTAAATGCACAGAAATTATCTATTTTAAATTAGAATCCGAATAAATATATAAAACGACACCGATATCAGCGACTGGTAACAGATGATGCTGAGCTCAGATGTCAAAACTGGGTGTGCAAACAAACCGAGGAAACGATTCACTTTCCCCCCGAGACATGTCAGCTCTAGGGCTTTGATTCTACCGCTCTTTTGCCAAAAAGCATGACAAAATAAAGAAAAATGTATTCTGTACCTGAACATCGCCTCAAACGCTGATGTTTATTAGTGCATTCTGCTGGCAGATCGACCGTCCCCCTGCGCGGTCTGATGATCTCTGCTCGCTCCGCTCAGCAGAGTATTTAAAGGGAAACACACACAGAATATGAATTCTGAATTATTTATTTATTATTTATTCAATATAATTTATTTTTAATATCTCAAAAATTCCTAAAACAATAAAGCAAAATCAGAGACAGAGGAAACAAAATACATAAAAATAAAAATAAATTAGAACTATTTTTAGGGAAGTCTCTTAGCATTGTCGTTTTCATGGGCCTCACTGCTGCTCCTGCTCTGCGCATAACCGCGCATGTTAGTGATAAGTTAGCATCATCTGGTGGTTGTAGGCTAGAACAGCAATTTAACCAACTAATGTTGGAGATTGTTTCTGGGTTTTCATGCTAAATATCAGCCTAGAAGGAAAAAAGAAGGAAAACCTTCCATAACTTAATATGGCCAAAGTTTCCACTTATACTTATACTGTTCTCACAATCACATACTCAAAAAGGACTCCTAGTTGACTGTCCACTCCACAATAAAGTATTCATTATTATTATTAACAATATTTAAACATATAATTATTACAAATGAAAGTTTAACAGGTAATCACCACACTAAATTTAAAAGAGATTATTGTGGAGTTTTTTTTTCATTGGCTGTGTCAATTCCGTGGTCAATGGCGTTAAATGCGTCATGACGACAGGTGTTGCCATGGGAACTAGAAGAGCGTAAAGAGACACCCACAACACGTCTGAGTTGAGCCATGGCTTCTTCGCAAAAAATAAAAAGCGTTTCGTTGAAGTCCTGGGAATTCAGAGACACTCATGTAGAGGACAGAGACAAAGAGACAATGTTTGATGTGTTTTTTGGGAAGATAAGAGAGGTTTGTGCTGGAGAATGTTAATAGTGTGTAACGTTGATTGGGTCTGTAAAGCAACCCCCACAAATTAGCTAAGGTTGGCTAGCGCTAATATTGGCGTTATGTATACAACTACGAACAAGACCCACAAAAAACATGTTGTAAGGTGTCTGACATGTAGTAGAAGTACAGTAGCAGGAAAAGAAAATACTCAAGGAATGTAGAAGAACCTCAAATTTGTATTTAGGTACAATAAAAGTATACAAGTACAGTAAATGTTAACATAAACAACGTATAAAATATAATTTGTCAACTTTATTGACTAATCTGATTTTTTGGTTTAACATGTTTAAAGAAAAAAAGGGAAAAAATCAGTTCATCAAACAGTTCTTCCACATTCTCTGTACTTCATTTATTATCTCATAATGTTTTTTTGGAGGGGTCCAACATTCAAGCTGGAGCCATTAAATTAAACAAGGTAACTGTACCTAAAAAAAAGAATTATTGATAGGTACAAGGAATGTTTTTGTTCTTAGTTGTGTTACTTTTGATGATACTAGCTGTCGGTTGTGATGATCTCACAAACATGTATAACTTCTCATTTGGAGACAAGAATAAAAGTCATTTTCTATGGCATCACCTTCAGGCTGCTATACTCTACAGTTTGCACCTCCTACTGGTCCTATTAGCTGAAATACAAGGCTGTCCTGGCGCAGGATTGGCTCATGTGTTCATTGTGTATATCTGTAATTTCCTCTGAGTGCAGGAGAACAATGGGTTTCTAGGTTATAAGCTTTTATAAACACTGAGGGCAAAGCAGCTTGCTAAGGCTTCACTCACTCTGCTCGGGAGCCTGGACTCAAAGGAAGTGAAAGTTAGACCTAGAAAACGAGCGATAAAGTAAAATGGAGAAAACTGAGTCACTAAAAGCAGAGAGGAAGAAAGAAGAGAAAGAAACTAAGAGAACTTTATTTGACCTGGTTATGGCACAAAATAAGGATCCAGAAGAAGAAGAAGTGGTCGGTATTCAGTTCAGACAAGAGGAGAGGAATCAAATGGTTTTTTTTAAAGATTTGTTAATGTTGTGGTTATGTTTTCCTACTAAATTGTAAAATCTGCATGTCATAATGATCATCCACCTATATATATATATATATATATATATAGAGAGAGAGAGAGAGAGAGATATGTTTGTGTGTTTTTTTCTAAGACAATTCTCATTTGTCTCAACAGAGGATTGTGCTGCAGCGGCTGATACTGATTGCTCGGCTCCCCAGCGATGCTGACAGGACAGAACTGGGAGGTCAGCAGTGACTCAATTCTTTTCTTTCTAATTCTTTAATGTTTTCATTGTTTTCATAGTATTGTCTTTAATATTACAAAATACAAACTGTAATATGTGTGAGGAAAAGGTGTTGTTTTAGCGTTTTTATGACTTTCACACATATCTGTGTGGATGGGTTTACAGGACGTTCTTGTAAATGCCTCTTGTGGTTGCTTTTAAAGGAATTCTTTTGAAACAGTGACATAGCCCCAAGAAAGGCTGGACTGTGTGCTAACAACAGAGCTGAGCTTTCTCTCTCTCTCTTTTTTTTGATATCCCATTTCTATACAGCTCATTATGAAAAGCTTAACTTTCAGTTAGGCAAACAGTACATATGGGAGAATATGACAGGCCTGCTGCTAATTTATCCATCCTGTCTGCTTCTTATTATTGAAGTAAGTATTATTGCAAATAAATACACGCTATAATAAAGGTCCATAATGTTAGGCGTTAGGTGCATTTACAGTGTGCTGTGTGTCTCTCCTCCAGTCATCCAGGGACATTCTGGTTTCTGTTTTGGAAGACCTCAGAGACATGCAACAACAGAGAGACCGGTTAGTAAAGCTTTATAATGTATGGTACATAATGTTGAACTAATGATGGACTACATTACACAGCAGGTGCACATGTGCAGACTGTTCACACAGGATGCTCTTAATTGTGCTTCTGTAGAAAATGGTGAGAATGTTGGATGGAGTTTTCTTTTTCAGTTTTTCAGAAAGTATAGATGTTGTTGGGTTTTCTGAGCAATGGAATCTGTCTATCATTTAATATGAAAACGTATCATTCGATGATGTGTGTTCACTATGTTATTATAAAGCTTTGTGGCTGTCTACGACCATGCTAGAGGCTTTGAAACGTTGGAGTAAGGCACAGTGTTGCTACCTAATGCCTTCATTCTCAGTGATAATCAACACATATAAATGATATTACCTATCTCTTGTCAGCCTTGTTTCTACTAAAAAGGACTGCCTGTATTTAGCCAGTAAATGTTTTCTGTCTATGCAGAAGCATCCTGAGGTTATCTGGAAGTAGAGTCATGGCAGCTGGACCTCTACCTTCTTGCTAAGATTTCACCTAAAATTAGCTGTTGTACAGCAGTTTTTCTTTTATTTTACGAGCATATGTAGAATCATATTAACTATCTTTACGTCCTCTCTTAGAAAATTGCAGGAATCAACAAAAGTTGTTTTAATGGAACATGACCTGCCCACCAGGCTGTTCCAACAGTGGAGCTACAAGGTTTGCTTTTATCTTCTGTTCTGTTGACGTTGTAGTAATGTTAGGCAAATACAGATAGGGAACAAGGTAAAGGTGTGACCGAGTACCACAGGCCTATAGAATAGTTTGAGAACTAGTGATTGTGGAGGTGAGAACTCGCTAATTCACACACTTTTTATCACCTCTTTGTGCAAACATGAGAAGTCACTGTGGTTTTAGACACATTTACTTTATACAAGGTTTGCATCTAATTTGTTATTGGAGTTTTGTATCCATTGGCATCATTTGGCTGAGTGATTTATGCTGTTCTGAAGGTGCTGGGAACAGCTCTGATGCCTGCGGGCCACAGGGCTAAGCGACTTCATGAAGAGGAAGAGAGCACAGAGACTCTGATTTGCACTTTTCTTTCAGCACTGCAGAATTTAAGCAAGCACCCCGACATATCTAAAAAGGTGTGTTTACAGTTGTAGCAGATTGTTTTTGCTTACTACTATTCTTGTAATATAATCCCGTTATTGTGAGTTTCTAACTAAGATTTTCTTGACTGTACATGAAGGCTGTTCCTGGGTCAGTGTTGGATGAGACCCCAGAGCTGATAATCTCTCAAGAAATTCTAGAAAAGCTGTTGGCTCGTGATGAGCTCCTGAGTCCACAACAGTACCTACAAATGTACAACTCCCCGTTAAATGTCAGCATGGACTTTGGTAAGAGCCACTTTCCAGTCAATAAAATGGTAAATGTTCTGCAGTAAAATAGCTTTTCTACACATACTGCTACTCAAAGGGCTTTACACTGCTTCCAATACATCCGTTAACACACACAAGCACTCACAAACCAAGCAGAACTACTATGCAGCTGACCTGACAACTTGGGGTTCAGTGTCTTGCCAAAGGATAATTTAACATGGAACGGGAGGCACTGGGAATCAAACCACTGATCCTAAAATTGGCAGGCAACTGCTCTACCTCCTGAAGCCACAGCTGCCCCAAATAACAAAGTTATGATGACTATAACGCATTTCAAGTGGATCCTTAATAATCAAAAGTTCACATTACTAATTAAAATATTGTGTTTTCTGAACAGGACACGTTATACGGAGCAGATGCCTCACCACAGTTTAACCTTCTGGTTTTATTTTTTCTTTGAATGAAGCGTGTTTCGACCGTGACCACTGTACAGTGACGGGTTTCCAGTACGGCACGGTTGCTTGTGATCAAAGGCGTCTACTTTTGATTTACCTCATAATTCAGAATCACACATCAAATGTTTTATGCCTGTGCACAAAGTGTTGGCCTTCACTAAAGCACCCTGAAAAGTGACATGGCAGAGAGGAGTCACTGTGATTCAGCAGCACAGTTTTATAAAAGCATTTCTATACTGCTGCTGCTCTTTTTCTACCTTTCTGTTAAACGTGCCTTCTCTGAAAATACGTTCCAGATTCATCATTCACAACAAAAGCACATGAAATCCAAGTAATATAAAACATTTTTAATAGTTTCAACATTCTGATGAGGATAATCTTTTTTTCCTTTTTTATCTTACACTGTGCTCCATTTGGTGACCAGGAGTTAGCATGTCCTAGAAAAGGCATTTGCTCTTCACTCCAAACTTTGAAGAGTCCACAACATCACTACAGTTTGACACAAAGAACTTTTGAGTCGACAAAACATTTCTGTGATCACTTACACATTCCCTTTTATTTTGGCCCCCATTACATGGAACTAAAAAACCTGGTTGTTTCAATGGCTACATGCATCAGAGTGTAATCTACAAACAGTGTGGGTAAAAACAAACGTGTATGCAGCAGGGCTTTTTTTTGCTTCATTTCACTGTGGATTAATTTCAGCACATTGTAATAATTTGAAAAAATAAAATCAGGGCACAAACCGTCTGAGTGGTTTTCTTATTTGCTAGACAAAAAGGCAGGAACATTGTTGTATTGCAGAAAAAACAAGGTAAAAACAGTAAACCAGAACTGGAGGGTTTAACTAAAACTCTTAAAGGTGGTTCTGAGAAATCCTTCTCCTCAAAATCTATTTACTTATAAAAATAAATACAAGCACCAAAGATGAGACATATTTTATAGGCATGGTTAAAAAGCATGCTGCCGAATTTGTCAAATCAAACATCCCTTCCCCAAAGACTGGTCATTAATTTTTTTTTTGTTTAAACTGAATACCCCTCCACCCTCTTTTACCTGAAACTATGTCCACAACACGCACAATCTGCCTTTATTACAACCTATGAGGTCAAGATCGTCTATAACCAGTACATTCCACCTATTCATATAAAAAAAGGCTTTCGTATTGTAATGCTCAAAGGGCATGCTTGCAAAAGCTGTAATACTAGAAACTGTCAGTGGAATCTCTCTGTTCGACAGGGTTATCGTCAATAAAGTTGAGTTTGATGAATACTGTATGTACAAGCCTTGATCTGAAACCCTTTAATACAAAACGAAGAGCAGCACATTGTTACAGAAATTCAGACAGAGACAGGACAGATAATTCACCTCAGCACGGCCTATTTGCAACAATAACTTTTCATTTCTTTTTTTTTAATGCTTGTGTCCAGTGTTATTTTTCTCTAGATATTCAAATTATAAATACTGGTTGTAGCATTTAATGGGGCATTGATTTAAAATTAGCATGTGAATCTGATTGACTCCAGTAACTGGTATGAATGAGACAAATTAGTCAATTAGTAGACTTTATGTTGTAGCTGCTAGATAATTATTATTTATTGCATTTCCTTGTCCTTTAGGTTAGAAAACGGTATAACTATAGTGTGTCAGTAAGTTTGCAACATTATTGTGCGATTTTATTGATCCAATAATGATATTTTGTAATGAAAAAAATCAGTTATTGCAAACCTAAACTATTTTTTTTATGATACAATTGAGAAGTACTAGTACAGTACAAGTTATACTGTAATATGAAAGTGGTAACGGTGTTGATGCTTGTTTTTAATCATGTTGTGGACAAAAGGAAATTCAATATTTGCTGTCTAATAGTCAAAGCAGAAGGTATGCAGAGTTACTTTTCACCTCTTGAACCCTGCTGAACCATTTGATTGACCTATGTGACAATGGGAGGTGAACTTGATGCCATTTTGTGTTGAATGTGACATTATTGTGCTAGAAACTGCAACATTATATTGTATGTACAGTATAGTGTTATGTTCATCATGATTTATATATTAATACAGTATATGTATAGATCTATATATATTTAAATTTGTCCTCTGTCAGTATATACAGAACATGTATGTACAGAGGCTTTACTATTTACACAAAGGTCCTGTGAATAATAACACACTTAAAAACGGATGGTAGAGCAGCACAGTGACTTTGAGGCCATGTGTAGTGGATGTTCTCAGGACAAAAAGAAAACCTTATAAAACTGGATAGGTCACAGCAAAACCCACCACAAGGCAAATAGCAAACTGTGATACTCCGGTTTTAGTGACTAGCGTCTGATTCCTGAAAAAAGTTTGAATGCAACAGCAGAGAAATTCTGGTCCCATATTTCTTTTTTAATCTTTACTCCTCAAATGAGATTCATGTGTAGTGGAAACAATCACAATCAGACTCCTCAGACCTAGTAAAAAGTATTCAGAAATATATCTGTATAAATACTCTCAGCAAAATAAACTCATATACACATATATTTGCACTTCCCTCTGGTTCACTAATATAGACCAAAAATATCAGCATTGTCAGACCGAGTTCCTATAACCTGCAGTGTGGAGGTGGCTAAAACTGAGACTGCACAGTTACAAAAAAGTGTGCTTGTTGAACCACTGAGGCTGCAGTTTGTTGTTTTGACAAAAAAATAGCTCCCTTTTTTTCTGGGACTGTGTCAAGACTCCTTTCTCCTCTCTGTTGTGATATGACAATATAAATAGCTCAGGGCGGGAGGTGAGAATCTCCTTCCTCTACGCTATGACACTTTAACAGCGTTGATTCCTTCATACGGATCCTCCACTGTGCCACCAGAAGAATTACACACTTTTATTGCCTTAATCAAATCAAAATCAGCTACTAAATGTTTATTTTGTTTTATACCTTAAATCAGCTATATTTTAATACTTTTAGATGTCTGCAGCTTGTTGAGTTCGGTATTTACGCAGCTCACTGGCAAACAGATCTACTGAAAATAGGGGTTAACAAACAAAAATTTCTAAATTGCTACATTTTAAAAGTTGATGTCAACTAGTACTACTCTTAATCCCCACTCAGAGATATTGTGGATTTCTGTATGTTAATTCAGCCATTTATTCTGAGATATGAATGGTTTGTATTCATACTTTTTTGTATGAATATAGTGCAAGTATTAACATGCACGTATAATCAGTTTTTTAACCATAAATTAATTTCAACCTACACAGCAGCATCTGGAACTCTGCCACCTGTTGCTGTTGTGTGGCTTTGACTTAATAAAATAATACATCTAATTTAAATAAATTTTCTGGTGGCACAGGTCCAAATCTACACATTCTAGCACAATACTTAAATACTTGACACTTATTTGGACACTGATAAAGAAAAAAAATCCCTTGTGACTTTGCTTGCTGCCAAAAATGATTCTGGGTTTTTCTAATTTTGTTTACTGCAGCTAGACTTTTCATAAACTATGTGTATGTGTATATCTGACAGCATCGACTATATTCTATCTGGAGAAAGTCGTACCTTTGTAGCTCTCCTATCAATACAAAATATGATTCGAGTCATAATTTTAATCATATGTTTGGGAAATGCAAATTCCATACAATAAATATTCAATGACCGATATCCCGATTGATGTAAATATAACCTCTTTGCAACCTGATAGGTATTTTTTCTTATTGTCTAAAACATGCATTCCAGTTTATGTTCCACAACACCAACAATGTGCAACATCAGTACAATTACACATTACCACATATTAACAAAATACACATACACACTTTCCAAAACATCACACTGGCACACTCACAGTGAACGCTCAGGTGGGACAAAAAATTCAGGGTTGTTGCCACCACCACGTGCCAGAGCGAGGCATTTCAACTAACACCCCTGAGGAATGGAGGAGGAACTTTAGACGCGAGTGAAACAGTGAGAGAAAGTAAAGGACAGCCTTCATATCGGCAGGAAAGATGTACAGTACTGTATCGGTGTTCCTTCTAAAACTCACTCATGAGAAGCAGCAGCAGCAGAGAGCACTCGTTCCTCCCAGCAGCCCGTTTCCACTTGTATGTGAAGTTAAAGGCAATATTGCAAGTAAATCAAATAAGGCAAAAAGAAACTAAACAAATGTAATTTAAACAAAAAGGTTTCCAGTTAACATAACATGTCAAAATGTCTGAGCAAGAATCCCCTGATGAGATTTCTTTTAGTTCTGTTTGAATTACTTATTTTACTGTATTTGTGGAGCATATTGATTTTACACGTCAGCTTCTCTGGATTGACTACAGGCATGATAATGTGATCCAGAGGGGTTCTTGAAGAAATCCAGTTGCAGAGGTGAAATAAATGAACAAGGGGGGGGGGCTGACTGACATGGTTCAGCAGTAGTGTTTTCTTTTAATCAGCTGGAAGAGTGGGCTGACTCAGTGGCGTCATAGCGCTGTGCTCTCAGCCTCCTCCTCCGACTCCGCTCTCGTGTAGGTCGACCCGAGCAGTGCCACTGAGTTCCTGAAGGGGTAGATGTGGGGCAAGTCAAATATACCATCCAGCTCCATGTCAATGACAGGGATGTCCAGGTTGCAGAGAGAATCTGACAGAGCAGAAAAAACAGACATGAGCAGATAGGAATGAAATCAAAGTAAAAGTAGTAAAAGTAGATGTTGAGTGGAGCATTCCAGATGTGGGTTCATCGATGCTGGATGATGGTACACACAGCATGTGGGTCATCAAAGATCCAAACCAGTGAGTGTGAATGAATTTAAAAAAAGGCATGATAGGGGTGCACAATACAGTGGAAAACTAATTGGACTGAAGAACTCAATTAATCTTAAGTTGTACTTTTACACAAACATGATTCATAAGTATCTCAAAAAAGGTTAATCCGATACTGGACTTGTAGACAAGTCTACAAGTCCAGTATCGGATTAACCTTTTTCGAGATAACCATGACCTGGATGACTGAGAACCTTCACAGATATGATTCATATGGCACCTGAACATTACACACACTGTGTTCACGGTAAAACTATGAGCATTAATCTGATGCTTTCACAGCCTCTGGTGTTCTTTTGTGGTTTCATGTTTTCTACCAGATGTTGAACCTGATGCAGGGATTTACTTCCATTCAGCCACAAGAGCTTTTTGTGAGGTCCAGTACTAAAGAGTCCAGGCAAAATATCTTTACACGTTGCACCATTGAGAACTATGGGTTTCAAGTAATAACAAAAACAGTTTCAGATCAAAAGTACAGCATAAAACTATAAACTAATATTTGCTTACAAAATTCTGTTGGAGCAAATTTTGTTTTCTGAAATCGAAAATGTCCTGATGACTCTTTTAGTCTTAGTCTGCTGTATGTGTCCATGTTGAAAAAAATATTGCTGATGACTCACAAGGGTCTAAAAAAAACTGAATATTTAAGTTTTGAAAGGTGTTCTTTATAGCTGTGAGAATTACTATAGAAAATAAGAGCGTGGTGGAAAAATGTAGCACAAATGTAAGTCAAAAATATTGAAATAAAAAAACAAACATTACAGTTGAAGTAGTAGGTTGTCCATTATTGCAGACTGCTAATGTAAATAAAATGTTACTTTCAGTAATAAATCAGGATTGTAGTAATAAAGCAGTAGCATAGCAAATATTGTTACTGGCATCGGTATGAGTTGAAATGACAGAGATGATCCCATGCTGACGGCTGATTCTGATCTTCAACAATACTCAACTAATTCAATTCAACAACCTCAGTTTGATACCAAATAAGAGATCCTTATTTGGTATCATTTGGGACAAAGATGATGTCTGTGATGGACAACAAACAGGAAGTGTGCTGAGGAAAACATTGTGGCGTGGAGCAGGGCGTGTGTGTGTGGACGTGGGTGGGTATCATAAGTGAAGAGAAGGTTTTTTGGCATCTCCCCTGTTCTGTTTAGACTGGACGGTCTGTTTGACAGGTCCTTGTATAAGCCATGCATCAGTCTCAGCCAACATGCAAAGGTCAACAGAATGGGGTAAAGGTGAGCTGAAAGCAGCCACCGTGTGTTGGTACAGAGTGAGGTTGCTGTAGAACAGTGAATCAGATGGAAACCAGGGCCTGTATTTATCAAAGTTACACTGCAGAAGCATCTAAAGTTGATACTGATGATACTTATCAAATGTTTTTAGGAGAGACTGAAGAGATCACATGATCTACATATGACTTTTTAGCTAATCAGAGGTTTAAATCATCTAAAAATAAATTACAAGTAACGCCATTTTCTTTTGTTTGTTTGCAGCCCTAATAACTGCCTACTACTACTACTTCTTTCACAAAAAAATCCAAATGTTTGATAATTACAGTCCTTGATCCAAAAAACCTGCATCTACTGGCAGCTTCACCCAACTGTGTGCTAAGCTGGGGGAGGGATTGAAGGAATGGGGAGGTGAAACCAAAGCACGGGAACACCTGCTTACCCTAAAAGTCCCTCTCACACCTAGAATCACACTGAACCTCCTGCCTCACACCGCTGTAAGTGAGACAATAAGAGTCAACAAGAGTGAAAAATCTGAAAAATGCAT
Source organism: Microctenopoma stevenorrisi (assembly GCA_032270685.1). Classification (NCBI taxonomy): domain Eukaryota; kingdom Metazoa; phylum Chordata; class Actinopteri; order Anabantiformes; family Anabantidae; genus Microctenopoma; species Microctenopoma stevenorrisi. The sequence goes on along the minus strand of JAUMTR010000011.1, from coordinate 13,547,496 downwards.
CAACAGAAATTAGTAATGATTCTGCGGCCAATAATAATGATATTAATAATATCTGTCACATTACATCTGTGTAATCAGTTTCCTACAGAAAGACAACTTCAGTGATTAGTCTGTTCCATGTTTGTCTTGTTGGCAATAAACCCCATGAAAAGACCAAAATCATTACAGCTGGACTCGTAATTTAACATCACATAAACTGGAATAAATGCTGCACTTTGTAAACTGGAGTTTTTAATCTCCTATTTAATGCCTTCTGCGTGTTTTAGTTCATTGTTAGCGTACATTCCAATTTAAATGCATCTCCTTGTATTGCCTCTGAAGGTATAAAAGAAAAACCTTTTTTTATCAATTATCTTTTACACATTAAGATATTTAGAGCTCCTTGTTGAAATGTTTTTGTTACATTTGTTGGTCTTTTCATTGGATTTATTGACAAAATAGGAAAACAATATCATCAGACTTATTCTTTGTTTAAAATGTAAAAATGTAGGTGTTTAAAACATGACGTTATATAATTTACTTTCCATTGTTCATTATCAACAAAGCTCCATCTCTCTAGATCTGCTCTTCTCCAACCAGCCCTGTACAAAGTGCAAATGTTTGATGAAACGCATACAAAAACATGCTGGGATCTGTTACCTGTGGACATGCTTTCCCCAGGAGACAACCCATCCAGAAGCCCTGTCGAATGATCTAGAGGCTGGGGACTGGTGCCGGGTGTGGTGGGAGGCTGAGGAGGGGGTAAACTGGGTCTCTGCCGGGGGGGCTTCGGGGTCGGTCTGGCCTTAGTGAGAGTCCCAGCCAGCGAGGGTGGAGAAGAGAGAGACGGGGTGGTGGCCATCTGGACTTGACAAGGGGAGCCGATGGTGGCGTATCCCTGTGGGTAGCTGAAACTGTACGGAGAGGGGGTGCTGGGGGGAGTCGGCGAGAGGCTGACGGGAGACGGCTGACCTGTTGACTGGTCGGACATGGCTCCTGACGGGCAGTAAGGGCCTTTAGGTGGGATAGGGGCCAGCTTCTTTGCTGCAGAGACCAGCGAGAAAAGTAATTACACAAATACCACAAAACAAATCATCTTTCACGTGCTCTGTGAGATAGAACAGTGAGTGGTTCGATTCTCTGTTCCAGAGTTTAAATCCAATATTACCCCGTTATTGAAATTGAGAAGAAACAAACAGTGATTGCATGAAATAATAAGATTAGTGCACATTTGCACAGTACTTGTGTGAATGCACTTGGGTACATTCCTCTGCACACAGCCATGTTACCTCTCCTCAGGGAGTGTGGGCTGTGGTCTGAGTGCTGCGACTGTCCACTGGAGGTCACTGTTCCCTGGATGCCCTTCTGTCCAATCACTGGAGAGAGCTCCTTGTTCTTCAGAGTACTGAGGAGAGAGTGAAGAAGAAAAATGCACATGAATTACAAGCTTGCCTTTGCATTTCACTGTTATACTAGTAAACCCTCTCTGTTTCTGCAAATCTAAAAACACAGAAACAGGTCAACGTTCAATGTGAAACTGCCACTGTGTGACCACTGTGGCAGACACTGTGCACCAGAAGCCGTTCAAAAATCCCAAATAAAGCCTGATGGGTAAACAGATTTTCCTTATTTTACAAACTAGAGCAGCCAAAACGCCAAAAAGAAGAAGGGCCTGAAGGGCAACAGTTTAAATCCCAACAGTCTTTAGCCAACGACAGATGAAGCAGGGATGGATGATTGATGCTAACAGGATTTAAAGTCGATGTGGAGCACTGCAGATGAGCATCACTGGGAATGTTTCCAGTATAATCATGACAATATTAATTTAACTTTCCATGTTGTGTTTATTTTGTTGCTATTAAAAAGTCTGATCTTGCAGTGTGCTGTACCATTCAGGGCTGACTGGGCCCACTGGTATGACTCATCAACGCCCACTTTTATAATGGTATTCACTGAACACTTTGAATTTCCTTTGTTGCCTAGCAACTGGCTCCTGAATATACTGGCAACATGGAAAGCTATGGATTGCATACATGGATGTTATATTAAAGATGGATCTGATTATGGAATTCCTAAAAATGGAGATTTCTATGATTGACAGATACTAAAACAAAGAAATAAAAGTGGTGCTAGTGGGAGAACCTTTATCTCACCCATCTCCTTTTTTCCTCATATCATCCCTCTCTCAGGCTTGTTTTTGTCCCTGTGGGCCCTCTCCTCATTTGTGTGTGAACTATGTTGGAAGTACGAACGAGTTAAGCGCGATTCTGTATTTACCTAGTCAGCTTGGCTCCTCTCTCTCGGCCATAGACACAGGCTGCCCATGGAGGGGGAACAGATAGGGGGGTGTTGTGGGATTTGGCGGAGCCCAAGAGCAGGTCTTGACGAGAAAGGACGAGTGGGGGTTTTATGTAAAGTGTGGAACCATTCGTTTCGGACAGGGTTGCATGCGGAGCGTCTGACGGCGAGGCCTGTTTGGGTAGGTGCAGGGAACTGGGTTTAGGGTTAGAGTTGACGTCAAGCGGCTGAGGGGATGGGCAAAGGGAGGTGGGGAGCGGGGGTGGGCTGAAGCCAGAGCGGCGATGGGGAGGAGACGGGCCAAGAGGCATGGACTCGGGGCCGGGAACAACGGGACGCATACTCGGAGGTGCTCGGGTGCACAAATGGTGGTGATTGAGTGAGTAGGAAGAGCAAGAGGAGGAGGAAGAGGACGAAGAAGATGAGAAAGAGGGGTAAGGGGGTGGCGGCCTCTCCTCCTCAGGGGAGGGGTAGGCGTAACAGGAGTCCGACCAATTGGAAGATGCGTCATCCGAGCTGCAATGATAAAAATAAACGTTTCATGGGGAAGTGCGCTTCTCTGCAGAGTCTGAAACGCTGCTAAGTGGATGAATGCATTAGTTTCTAGACATAAGGAAAGTGAGAGAGATCGTAGGGATTTGTTTGATCTTTGGTGGCAACTAGATCTGTGTGAGGTTCTTAAAGACATTTTTCTCTGGTGTCTGAACTGAAGCCTCTTCAGTTTCTGAACTGTCCTGGTTCTCTTCTACACTTCCATGACGCATATTTGCTTCATTCTGTGTCTGTCTTCGTTGTCACCTTGTCCTGAGAGCAGCTTTGTTTTTCTTCGCTTCGGTTTCCAGAACATGTTCTCCTGTAATTGCTTCACTCATAGATCGTACCAAATAGCATCTAGTTGACCAGTTTTCCAGGTCCCAATTTACTCGTTTCATAGCTTCGTAGCTTCTGTTCATGAACCCTACATGTCTACGTTCTATTCCTGCCTGGATTAAACCGTTTCCCTGGACACGTGAAACTGTTTAACATCCTCTTGCAGTCTAGCCGCATGTCTTGCATTTGGATCCCATCTCCTCCTGCCGAGTGTTCTCATACTTAACTTGTGACACTGAACTGAAGAAGCCTGACGGGAATTTTATTCCAGTTGCCACCAAATAGCACTTTTGGGAATATGATGACCTGGATGACGGAGAGTCTCCACAGACAGTGATTTGTTCCATTATGAGGGAAGAAATTAGGTAACTTTTATTTTGTAGGGATGGACAAGTAAGGGCTTCAGGGGGAATGGAACAAAAAATATAAACTCGGTGCACATGAATATCTCTAAACTGAAATCAAATCTGAAAATAAATAAATCGGTCACCTCATCCATTGCAGTGCCTTTCGACAATGGACTGTTATGCTGTTAATGATGCTTGGACTAATGGCAAAAACAAAAGAACATACATAATTCATGCACATGCGGCACTGGACTATTTCACTGAACTAAAGATGAACTTTATGGAGAGAAGTGAAGATTTTCACTTGCAGGACATGATATACAGTTATCCCCACATTTTGGCAGAAAATGAACCTGGAACAACTCCACATGGCTCTACAGATTCAGAGATGAAACATTTAGAACTCAAAGAGCCATCACAAAGTCTGAAATGACATGCTTTATCAGAGATGAGACGATGCGGTTCACACAGAGGTGAATAGGATGATAACTCTGTGTGGGAGGAAACAGCAGCAGACGATAAAACTGGGAGTTAGAGCAGGCAGCACCGTTCCGATGCCAGTTGCAGAGTGCAGCAGCACACGCAGTGAGGAGGAAGCAGTAGCAGGGTGGGGGTGGTGCAACAGGAGGTCGGGGCAACTTAGCCTTACCTGGCTCGGTCGCTGCTAGTGGGAAGAGGGGTGGGGGAGGGGGTGGCAGAGAATTCCCCAGGCTGCTCAGGTATGAGAGAGTCAGTGGGCAGGAGAGGGGCGTGCACGCTCGGTGGCGTGGAAGAGGCTTTACGCGAAGACGACGAGCCCCTGCGCGACACCCAAGTAGTGTCCATCACCCTGACACCCATGCTGCAGTGGGACAGAGATGCACAGCCATCAAATCCAGTGAGGGTGTGTGTGTGGGTTTGGGCGGCGAAAAGGATCAGCTACCTTCTCCTGCCACTGATGCCCTGAAAAGCCTTGACCCTGGATCAACAGTCACTCTGGTCTCTCTGTGCAGTGCACGATATGCACGATCAGAGAATAATCTACACATCGCCACGCTTAAACGGATTTTTCTCTGTATGCAAATGGAGTGTGAGTGAGATGGGATGTTAGATAACACAAGAACAATTTAAATGGACGAGAACAGGATGTTATGATCAAATCCCACTGAGAAATAACTTAAAGCTGTAGTTTACCAAAGGCAGCAAAATGCATCTACCAGCTCAAAACCACCTAACATGTTACATTAGGTTTAATTATGTCATGTTGTTCGCTGGATTACTGAACAGGTTACTGTGACGCGGTACATTAACACGAGAGCTAATCACACTAATTAAATGCCCAATAAACCTGCTGGATTGCTTCATACAGCAACATAAATGATTTTTTCCACATTAATAATACTATGACAGAGACGTGTTTTCACTGTGAGAAATACTTTACTACTACTTTACTGTAGTAAAAGTGATGCATTGTAAGGTTTAAGAAAAATGTTGAAAATCACCAAAATGATACTGTGTGCGTGTGTCAAAAAGTATAAAATAAGTGCACAATCATGTTAAAACAGCATTTCTTCATCACAAGTAGGGGAAGCTGTCAGCATGACAAAATTAGGAATGCTCTGAAACCACGCGAAATAACTCATACTGTGGAAATGAAACGCATTAAAATAATTCAGTGATTACCTGGAAAAAAGCGGTTTCATAGTCTCAAAGCTAAGACTTCAACAATAGCAGAAAGCATATTGCTGAAAACTATTCCTTAAAAATTGTAAGCAAACAGGAGCGTGAACTTAACTATGTAGTCAGTTAAGACTAAGCAACAAGAGGCTTTTGTACCAACAAGCCGAACAGGCTCATCCAGTGCCAGAAACTGCTGCAGAGATGCTACTTATGTAAACACGGAGAGAAGGCCTGCTTTGTTCGTGTCACCCATTTGTCTCCCCCTCTCACCCTGCTGGGGACATTGAACTATACGAGTCCAAGTGTGTCACAAACCTGACTGGAGCACTAAATACACACATGCTGTATGACAAATGACAGCTTGTGTCAATGTGCAGATGATGACCAGACCACTGAGGGATGATAAGAGGGAAAGGAAACTATACTTTACCTTTGTATCTTCCTAATGCTGCATTGTTAAAACAGAGACAAGCACAATGAGGACAGGAGTATTGTGGAATGCAGAATCTCCCCGGGCTCATTAACAGCATCGTTATCAAAGCCGCGGTAGAACTGTGGCAGGATAAACTTCACTAAAGACAGGAGCCAAGACGCAGGAGCAGCAGAAAGAAATGGGGGGGGGGGCGTCTAGCGATGAGAGGCACACTGACTGTAAAGAGGGGAGCGAGCTGAGGGGTGAGATGTGCTCTCCCTGAAGTGCTCCAACCACATTTAATCCCAGAGAGAAAAGGTTTGCTCCATTTATTCCATATTAGGCCAAACTTCCCCTGAGTGGTAAAAGAACATTCAAGGAAAATCAGTTGGTTGCAGCTGCAGTCATTCTTTGATCAGTGCGGTTTATCCACCTGACCCACAGTGAGAATCCTACACTGATGATGCCTACAACATCACGACGTACATAAAGTGCAATAGAAGTAACATATACTAAGTCTATTCTCACAATATTTTTAAAATACTATTCGCTCCTTGTGTGAAATTTTAGTTGTTTGGCTGCACATACTGTACTCGCACTACTACCGAGTGTCTGGTTTCCACCAACTGTTACACGGGTGCAGGTATCAGTTCCTGCGGCACTGATTTATTACCAACCACTGTGTTTTTAGATGCAATAATGGCAAACAAATCACTTTTATGTAAATATAGCAAACATGAGTTTTCAGTTTTTGCTCCAATATTTTGAAATTTTATTGCTTTTTTGTTTGTTTAAAATCTTTAAACTTCTAGACGGAGTCAAGCCACCAGCGACAAACATGCAAACTAAATGTGACACTTTATAGCCGACTGATCAACCCGTCACTGCTCGCTCGCCGTTGCACACACTGCACCGTACAGGCCGCCTATAAATTAAATCTCAGTGGTCGGATCATTGTAGAGTGGAAGTGCAACGTGTGTCCTGGTAGAGAGTGCGATGATATGATGGTATACGCCAAACTCAGCCACCTTTTGTACTTAAAACAGCAGAAACGCTCCTTTAAACTCCTGTTGCAGTTGCAGGGATCACTGGGTGTGTCTGTTGAAAGCTGACACACCCAGTGATCAGACCCGGCACACAGTCAGTCCAGCTTTAATTAGCCAAGCTACTTGTGGTCCCAAGGCTGCAGAAAGCTCAGACTACCCGCAAGCCCTGATAAAACCAAGGGTGTATTAAAGCTGTAGAGCAAGAGACACAGACAGACAGAGAAGGAAAGCGCCCGACTGGTTTTGAGCTAATCCTCTTCCACAACTTGAGGATTGTCAGATTCCTCATTTCACAGCCTAAATGTCATCTCTCTCTCTCTGGCTCACTCCCTCCTTCTTCCACATTTCAAACACTCTCTCTGGGCTGCATAAAAAGACAAAGAGTAATACTGTATCGTTTCCGTGCAGCTCTTCACTGAGGTCACCTCTCACATGAAACTTGTGTCATCAGTGGGGAATTCTTCTACTCTTACTTCACGCGTCGTGTAGAAACTTTACTCAAGGTAAAATAAACATGTCAGCTCAGTGATCATTTAGGATCCATCAGCCCTGAATGATGCTGTGAAGACACCACAGAAGTAGAGATAACCGCTGGTGATTCACAGGCAAAGACGCTGGACTGTGAGCGCAATCACTGGGAAGTTTTAGACTTTTAGAGCAGCCTCCCTCTGATGCGCAGAAAGAACGTCGTGGGAGCTTTCCTGTCATCCTTTGTCATGATGCTCACCACATGTGGACAGGCACTGTGGACGTGGAGCAGCTGTTGCTGAAAACACTACGACTACTTTTATATTTCTCTGTTTTCTCTGTGTCATCAGCACAAAACATGAACGACTACATTAGAAGATTCTGAAAGTAGTAGCTTCAATAATTTATCCACAAAGTATACGTCTAACTTTCACTGTCAGACTTTGTAGTATTGTGACTTTAACTCTTTTAGAGTAGCATGACTATATTGTCCTATTGTCTTTGCATAGAGACATTTACGAGGCTCGTACCCGTCTTTCTTATAGAACTCCAGCATCATGTTGTCTGTGGCGACGCTGAGCGGCCGGCGACTCTGGTCGTTCTGTCTGCGATCAGTCTGGTCCATGTCTGGAGACGGCATCGAGCTGTAGTTGGCGTTGTGATTGGTGTGGACGGGGCTTCCGTAATTACCAGTTAGGTTAAACTCGATTTCTGAGAAAGACGAGACAGAGAAGCAAATCAGAATCTCATTTTTTAAGACGTCTTGGAGTATTTTTCTAAAGCCCTGCTACTTGCATCCTAACCTCCGGGGAAGAACCAGTCGGCGTGTTGGATGATGGGTTCGATGATGCCGACGATCTGCAGGGAAACTGCCGTCATCATCTCTGTGATGTTGCTGCGGGGGGGGGAGAGAGACAGAGACTTTTTTACGATGGGACGCAGAGGAGGAGGAACTTTCTGGATCATGAGGAATTTATGCTCCGGCAGTGATGAACACATTTTCATTATATCACAGTAGCATTAAAATGAGGAAAAAAACCTTTCAAAAATGAGGGACGTTAACACGCTAATTCAAAGTTAGAGAGGGTTGTAAGGGTTGTAAGGGTTGTAAGAAGGTTGTAAGGGTTTGTAAGATTAACAAAGAGATAAAGGCAGTGTTTTCACTGGCAGCATGTTGAACGTCATACAGAAGGTACAATGCTGACTACAGTAACTAGAATATAATTCTTACCCTTCATTATGTGTCCACAGCAGGTTGGGTCCAAGCACAATAGCAATGTTTCCAGGCGTCATCTTGTTCACATCCTGGAACTCAGTCAGTTTGGAGAGGAATTTAATCAAATACCTGTTAATTCAGATGCAGCAAAAGAAAACATGTAAAACATCTAAAGCAACAAAGCATATGTGCCTTTGACTTCTGTAGGTTCCTAACAGGACACTTTAGAAGTAAAGGTTGAAGAGAGGTAATCACAGGGGCTGTATTTAGCCATTTAATATAGTTAGAATAGAGGAGGGGTAAACGCTTTCATAATACAGAGACGTAAAAGGTAGTGCAGCTTATGTAAAGTGAAACATTTGATCCAGGTCAGGAGACTTTTAGGTTTGTGTAAAGTCCATTTCCAACAGTACATTTAGGCTGCGCGCAGCGTTAGGAGTGTGCTTCCATGACGATTTACCTTCATGAAGCTATAGAGTATTAACCTCCGAAGACCCCAACTCTTTCATTGCTTGCATTTTTAATTTCTCCTTGCTGTTTGGGCTGATTGTGACCTTATTATGGTAAAAACAAAGAATTATCTCTTTATGTGATGTAGTTTCTGAGAAAAAATGTTCACATATGATAACATTTCGTTAAATGTTGATAAAATGCAAAAAAAAACTGAATGAGAAACAACAATTGTCCCTTTGAGCAATGGTTCATTTGAAGTGCTGCTAACTGCTGCTGGAAGATGTTTGTCTGTAACAAAGTACAAACACTAAAAGTAGAATGTCCCCGTTTATGGACATCAGGCCTTTGTAGAGTCTAGACCCAACAACCCAAAATGCAATGTCCACATATGTGGACGCCAGGTCCTAGGAGGTTAAGGCAAACTGGTCTGTGTTCAGAGATGTTCTGTGGTTCTCTGAGCGCATCTGAACTGAATGACTCATCCTGAGTCCAACTACAGTCGAATAAACATCAGGCAGCTCGTCCCAGCGATCACCCGAACAGGTCTAACAGGTCTTCTCAAAGGAGCACCGTCTAAAAATAAACCACATTTGTGTGATATAATGATGACACTGACAACGCAGTATCACCCCCTTAATAATTTCTCCCTTCGCCTTTCCTTGTCACGCCTCACCTCTTTGTGTCTTTTGATCTCGACACAAACCCTTTGGTAAATATCTCACGCTTACCTACATCCGGCAGCTAACAGAGCACCACCCAGAGCATGGGGTCTGTTTCTCCACCTAACTAACCGTAACCTAAACACTACACCATGTTATTAAAGCATTTTAGTGTCTTTTAGCATTTCTATGTTTTATCCTCAGTTTCAGTGGTGAACCTGTCCAGCCAGGGGTGCACTACCTGCTCAGCAGCAGACAATTGGCAACAGGCTGGGGAACATGTGGAGCATTTAAGCACCTTCAGGAGTGGGTGGAGACTCAAAACAGAGCTGAAAGAGGCAACACTTACCGTGCTTTGAATGTGTTCTGAGCCTCACATTATACCAAGGACACTAAAGGGTCAAATTTACCTTCATATTTACATACTGAACAGAGAGCAGACAGTTGATGGAGCAGATGTTGCTGCAGCTGTTGCATGGATGTATGGGGTCAGTGCATCTAACTGTCTGCTCTCATTGGCTGTGGCATGGTTGATTTTATTCATCATAGCTGGTTAGCTGCTTTCATGCATTACTTAAACGAGGACACAAGGAAGGGTGCATGTACAGGACCATTGGAAAGACCTGACTCACTTTGATTTAATTGTGAGTTTGTGGTAGGCTTTTATTTTGAAGACAGAACAAGCAATACTGTAGACAGAGCACTGTGCCAGCCAATCACAGGTGCACTTATGTCAACTATCGCCAACATTAACATGTGAATCCTCCAAATGTAGCTGTAGCCAGATGACATCTGACAGGATAATTCCCAAAACATGTGAAATAACATGACCCCAGAGGTGAAGCGTGAAAGCAATGACTCACTTAAAGTTTTTGTTGTTGGCTGGGGGTAGTTTCTCACAGGCCATCAGCAGAGCCTGTAGTCTCTTGTCTTGATCTTGAATGCTGCAGGGTGACAGAAAAATGCAGAAATCTCAGCATGATGCATTTAAAATGCTAAAATATGTCTTAGAAGACTGAGGTCAAACATGCACAAACATAACATCTCAAACTTTCCACTCATGTAATAACATAACAGATACACACTTGGAGGCCTGGATCCAGTCATTGTAGAGTTCAAAGGTCATTAGTGGCTCAGGCAGCTCCCGTAGGTAGGACTTCAAAGCACCTGTAGAAACCAAGATAAAACCAATTAGAGTGCACAGCTGTATGTAATATTCCTGCACGAGCATGAGGTGTGGGGAAAAAGGAGGCTGATGTTTTCTGAGAACCGGTAATGTGACGTATCATACGTAGGAATAAAACACGACAGCATAAGCTGAAGACTGTGAATAAAAGACTGTAGTTTTGTGAGCGATCTTCGAGGACGAGCCTCGTTCAGAAAAGCTTAACTTTTAAACACTTTCAAGTTCAGTGACACTTTCTCGTCCAAAGTTTTGATACTGGCGGTTTTCTGGATGCCGCTTATTTAAATAGTTCAGAAACATCACTCGCTGAGCTTCTTAGACCTGTGAATTCTAGGGGAAAAACGCAGCCACCTGTTCCCTCTTATTGGTGGGGGTTAAACTTGTATAAGTTAACCCTGAACCTAACCCCTTTTAAGGACATATAAAAATATTAAACGCATTGTATGAACAATTAATTGTGCAGACTGGGTGTGGACTGAAAAACAACGCCTACCGAAAGTGCCTGCTAACAAAACGCTGCTGTATGTGCAGTGGCAGTCTGTCTGTGGTAACGCCACCAATTATTGGTTGAAAAACACCATTAGAGCGAAACACTCATTGTTCCTGTTCCACGTATAAAAGGCTGTCATTTTGGACACATATGGTTTCTATCTGACAACAGCATTATGCAGCAGTCAGCTCCAGCAAAAAGAATAAAAATAGATCAATAACAGCATCAGAAGAGCTGGAAAGCTCTTCTTTCTTTCTTCTTTCTATCACGAGTCTGGTTTAAAAGCAAAGTTGGTGACGGAAACAAAAAGACAGATTCTGCTTTTTGCTGCAGAAGCCTGTCTGACACTAATCCCTGTTATATTTGGAATTAATCACTGGACATTTTTCAGATAGTTTATAGAATCTCTCTTTAATAAGAAAGTCATGCAGAAAAATGGACAAAACATTTTGCTTTTCTTTCTGCAGACTCCCTTGTGGCAGGTGGAAATGTGAACACAATTCAGATCCAGTCAAACAAACCTTCAGTGGAAAACTCACTGCTGAGGCTGGTGGACGACAGCGGACAGGTGCAGGAAAAATAATCAACCGCAGCTCATTATGATGCTTCTTTCCAAACCAGTTAGTTACCTCAGCTAAGGTTCAGACAGGAGAGGCTACTTTGACATACAGTATGATGATGGCGGCTCACCTGCGATGGCGTGTGGGTCTGCAGAGTACTCCTGAACGTCTAACACCCCGCAGTCTAAGGACGCCTTCAGCTTCTTGAGTTTGGAGGCAGAGGGAGCGATTCTGAACAAACCCTGAGGCACGAAACACGACGACAGCAGTCAGTATGTGGAACCGAGCTCACGCTGCCCCCACAGCAAGAGTGAGGAGGTGAAAATCTAATCAGAGTAACTGATGACTTCTTTGAACTACAAGGTGCAACATCACAGTGTATAAATACAGCACAGGATTCACAATATTGCTCAACTAAACATACTTGTTATTCAAAATGACATTTACAGAATATATTTAATCCCTTTACTTCACATTTCCCATCACTTCAGTTACTGCTAACTATTGAATAACTGGAGTCTGACCTCCTCCTGCATGCCGCACTCCAGCAGCATGGTGACACAGGCCTCAATAGGAAAGGCAATATCTCTCCCGCTGAGCGCTAAGTGCTCCTCTAATGCCTTCCCATAGCACGGCTTCTCCACCCAGGTCTCTGTCAAACATACAAACACACTTCACACACGCTCATACAAAACACAGCAGCAGCTCTGCCTTTGTGTTTTTAGTTACACGCTCAGTACGTCTGATGGAGCTAACAGCTTTTTTAGCATTGTTAAAAGGATGCTGGTTAAAATGTGTCTGTGCAGTTCGTGCAGGCTTGGTTCATTTTCACGTCCTCCACGAAAGATCAAGACGCAGAGATTACTATATTACGTTCATAAAACCTAACAGCTCAAACATTTTCATTTTCTGTGTTCCTACACAACTGGAGTCGTTTGTTCCACAACATTTCAGGTGAATGAGAGACTACGTGAGATGGTGGCACGCGCAAAAGGTTTCAAGGTGTAAAATCATAACAATTTAAAAAATAAGTGAAAATAAAAAGCCATTTTTTGTAAAAGAAGATCTGGAGTTTATCATTGTATAAGCTGTCATTACTGTAAAGCTGTCACGTTTTCCGGCTTCCCAGATCATTAGAAATATTTTCTGTTGAGTAAAAACTCAAACTCTGCCTTAAATTGTTTACATGCCATAATCTAAACACAGAGTTTAATGTGGTTAAAGTGGGGACACAGACACAAAAGAAGATCAAATCTTTGTGCGTCGGACTCACCCTGATGAGCTTTGATCTGGGGCAGAACACTCTGGAGCAACTCTAACGACTTCCTGTGATACTCTGCCTGGGCTTCTATCAGCTACACAGAGACACAAAGAGACAGACCAGAGGGTCCAGAGTCACGGACAAACTGTAGTAGTGTCTCTCTCTCTCTATGCGTGTGTGGAGAGGTGCTTTTGTACTTACTGTCTGGAAGTAGCTTGCATAGTCAATTTCTTTGGCCATAAAACTGTACATATCTGCTGATAACTGATCCTGGAAAAAAAACACACACTGTGTCATTTATTACGTCATTATGATGATGGAAGTACCTTCATCTTATCCTGTGGGTGACATCTGTCTGACTACATTGAGCGGCTTGTTGCTACAGTATCATTCTCTATCATCTACTGTGATGAGTCAAAGCGGTTACTGACTCGACAGATCTCCATGCGGTTGGCTGCCTCCTCCATCTCTTCCCTGAGGTGGTCGGCCTTTGCTCCTGTTGACTGCAGGTTGCTGGACAGTCCTGAAGACTTGGTAGACTGATAATACCTGAGAACAGAGCGTTGCTTTTTCAGTATAACTATGAGATGAGCAGGATGAGACTAAGCAGCAACAGATTTGTCTTTAGCATCTTCAGAGTTTTTTTCCTGGGAGAAAATGACTCACAGCTGAACCTGACAGCTACTTTCACAAAATGACTCATGACAAACAAAACAAAAGAAGCAACTGGATTATTTAAGTTTTTGGCCGACTTAACGTTATCTACACATCCTCATTCATCCAACATAAGCCATTTTTTCCATCATACTATCTCCGTCAGACTCTCCTCTTCCTTCTCTCTGTCAGACTTTCTGTCCGAGTTGTGTGTCTGAGTGGAGATAATGTGCAGCACTGCCAGAGGAGCTCAGCACGCAGCAGGATGATGGGAAAAATTGTCTCCGATTTAGGTCACACAAAAAAAACCAGAGCTGACAGACTGGACTGCTGTGAGTTTTCTCCGTCTCTGCCCATAACAGCCCTGAAATGACAGCTGATCGGCAAGGGGGAGGAATGGGTGACGATCACTTCTGTGCTCAGACAGCAGTTTCTGATTGGACAGGACGAAGAAAATCTGCAAAACCTGGCGCGATGGGAAGAGGTCACCGCGAGACGGTGAAATGAAAAAAACAGGCCACAAAATGCAAGGTTTTCTCCATCAATGGGGAAGAAGAGAGAGATGGACATCATACTTTTAGCTAATCGGCCGCTAAATGCAGGTGTATTCTGTGTCGTGAAGCTGCTGCCTCACTAATGGACAATAAAGGCTTATCTGCAACTCTCTCAGACACACACCCACACACACTGAAACACAGTTAAAGGTCAGAATCGGGTACATTTCTCATCAAACACTGATTTTGCAGTGTTATTCCTTCCTACTGCGTGGCTGAGCCTGCACACAGTGATCTGTGATAGGTGAACCACAGGGGAGCGTCAGGATCAGGTCTAACAGCATGATGCGCCACAGACTGTGTGAAAGCTTGTTCCAGCTCAGTGAAACAGTTCTGCTGATATATTTGTCTTTTAAAAGTTTGGGAATTTACAGACGAGAAACTGGAAGGAGACATGTTAAGCACAGAGAAGCTGGCGCGGTGGATGACACAAATATACCTTCAGTTTATTTATGACCTCGACATAGAGCAGAAACTTAAACATGTGTACTGAGAGTAAGTTTGAACGACACTAGACGAGCTGGCTGCAACTTCACTGTGTGCAATCAAATCCCAGTGACATTCAGTGCGAAGCTTCAGGACCAGGTCGTTCACAAGAGGATGGAGTTTCTGCAACCACAGCCAAGTCTTTCTCCTCACACACACACACACACACACACACACAGACTCACCGCGTGCGCGCAGAGTCCATGTCCAGGACCAGTTTTGCTAAATGTTTTCTCTGCTTCTGGATATTTGGGATTTCCACCTGGGAAGACAGAGCAGAGAGCTTTTACTGTTTGTTGGTGTGAAAGGAGACGAGACAGAGGCAGTGTTGTGGTTTTGCACCTGTGGTAGTACAACACTGTCATGAAGATCAGTTTACTGGTGTTTCACAAGCCACACTTCAGTTGGGATGTCATAATTTGTACCTCTGCGAGGTCGTACAGAGGCTCGATGATGTCTCTCTCGACGGTGAGCTCGAACAGGATGAGCTCCTGAGCGAGTTTCTCCTGCGTCTCTCCGCAGAGCTTCAGCATTTTCCTGCAGCGCGGAACAGAGCCATTAAAGCATCAGAAAACAGTCGGAGGAACCTTAAACAGCGCGTGAGCCTTAGCGGACTTTACTGCCTTAGTTCTGAATTGCTGATATTTATGCACTTTCATTCTTTCTGCAGAAATCTGATTGCACTTATTAACTGAATGAGCAGCAGATACAGGATTGATTAACTACAGCGATGTGCTCACCAGCAGTTTATTAACTGTCTCAGCACCTCAGCATAATGAGGCTTCTTCAAATGACAAGAAAGGGGATTATTCCCTCGTTACAGTATCATTTCTCTAATGCACTCCTGGCACACTGACTGCACAAAGAAAAGCAGGTGTGGAACATTTATTCCACGCGTGTTCAGCCAAACAGAACAAACCTAGAAACTAAGATGTTCCGTTCCTCACTTACTCAGTGCTTGCGTGTGGAACTTCTATGAATAAAATAGAAATAGCAGATAAGGTTTGTCATTATCTGAACGGACTGCTAGAAAAACACATTTGAGCTCCCGGGTGATAAAAACACATCTTTGAATGTCAGCTCCTCATGGAAGGAAATCCAGCCAACGCTGAAATGACTTCCCCTGCACGCGTGCATGTTCGCTCACCCCAGTAGAGAATCGTCTCCAAGCGCCGCCGCCCCGTCCACCATACATTGTGCTAGTGTTGTTAGTGGAAGCTTCTTCTAAAACAGAATCGAGCAGAAAAAACACAGTCAATCGATGAGTCAGCCGTCACAGTCTGCTCAGCGTGGCAATTCAACACGGACAAAAACTGTAATTAACTAAGTCAATGAGTCCCACACGCAAACGGTTACGTGCACAAACCTCTAATAATCTCTCTGTTTATTTCATCATTTTGTTTAATGTTCGCTGTGATTTGATTTAGTTGTTATGTTGCATTTCTCAGAATGAATTTTTTTTACATCCAGTGGTGAGTTTACTCATGGAGAAACAGACCAGTGAAGGAGCACTGTTACTGTTGCTGCCCCCCCTAAAAAACTATTATTGAAATGTATTTTATCTATTCACATATAAAGGATTTCATCCTCTCCATGTTTGATCATTTTAAACATGTAGCGAAAAAAAATCATAATGGTTATAAAATACTAAACGGCTACGTCTAAATACAGTGATTTCAAATCAGATCATTAGAAATCACCATCACAGCTCCTGGGAGCAGGTTTGGTAGGTTCCTGTGTTCAGGGCTGTACATTTCTGATCCAGACAGATAGACATCTACATACACCCTGTTACATACACAAATACAGCTAAAGCACTCAGCCCTGTTTACGTAATGTACGTTAAAGCTTCCTGACATTAGGCTCCCCCTATCGCGTTTCACCTCTAGGATGATGTTCTCCTGTTGGAGAACCCACAAACATTAACCAGTAGCACTGTGGGGAGTCAGTGGCCTCAGATGGACTAATGTGGGTTTGGAGAGCGGCGACTTCTCTCTGGGGTCCTGCTTAAACTCACGCACCATGATTTTTATATGCAGAACCCATGACTTGCTCTAGTGAGTCCCTCAGCCCTTCAGCTGTTAACCTGAGTTTGGTTTTACTTCACTGAGCCTTCTGGGTTGCATCTCTGGCGCTACTTGGCTGGACACACACACTTCTATGAAAGTGACTCTTGTTTCTGTGGCTTTTTAATGGAAATGAAGCAGCAAACAGCAGGAGCCTCAGCGGCGTTGATATGCTTCTTACCGAGGGTGACCTGACAGATTTCCTTTCCACATCCACGCCTTGCTGGCCCTGCAGACAGGCGGTCAACTTCTTGTGAGTACTGTGGGAAACCTGCTTGACCAGCTCCAGACGTTTCTCCACCTAACACACACACACACACACACACACACACACACACACACACACACACACACACACACACACACACACACACACACACAGCCTTAATGAGAAGTGCATGGCACACACCTGAACACTGCACAGACTAGATCATTTTCAGACTTGCACATGCAGGCATTCAAAGAAATCACATAAACAAGATTCTTCTGACCTGGTGAGACTTAACAGAGACCATTACCTGTCTCGCTCTAATGATCCTCATTTCATTATCAAACCAACTCAGTGGAACTAAAGTCGCAGCTACTGAAGGCGTCATTAATCAGATCAATTACAGTTGCTGAGCCCCCAAGTCAATCAGCGGGAATGTTCAGCCTTTTGCATCATGAAAAGGTTCACTGTCAGAGCTGATTAACGTTGCCCAGATGCAGCTCGGGAAGCGGTTTGAAAAGGTTATTCTATGCACAATGCAAACTTTGCACCAACAATGATTTTTTTCCCTCAGAGAAAAAGCATTGCAGAAAGAAACACACATTAAACAAAGAGTCATTAGTACCTGTAACAGGTCGTCACTTAATACTTCTGTTTTTTCAGCCCTAGAAGAGAACAGAGGAGAAAGTTATGTTATAACCCGTTACTGAGGGAAATGGGCGACACACACACACACACACACACACACACACACACACACAATCAATGCAATGACATCATTTGCTAATTTTCTGAGTACATAATAAATAATAAAGCAGTCACAGCCTGGAGCTGTTGATGAAATACTAATTTACAAGCTGGTTGAAAGTAGAAATTAAACTCTCTAATAACAAACTGTGTGGTTAAGACAGCGTGCATCGACTTAGGCACTGCCTTCAGCAACAAAAGACTGACAGATCAATTCACGTCGATTTACGTGGATATGACAAGTCATACTAATAACATGCAAGGTGGAGGAACATGTGGCATTTAGAGAATGTTACAGAAATATATTGATGATTCTTGCTCTGTTTTTACTAGTGTGTTTCTGCACACCTTTATCGCAACCCAGTAATATAACCTCTGCTCTTCTGCACAATAATCGCTGTGCATTTGACGTAAGCAGATTCTGATCCTGATCCAGTGTTGGGCTTGGTTTTGACAAATGGAAATGTCATGTCCCAAGCTCTGCATACAGAACTGACCTTTAGCAGTTGTTTCCTCTTATTAATAACTAGACTTTATCAATACAATTATTCTATTTCTATCAGTAGATGTATTGGTTCTGTATCTGTATTCTCCACCAAACAGTAAAGTTTAATCTAATCGGATCAGAGAAAGATTACTGGAGTGTTTAGGTTTATATTTTTCCCCTCCATACAACATGCAGCTCCTTTTATGATCAGTGGAAATGTATTTTTAATTTGACCAGCAGTGCAAACCCCACAGATATTTAATGCAGCCACATTGGAGGACAGAATAGCTTTAATTTGAGAAGCTTGAAAAACAAACAATTAGTAAATAGCATCTACCTCATTAAAAAAAGTCTTTCGTTTGGTCCCGGGTTTCCTTATTCACAGTTAGGAGCCACGAGAGCTGCTTCAATTGCAGTAAATACCTGCTATACTGCCATAAATGCACATCACAATTACCAACATAAGCCTAGAGATGGGAAGCTGCAGCACGCGATAGATAGAGATAAGTAGCACGGTACACCTGCACTGTGTTCACACCCTGGGACAGCTGATAATGAGAGGTGGAAACACCTGCAGCAGGTATGCAAACGTTTTCACAGAAAAATGTATTGACTGTTATCTCACTTAACAGCTTTAAGAAGACAGAACTGAACAGATTCAAATAAATCACCTTCTTCAGTCCTGGATTCACAAACCGCTCTGGTTTGACAGGTAGAATTCACAGAATTCACACAATAGCTGACGTGGACGTGACCTGGGAGAACAGTAAAATGCTGTGGTCCTTGTTGACCACTGCACCAAAACACACCAAGCCTGGGGACCATCCCGTACAAAAGAAATACAACAATCCCTCATCCGGTCCGTCTTACCTCACTTCCTGAACCGCACAGAAAATCTCTGACTGACTATGTCCAGACACACACACCTTTTCCTAAAGTTTAGTTTGGAGTGCGGTGGACTTACAGAACCCTGCCGTTCCAGCTCGAGGGTCTTCTCCTGCTGATACGCAGCTTTTTCTTCCACATCCCACCTTCCACTTGGCTGTGGTTGCAGAAACCACCTGTTACCAGGCAGCAGCCAAGTGACAACAAGGGGGAAGGGAGAGGAGAAAGTAGAGTAATGGGGGTGGGAGGAGAAAGCAAATGAGGGAGCAAGGGGATGAGGAGGGCAGCCTGAAGAATTAGACCTGAATGTCCGGTCCTCTCTTATCAATCAGCAGTCTCTTTGTCTGAGTCATTCTGGCAACAGGTTGGACTGCAGCACAGCGGATTTTATCAAAAGGTTGAGATTTTATGTTCATGCACACACACACACACACACACACACACAATGGAGATGAAAATCAAACAGACTGGTGTGCAGCTCTCGCAGACACTCGCACAGCATTGCTCTCTCGGCTCGGCTGGATGATTATCGATCTGGCTGAAGTGAAACAGCTGGATGCAGGAGGACAAATGAACAAGCTCTTTTCCTTTCATTCGCTCGTCTCCTCAGCTGGTGTCTGTTCTGCTGTGAGCCTCAGCATGCGGCTCACTGACTGTCTCTTGCGCTTTTTTAATGCAGCTGTAGTGTGGCTGTGTCTTAGCATCACTGTGCATCTCTTCACGGCTCATGTCTCTTTTTAGTAATTTCGCGTCACTGTGGCAGTTTTGTGTCCGTGTATTATGGTCATTGTGCATCTCTGCACAGCACATCCATGTTTCTTTGCAGGGGTATTGTGTCTTTTATTCAGTGTGTCTTTGTTTCACATTCTGTATCTCTTGTGTTTAGTAAATGGAAACGTATTGTCGCTCTGAGGTCAAGTGCTACCCTTCAGGACTTTATTTTTGGGAGTCCGTCTGCATCTCATCTCATTGTGGTGCGACAGGAAATATCAGGGAACTATTAGGAGGGAAAGAAAGGAGTAAGCAGCCGGGTAAAATGGCAGCGACTGAGTAGCAAAGCAGCTGGAGCAAAAACAGCCTCTACAGACGAGTGGCTGGACGCACACACACACACACAGTCTCTGCAGGTGAGTGGCTTGATACAAAAAGGTAAGGCAGCAGCATGGTGAACGTTTCAGTGTATCTCAGAAACGTTTTATCCAAAGCAACTGTGAGCAGCAGGTTTATAAACTCTGTGGAACCCTCAGGTTGGCGATTGGAGGTCACCTGTGGGTTGTCCTCCCCTCTGGTTTTTACATATGTTAATGTGACCACTTGAGCCAGCGTGTGAACAACTGTGTGTACTCTGGTTCCACAGGGTTTATAAACCTGCTCCTCACACCAGTCAGTCAGACTTCAGAAAGTCCTCTGGAATGGAAGGTGAAACGTCGTTTTACCAGGCAGAGAGGGCAGACACAGCAGAGTGGAACTGAGACGAGGGCCAGGTCCACAGAGTTAAACGAACGTCATGCACAAGGTTTAGAGCAAAACCAAATAGGTCAACAAACGAAGCAGGGAACCGGCGACCAAGATCCAATCCAGGAAACCAACACATACAGTAGGGATGAGCTTACAGGGTTGACTGAGATCCACAGCTACTTCAGCATATAGGTAGTCATCGTCATCGTCATCATCATCATCTCCTTCTCCTTCTCCTTCCGTTTTACGGCAGTTGGCAAACAGCTTGTAGGTGCATTACTACAGCACCACCCGCCACTAAGACCAGTACTGTTTAAAAGTAAAGAATCTCCGTCATGTTGACAGTGCTACGTTTTATTGCAGCTTTTGCATATTTGTCAGCCAACTCACTCCCCTCAACCTTCTTGGTATTGATTGATGAGCGGTGTCTGTTATAGCTCTAGTAATGTCAGCCGTCAAATCATCCATTACTTGATTCATACAGACGAAGTTATCTTCTTTCTCATATACATCAGCAGTAACAGCTGTTCCTACAGAAATAAGAAGTGGATAATGGTCACTACTCATTGTGGTCTCACTCAATACTTGTGACTGCGAAACCAATGTCAAATCAATGGCTGACTCTGTGCCCTTTACCAAGTCACCCTGGTACTGCTCCCATCATTTAAACGCATCTGTTTCACTCCACACGTGCATTAAAATCCCCACACCAAACCACACCCCCTCTCCATTGTTCCAGTATACCCTCAAACTTCCCTTTATCTAGATTATACATGGATTGTAAAAATTAACTCTTATTTTCCCTTGGTTGGACCATACCTCTGTAACTATTACCTCCAACTCTCACTGAATCTAAACGTTTCCTGGATATTTATTATATCCAGTTTTAAGCTCTTGCCCATTTGCTATCGGACCTTGCTATGTCCTTCCACTGAAGTAACATCATCATATTAATATAATAATACCTGAGAGGCACAGATTGTTCCTACAATAATTGTCAATGACTTTGATTTCCTTAAGTTGCTCACATGGGCTAGAAACAACACTATTTTACTACTTGGCCGCTCTGTCGTCCCAGCTCCATGTTTGTCGTGTTTCTGTGAGGAGGAGCCTCTTATGTCTTCTCCTTGTTGAAGGTTTTCAGTGCTTCTGCATAAGACACCCTCTCATCAGTTTTCAGTTGCTGAATTTCCTCTGCTTGTTTCCTAATCACACATCCTCCACAGGCTGCTGTAGGGTCCCCTCCACAGTTACAGCATGTGAGCATTACTATCACATTCCCTGCACACATGCTCACCACCACATCTCCCACACCTCTGCTTTCCCCTGCAAACAGCAGCTGTATGAGTTTTTTTTAAGGTTTTCCAGATTTTCACCAACAGGAATACCATAAATTACCCAACGCCCTCTGTTCCTTTCTCCTTACCTTTACTTCTTTTTACATTTTTACATAATGCCTGTAGCTCCAACGCCTTATTTCTCTGTTCTATACATTTACATTTTATCAGAAGGCTGCCATCTCAAAGCACTTTAGCTGAATCCACGTTTCTTCAAACCAGTTGTCAGCTTAATCAGACTCACTGATTGTATGTCATGACCTGAATTTAAAATAACCTTAAATTCTTCCACCATTAACTTTTTGCTATCACCCTCATCTTCAGAGGTTTGCTTGCCAGACATAAACTTCAAAGATATTAATATAGTAACTCTTCCACATCCACATCATCATCAGACATTTCACCACTACAGCTCGCCTTTCTGATCCAGTCACATCCCAGATTATGCCAAAGTCATCAGGAGTGTTTTAGGTTTTACCAGCTCCCTGCGGTCTACAGACCAGTACATCTTTGTTGTATTTTCTGTGGCGATCCAGTCTCAGTGTGTAGGTGATTTTCTTCTTCTTCCGTGGAGTTTAATGGCAGCTCGTATCCATTTCATTGCACTTCTGCCTCCTTCTGGATTAGGGTCCCCTCATCCTAAGAAGCTTTAAAGTCCCTCCCTTTGTCTGCATTTAAATGCTTTAACACCTCTTCATGATTTGGCTGTCCCAGTCGTAGGTAATGTGCTCGCTGGTGCTTTAAATACTGGCTGGCTGATTGCTGATTTGATGCAGGTAAGTAAGGAGGCGGAGCAAGGCAGAAATAATGAAAACAGAGTAGAAGGAACAAAACCTTCCTAGCTAACAGTCCTGCAGCTCACTCAGAATTAATTTCCTTTCACAACAAGAAACTGTGCAGAAGATTTACTGGCTCAGTGAATTAAACTGCGGGATAATGACCCCTGTGCAAACACCCACACACACACACGCTCAGTAATGAGCAGGTTAGCAATGAGTCAACACTCCTGCGAGGTCCAGTGCTGCTCTTTTCACACACTCAGGCAAACACAGCTAATTTAAACATGCTCACAAAGGATGGTTTGTCATTTTCTCTTCTCTGTGACATTTGTTCTGACTACACACACAAAAACACACAACTCATCTCTTCTAAGGCCTTGTATGACAGCAAATGTGAAGCTTAGCGCGCGAAACAAGCTGCTGTCAGCTCCTCAATTCCTACAGCGCATTTTTCTACCTAGACAATGCTGACATTTTCTTGACCTCACGGTCTTGAATGTATTATATTCGCAAATGCACCTGCATAATAGAATATCTACATCTAAACTACAGCACACAGACTGCAAATTACTAAAAGTTGAACTGCCATGTCCTCAATTACCAGAAAGAGCACACATCTCCATGAAGGAATATCAAGGAAGAAGCAGCTCGAGCAGCACTGAGCAATGTGCACACGAAGGTAGTGAAAATACAAAATGTTACTGATAAGCAGTAAACAACTCACAACCAACAAAACGTTAATATTTAAACTTCCATCCTTCCAAATTGCATGTTGTATTGGTATAATGTGTTGCATGATACTCGAGCCTCTCTGGTTATATAAGTTTTAATTGGATTTAAACTGACGTGACTATTTAACCTATGCAAAGCGTTAAGAATTGTAAATTTTAGAACATCTTGGTGACAGGACCACAGCTGAGGAAGAGAGAGGCTGGAGAATACATGGTATTTTGGAAAAAGACTCTGGCTCTAAAGAAAGGAACCTCCCACAGTCTCAAGCTTCAGAAAATCCATCACTCACTCCGCCCTTCTCTCCTCTCCTCTCTCTGCAGCTCTCTGTTTTCTTTTTATTAATTGTTTGACACATCAAGGGCGTCGCAGCATCCGGAGTCAGTGCTTTACTGCAGCACGAGCCTGTGTCGTCACACCCAGGATTCCCACTGGCACGGAGAAGGGAGGCGGTGGTGAATACAGAAGCAGGAGAGGACAATAGATGTGTAACAGGAGTTTTGCAGTAATAAAACTTTAGACAGACAGAGTACAGACTGTTCTCTTGTAAACTCGTCTTCACATTTTCACGCTCTGTTCTCAAAAACACAGCTGCACCGCGGCTGCAGAGCTGGGAGGGATCCCTAGGGATTGCACACAACCATCTCTGTTAAATATACTTTGATTACCACAAAGACATGAATAACTACACACTAGATTGATGAAGTTATACACTCACATTCAGTCTTCGTTGACGCTGTCAGCAGATTTAAGTTTTAATGTGGGAAACTTCATTTATTTTTTATTGTTTGCACGGGTTATCGATCTGGCAGCAGTCACACTGTCCTTTATCCATCTGAACCAGAATTTTTCTTGTGTCGCGCAGAGTTCACAAAGGATTAACTGTGAGCATTATTAGTTGAGACTGTATCTGCACAGACAGAAACCTTTCTGCAACATTAAGGAATTAGCTTTTGAATTCATCTAATTAGGAGGACAATGGAGAAGGTGAATGGCTGGAGTGTAACAGTCCCGACTCACTTCTGGTCCCCTTGTAGTAAATGTTTCAAACAAAAGGCCGTGACACCACCAAGCCAACAGAAAGAGAGTGGCTGCTAGGTCGCATTTACCTGGGCTGAAAAGTGACACCAGAAAATAACAG
The DNA here is from genome assembly GCA_032270685.1 of Microctenopoma stevenorrisi. Lineage (NCBI taxonomy): Eukaryota > Metazoa > Chordata > Actinopteri > Anabantiformes > Anabantidae > Microctenopoma > Microctenopoma stevenorrisi. The sequence goes on along the minus strand of JAUMTR010000011.1, from coordinate 13,523,061 downwards.
TGCACCAGCAGGTGGTTTGTATGTGTCACAGAAAAGGAAAAGTAGAAGGAGACCTGGGACTGCAGGTTTCATGTCAGGACGGCTAAGTGGTCTAAGGTGCCAGAGTTATAATTATTCTTATTACCCATAAGTCATGAACAAAGAAACACCAGTCTCACGTATCACAGACAGTCTGTAGCTATTCTAATCAGCGCTATGTCTGCTGAGATGCTGTAAGTGGAACTGGGATCTATTTATCTTTTCATGCAGTCAGACTGGTCTCTCACAGACAGGTCCTCCAGCAGGGCTCTAACTACACCAGCAACGCAGCAGCACACGTCTAGACACTCAAAGGTAATTCAAATAATAGAGTTATTCTGCATAAAACAAACCTGATTACAACCGTATCCAGCAGGAGATGAACTGACCTTGATGCTTATGAGCAGGTTGGCTGACACGGTGAGAGTCTCTCCTTCTTCATTTTATTAACCGATTTACCTCAATTATAACTTAGAAAGTAGCTACAGATAACATCACAGCCTGAAAATTCATTCACAATAATGCCGTGCACCGTGGCTGTGTAATGCAACGAGTGGGTTCAGATGTGAACATATTATTTAAGTTCATCTATGGCAGGAGAATCAGTTTATGATGAAGGAAACATTGTTCAAGGACAAAAACGAACCCCAGGAGAAATCATCTAGGTTAAGTCAGATTACCCAGCATGCCTCTCTCTGCCACTAACTGGGGGGAGGGGGGTTGAGGTTGCTATGGCAGCAGGTATTGCAGCAATGGAGGGGATGGATGCATCAAACGTCAGATGTGGAGATGATTGAAGCGATGGAGTAGAGAGGAGTCATTCCTCTAACGGGAGCCTGAGGTGCAGCGCCTGTGGCCGAGCTTTCATTTGTCACAACAGCAGGACCGCCCAAGACGAGATCAGTATCTTCACGCACACTCACACACACACACACACACACACACACACACACACAGTCACGCTCCCGTCTTTTGCCTTCAAGGTCATTCACTGCACTACAGCGACGGTAAGAGTGGGGGTGGAGTAAGACATGAATCACAAAGCCTCTGAACAGGACCCTGGTTGAACTAAGAACCACAGGTACTACAAGCTGTATACTCGCTTACATCTCATAATCTATACTCACAGCGATGACGTCCAGCTCAGAGTTGTTCTACACATAAAATATATTTAAATGACTAAAAATCTAAGTAAAAACTTTACTGCTTCAGGTACAGATGAGTTGTTTCTTAAAAATACTAATTCTTTTAGTTTATTTTATATTAATCCACCAAAGCTGATACATAAAAGGTACATTTCCCTCAGACATTTTATGCAGTGAAGGTAGAGGTGACATAAATTGGGTATATTAATGCTACATATTTAACTTGGTCACAGTACATGTAAAAATATTCTTGGACTTTATTTTTTGGATCCAACATTTTACAGCTACAAATCTTTAAATTTTAACTAAGAGTTTCAGACCAATTTGCTGGTATTTAGCTGTAAACTGCTGCGACATTTACTTGAATTAAAACATCCAGGTCAGTGTCCAAAATCAGTTTCTAACTCCAGAATGAGTCATTCATCTCTCCTGAGGATGATTTAATCACAATATTTCCCCTTGTGCTACTTAAACTGTCTACATTGATGCCGATGCACGTGTTGCATAGCAAACAGTTGCAGCACAGCACACAAAAACGAAACACAACCCAGAGCTAAAGCTGCTCCGAGCACAGCAACCAATCGAAATGCTGCTCACAGCCCAAAGTTTAGTCTGTCCAGGTCCAGCTCTCCAGAGAGTTTCCTATTTTTCTCAAGGAGCACTAAATCCCCAGGCTTTTCTAAGCTGAATGCAATGAAATGGCCTGACTCATTCCAGATTCACCCGGAGTACCGCGGCCCTGTTGGCCTTCACGATTGACAAGGGGATAACACAGAGCAGGGCCTAGAAGAAGCTGTAGGAGTTTGTGCACTGCTTCAAAGCTTCCAAAGATTCACTTCTCACCTCTTCGGTCCTAATGTTACTGCCTGAATGTAGCACAGAAAAAAAGATGCGTATTTAAAGATTATTGAACCTTGCTGCACAAGACTGAATCCAGGAAAAACTGAAGGGGGATTTGTCCTAAATGAAACCGTCCAGCTTTGACCTTGGCTGGAATTTGAACTGTGCATTCGGCCACACATCTAACAGTGTAGTTACAGGTGAAAACACATCAGCTCATGTGGGCTCTGGTTCTGAGACCGAGGCTGAAAGCGTCTTGCTGGTTTGGAAATACAGCACAGTGAGACCCAGACTCCCTGATCCCAGGATCATTACAGTATCCCGGACAGCTGGAGGAGTACAGCGATTTTCCCATACGTAAAAAAAACCTGAATTTATATTACATATAACATAACTTGAGTGTTCATTCTGTGTAACCAATTTGTTCTTTTGTTGATTCTTCTTTTAAACACAGTGCTAACAACAAAAATTAACACTGTGTTTAAAAAAAGAAACAACAAAAGAACATATAACATAAGTTCATTTGTATGGAGATCACCCTGAAACTGAACTGAACGAACGACACATTGAATCAGTCACGATGACACAGCTGTTTACACACAAACACATCTGGTTGAAGCTTAACAATAACAGCCAGGCGTGCCCGGAGTCAGCCTGGCAGCCCACAGCCCTCATTTCATCTGAGCCACACGAAAAATGGACACACACGGCGACACAAACGTGTGAACGTGATGTTGCAGAAACTTGGCGTCACCACACTTTGAACTCTGCCACACAGTCGACCACCTCCTCCAACAACAACAGAGCACCACACACACACACACACACACACACAGACAGAGACCAACCCTGGCTTTACACAGCTGGCCTCAGCATCAAGACTGACAGCGCTTCTTGACACATAATGAAATGTTCGGGCTAAGAACAACAACCCTGGACCGAGTGAATGACGAGTGTGTTTCTCACACACACACACACACACACACACACACACACACACACACACTAACATGGCTAACATCACCTGGTCATCAAACACCAGCCCCACACTCGTGTTAAAACATTTACTTGATTAAGTTCTGAAACTACTCATTGCTGAATGTGACATGACTCTTCTGTTTAAATTGTATTTTCTACCTCTGCTGGGCCAGTAAATGCTGCCGTTATAATACATGTTAACAAATGCAGCAGGTGTTTTCCCACAGAAAACGGAACATCTGGTGAAGTGTCTGCTCTTCATCCAGCTACGGACGTCCTCCCCACCACCACCTCCCCCACCCAGCCCTCTTTCTCAACAGGAGTTGGGTCACAGCCAGGAATGAGAGATCTGACATATTCTGGCAAGCGGATCGCCGCTCTGACACAGTTTTTCCTGAGCCACCCCCCACCCCCCTTTTACATTTCTGTAGAACTGCTTCTATCTGAGCCTCTCGTCGCTTGCTGAGAACACGCAGCGACGGAGGACAGCTCATTGGACCCGTCTCTGCAGGAGTACTGAGAGCAGGAGGCTCCATTCCTGCCAAGCCTTCACCAACAATTACACAGAATATCTAATGACTCTGAGAGGAGGACAGAGGAGGAGAAAGACAAGACAAACGCCCTGACGGTCAGAAAATGCACCAGGGGTGAGAAATTCCCTACGAACAAAACACATATTTATATTTTTGTTGGCACTGCCAGGGCCATTAAATAAGTCAAGCAGGTGACGGGCAGGACAGGACAACATGGTGCCGAGCCCTGGAGTTGTGACACCATTGGGTTTGGACTTTTGAGTGTTTCATCCCGCTGATTACTGAAAATAACTGTGACAGTGCAGAGCTGATGGAGTGGTGCAGACTTTTTTACACCCTTTTCTGAGCTTCCGTCCTCAACGCTCAAATCGTCAGATTTACTATCTCAGCCCGTTTCCTACAGAAAAGTGATTTTAGGGTGTTGCTGTGGATACCGCTGACCCCATTCCTCCTTGCTGCTCACGTCGAGCTGCAGCCTTTGTCCGTTCACATTTCTTGGAATGACATTTCATTAGGAAATTCACGTCTGAAGGTTCAGTCAGACAACTAGCCGCGTCTCAGGATCGACTTAAATCATCATCCTGGGTCCAGATTAAACAAATGTACATGTGATTTACAACATGTTTCACCAATCATTTCCTTCCATTCTTCAATACGAAGCATAGTTTGCAAGGATGTTTGTATCCAACAGGAACAGGCTTTTCAGGAGCCACTTGATCCAAATTCTGGTAAAGGACATTTACTTCATATGTTAAATGATTGATTATAATATGGATATCGGTGGAACGTGACATCATCAGTGCACTGCAGATAAAGTAAAAGTCTATTTAATATCTGTGAAGGTTCTCAGTCATCCAGGTCATGGTTATCTCAAAAAGGTTTATCCAATAGCAACTGGACTTAG
>JAUMTR010000011.1:13508205-13518554 GCA_032270685.1 Microctenopoma stevenorrisi | reverse complement strand
TGGTAGGGTCCCTCTTAAGAGCTTCATATGTCGCAGTGTCACTCAAAAGGCTAGTCACCTTGTGGTGGTAGTCTTCTATTTAATAAAAACTTCTTACTCAGACCAGGAAACATTTTGCCAGAGAAACATACAGACTCTGGTTCTATGAGCTGTAGCTGTTAACCAGGCAAACAACAACTACAAACAGCTGATTGAATCAGCTTTCACCCAATCTGCCACCAGCGATATTGTAAAACTCAAAGAGACATCAAACAACAGAAAAGGGATGTAAATGTTCCAAATGAATGACTTAATGCTTAAATATCTTAAGCAGTGATAGGAATACTTTATGATAAGGTTATCTTTAGGACATTTAACTGAATCTGACACCGAAAACAAGAAGCGAGCACAGACCACGGATCAAAACGTCATCAGTAAAGTCTGCTGTAATTTTAACAGACACCACTGTCCACTTTGGCACATTGTACTGTATGTACATATCAAGGGTTTACACACAAACACGTGTGACTCCCACGACAGGGAGGAGACACCGGCGTGAATCCAGGCATTACAGCAGCGCTGACGTCACATTTGACTGTTTCCAGTCTAGAAAAAACCTGATCCATCCACTGATCCACTGATCCAACCGGATAAAGACGTGAGGTTTCCAATGAATCATACTGCCGTGCAGTTGAGCAAGTAACTGGACTAGAGCCTGATGTATTGCTCTGTTTTCTGTAGAAATACTTTGGTTTGGTGTTTTCTGTGAGCGTCTACAGTGTATACACCAGAAAACGTGACACGCAGTAGTTCTACCATCAAAGGCCTATTCTGATGGAACTGTTTAAACTAAAAGTTCATCACTGTGTTTAGAGGTTAAACTGAAAGTGAAAGGTCACAACATATGAACATACAATATAACGTTATTACACATTTTAATGGTGGCAGAATGTAAGTAATGGCAACTCTAAAAGGCGCAAGCAGCCACAAAACGATGCTGAACAACCAGACGTGACCTCTGTGCTGTGGGAGTATTTTGGGTACTCAGTGATCGAGGAGAGGTCGAGGAGAGACGTAAAACAAATGGACATCATCTGGAAATACGACACATCAGCGTCCCAAACAGCACAGAGACAAGAATGTGTGACGTGTAACGAGAAGAAAAATTAGCTTTATAGTCGTTGAATACATTGTTACATGTTACAACGAAATTTGTTCTTTGGACTCAGTGAGCAGCCACAGGTGGCGCTCGGGGAGCTGGCGCTGAGCGTCTCACCTCGTGTGGGGGATAGGCTGGATCCTGCATCCTGCATCCCAGCCCTCTGCCTTCACCACTGAGCTACCAGGCCAACCAGATGTAGGTATGACTACGTCATACTACGTCTATGTCAACATGTACGAGCTCTGGTGCTGCTACGTCTGTCAGATTTCAATAATAGAATAGTGAGGCTGGTAACAGATAAAAATAGATCTGAGGGTGCATTCTGACGTAGACATCAGAACAGGGGAGCGGGCTTTGACTCGCAGCACCGCACACACCCAGCACCTCCCATCTGTATATAAAATGTGTTTAGCATGCAGTCTCTGACGTGGCCGCGTGGGCATCAGGCTGACTGAATGGAAATTGCTGGTGTCTTCTTCTTGTAAGTCGCTTTGGATAAAAGCATCTGCCAAGCAAAGTAAAGTAAAGTAAAGTAATGGGCACCACGGGAAATCGTCCACACTCCCACCGAGCTGAGCCTCTGTCAGCGGCTTTTCCTGGGCTAAACCGGGCCTCTGTTACAGCTGCACAGACATACGTGTGTGTGTGTGTACAGGCTCAGAGACACACCCATGCATGCAGTCACAAACACACACACATACTCTGCAGCTGTGTCTGTGTGTCCTTGTGATATGACTCTTATCATTGGAGGCATATGATGACTGTTCGCCCGTGGCTCTACAAACTCATCATCTAATCTCTTTTATTCTGTCAATAGATTATTCAGGTGCTTTTGTATTAAGATTTTGATTCATGACAACCCTTATCTGTGATTACATTTACGATAGGGCGACCTACAAGGAACAGCCACATCCTTAAATTCTTACTAGGTATCAATACTCTGCTCTGAATGTACAGGATTAAAAAACGCCTGCACGCTGCACATACTGGGTTTGATGCTAAAATCAGAGCATGCACACATTTAACCTGCAACATGACTTCAGTACTACAACACTGTCAAACATGTGACTCTTCTGTTCCACATCACATGTTAATGTTGATGTCACGGGGAGGGGAAAAGAGAAGGTATGTAGATCTGCCCCAGTGGTCGCGTGTGGGATTGCACCTCTCACATAAATTGTGTTAATTTCAAAGCTAATTTGCACAACGTCGTCTCCCTGTAAACCCCATGAAACAACCGATTCGTTTCAGTTAATAAACCAGTTTAGCACCCTTATTACCCTGAACTCAGGTTTCCAGCGGTTTTACCGTGGCGCAGCACATTTCAGAGAACTGGATGGAGCCTGTAGGCCTAATATTTCAGTCATGATTATTCATATTATTTAAATGATGATTATGAGTAGTGCACCAGATATAAATATGAGAGGTTTTCATATCTTTACCTCACGACACAGTGTAAAGAACAATGTTACAATAAACTGAAATGAAAACAGTAGCACGCCTTCACTTTCATATCATCCCATGATCAACGCGGTCTCACCTTCACACCATGAGGTGTGGGTAAAACACTCAGCATGCAGCACTATCGCAGGACGTAACTGTGTCTTTGTGACACTGTGCCGTTTCTTTTGAGCTAGGACCCAGCATGAGTTTCTCCTCCCTCCGTCTTCTCATTTTCTCCACACGAATGCTCTCTCCCTGATTTTTTTTGTCATTTTGATAATGGAGTTACGATAAGAACATGCAGATGAAGCAACGCCTTGCCTCAGGCCTTTCTGAGCTCCTCTGGGTTTCCTTGGACCTGTTCCACTGAGTGGCACACAGCCCTAATAAAGCAGAACTATCAAAACCAGCATGAGAGATATTTATGGAGCTCCTCGCAAGACCTCGATTCCTCACTGCGACCCACATACCACGTTCTGTAAAATATTAATTGCTGCTGATCAGGATGGAAGCCTCAAACAACAGCTTATGTTGTGTTTGGCGATTCTGCATCAAGAGACATTGAATATTTTAACACAGAACAAACAATGAGTCTGTCATGTCCCCGTGGATGCTGCTCTCCCATCAGCGTGTCGTCGGTTTTCAGGCCGCACACATCAAACACAACACACCAGAAAAGGTTGCTGATTCAGGAGAAAATGAAAACAAAGGAGGGAGAACAGAAGGAGGCAAAGACGGAAGAAAAAGGTGAGAAGCATTCAGCATCTTTGGCTCTGATTGAGACAATCCTCCGGCGGCTATGCATCAGCCACAGTACTGGGCAGGTCATGCATTTTCAAAATGTCAGCTGTGATTTCATCAGGTGTCATAAGGCTCCATAACCAGGCAGTGGATGCCTGTAGAGGCGAGGCCCTCAGGCAGCACATACACGTCTACAAACACGAACACACGCCCGCTTTGTTCCACGCTGGAATAACGTTAACAAAGGCAGAGGTGGGGCTTCATAAGAGCTGCTACTGTTCAGCAATTCAGCACAAATGCACGGCTCAGCATTACGGTCTTGGAAGGGAGGCTTTGAAGACTAACTCAGCGCTGCAAGTCTGCTTCTCTGCATGCACCGGGAGGAGCACCTGCTATGTTATTAGGGAGCATATGTTGCTGTTCTCAGCTACAAGTCATTCAGGGAGCTACAGGATGAGGACTGAGAACAAGTGTTTGAAACCGAAGACAACATTTGTTCAGTCAAAGCGACAAAGGGAAAAAGCAATATGTGATTAACATCTAGACGTGTCAGCTGCCTTGTGCACGTGTGCAATGTATTTTAGTGAGAAAATCATATCATGACTCAATCAAACTCCCACACGGTTGCAAAGGCGTAGATACAAAAACACGTTGCACACTGGATTCCTTCCTGTGCTTTAATCATCATCAGCATCTCCTGATCCTGGACAGCAGCTGATGATTGTGAGCGTGAGAGCCAGATGAAAGAAAACAGCTCCTCTAATCCTCAAGATCATCGAGCAGCATTTTCTCAATATGCTGCTCTGAAACTGACTCACTCACAGATGTGTCATTTTCACCAGCTTATTTAAGGAAACTCTAGCTTCCTACCGCACTGCTGCATGGATCCAACTGCAGCACAAGACAGGACAGACATTTCCAGCTAACACTCACAGGTTTATTTATGAAATGTGAATGTCCAGTGTCATGAAACTAATTGCTATTTACGGTGTTACGTAAATGACGTCGTCCATTACATTTGTTTATCACAGGTCCTGTGCGCTGCGTGGGGCGCCGCAGCTCTGGACATACTGCAGAAATCCATCCTGAGATGTTGAGCGGAGGCGAGGTGAGACAGACGGAGGGGGAAGCCTGGTGTGTGAGTCATCCCCTGCATCATTTAGCTTCAGGCAGCCTGGACACAGACTCAGTCTGAGTCTGAAAAATGGACCCAGGCGCTTAAAGACGCAATCCAGGAATTATTTAGATCTGCCTGCATTAATATATATTTAGAAAGGTTGGAGGTATGAAGATTTAAAGGGGCTACTCTACTGTCGTCTTCCTCCATCTGCTCACAGCCTTCTGCACATGCTTTTTACTGTATACAGTATATTAGGATATGGGATGGAGTGGGGATAATTCTGGTAGACCAGTGCTGCTTTAAGTCTTGGTCTGCACCAGACTCAAACTTCACGTCCTCCTGAGGATTGTTTTTAACTGTTTATCGCGACAGCTGGCTTTCATCTTGTTGCAGATTAGCACACACTCGGTCCCAGCCTTGAGGCAGAGCAGGACTGATGACTGATCAATGTTTGCTGCTCTAAATCGAGCTCTGAGCACACGCAGTCACAGTTTAGTCCTACTTTGCCTTGTTCTACCTTCGTACACATACGTTTAGTTTCATTCTTTCGACATGATGCAAACCAACAGAGAACACTGACATTAAAGATTGTTTTTTCATTTTATGTAAAGAATTAGTACTTTTGTGCCTGGGTTCAGCAGGGATCCATCTCCTGTTTCTCGGAAGTGTGCAGCTGATGTGACAAGCAGTTCGAGCTGATGTGAGAAAAGCAGGAAAGCAAAAACAGAGGAAGCCTCTTAGTTATTCTGGAAACTGGGTCAGGGCTTTGTTCAGTTTACCAAAAGAGCTGCTTGAACATCACACACAGACATTTCTGAAGAGATGCCACAGAAAATTGATAAACCTTAGAATAAGAACATTGATTTGTGATTGACAGTGTTTCCATACACTTATTACCTGAAGCTGCAGGTCCTGAAACATACAAGAGAAATACTGGTAAGCAACACAACTACACACTGTAGTAATCCAATATAGAGTTTCCCTTTCAAAGAGCCCCCCCGAACCACCATCACACTGTAAACATTCACACCAAACAGCCTTCTGATACATGCTAACATCCCACTCAGTCATCCCAACCACCGGCCTCGGGGTCGTCCTACATCAATGATAACTGAACGCCTCAGTAAAGCAGCCATCGCGTACGCAGGTAAACCTTGAAGTCAGAGCATGATGACACACAGACGCAGTAAATCAGCTTAACAGCAGCTGTCACAGTCACAAAAGAGCAGAACGTGAAACCTCTGCATCTAAAACCCAGGGGCTGCATGAGCAGTTCTCTGTAGGACTTATTATGGCGAAAAATGAGTCTCATTACGCTGCTGTAAGAAGTCTTCTTTTAGTTTTGATTAACTACATTAAGGTCAACTGTTTCAAAAGATGTCCAAAAACCTTGTGGAAAGGTTCGAGATGAGGAGCTCAGACGAGCTGTAGAACCTCAGATCCTTAAACATCATTATGCAAATATGTAGTTACTGAAGAAGTCATCAAATTCTTGCTGCTGAGTTATTCAGCATTCAACCTCTAAACACAGCCAGAACCATTTAAAGTAGAAGAGACAGCCCGTGTACTTCTCTCAGCAGAGTCAGGGTGTTTCCTGGAGCCCGCTGAGTGCTGTAGGAATCAGCTTTATGACTCACCTGCTGCCGAGCAGCTTCTTCTCTGCAGGTATACAGCAGGTAAAATGCATTATTATTATCACTATTATCACTTTCTATCTTCATGTTCTAGCTCTGGTCAACATTTAAAAAATGTGATGTGAACTAGAAAATAAACCTCACACGCTGCAACATCTTTTGGTAAAGAACATTTCCATGGTCTTATAACAGAATCTAATTTTCCCCATGCATCTTGAAATAAACGACAGGGACATCCAGGGAGTCCAACTCGTTTCCAAGGTTCATGAACAGGGAAGCTGTGTGATGGCTTATTAGAGGCATCGTGTTATCAGCAGTGACATCTCTCTGCGCCACTGTGCTGCCTTATCGCAGAGCTGCACCACTGATTGCTCTCAGATAAAACAGATTTCTGAAGAGCACGCATGGAGCTAAAAGAAGAGGCACCGTGTCAACAGCGGGAACACAAACAACTCACACAGAAGGGAGCTGATGAGGGCAGCGCGCACAGTCTCATCTTCCATTACCCTGTGTGACAAAAAACACACTTCAGTAAGGAGCCGTGTGTCGTCAGGGGTGTGATGAAATGATTGGGTCGCACTGGGACTTGAATTGGTCTGTGTTTCATAGTGGTTTGGCCACAACACGGACTAAAAGAGCTAACGTCTTTTAAATCGAATCAGAGGGAACTCAAGAAAACAAAGGTGGTTTAATGTGATTCCAAATCTTTAAATACTCAAAGCGCTAATAATTGAAACTCTAAATCAGATTTTAGGTCCACTTCCAACCTCCTTTCTTCCCTATGTGCAGGTCAAATATGGCTGAAAGTGTGATTACTCATTTCCTTTGGCTCCTTACAAGCAGCAGAAACAAACTGTGAACACATCAACTTTATCTTTATTCTTCAATTTGTTGTAGGTCTCCACCAACAACACATTTGCTTCTTATCCGTTCAATGCTCCACTGTGTTCACCAGCTGGCATCTGACTGTGTCTGTGGTTTGGTGCTGAACAGGAAATGAACATCGCCTTTGTGAAGCCTTTTCTCCAATAAGTGACACTAAAGAGTGGCAAGAGCTAAATGCAACTGTAGGAACAAACCTTTTCACACTGCTGATATGATGAAAAATATTAATTAAAGCTGCTCCACTTTGTGCACAGTGTGGTATACGTACTTTAAGATGTAGCCACCTGCTCCACCGCTGTCCTAAACTTTGGAGTGCAGCTTATGTCTTTATATAAAACACACCATAGTGTGTTTGTTGGGTGGTTTTCAAATGCCAAGTTGCTCAGTGTTGGTAAAGAGAAGAGCCAGCTGCAGTAAATCTTTCATTTCTAACGATCACTCTCCTCCTCTGTGGAAGCTCTTCTCGTAAACAACGGCTAAGAGGCTGATGTGCTAACTGAGCTTTTCAACCCGCTGCAGTTGTTGTTTTTGGTCCTCATATTAAATGCAAAAGAATGCTGCTCCTTTTTTTTTAGGGGCGTTCAATTCTGTTAAAAGTGAACTAGTAAACTGGAAAAAGTGGGACACGCTCATGTTTATTGATATTATAGAACGAATGTTGCTTACATAGAAAATAGGAATATAGCAAAACATACAAAAGACTTTCCTTTGCGTCTACAGGCAACGTTTGCCTTTTTGTTGACTGTGACCAAAGCAGGGTCATATAAACTCATTGTGGTTGTCGTTGCCTAATTTTCTCACTCAGCATTAGTCTGACATCTCCTTCCAGACAGCCGCATCTTCCCCCGTCTCTGGCTTTAGAAATAGAACGTCTGCACAGGCATCACACTGATGTCTCACAGCTGTGGTCGTGACTGGTCTTTAAAACACGATATCATGAGATTGACTAACTACAAATAAACTACAGTGTGTGCGTTTGTAGTGATTAGTAGTTACTGGGGAACGACAGAGCTTTGCGGCGCAGAGGAATATGATGCCTCACGTATTCCCTCCTCTTTCTGTTGTCCTCCTCGCCCTATGCCCCTCATGTCACACCACAGTCGGTGAGACACCTGAGCTCCGAGGGTTTGACTTCCCATTAAACTTTAACAGACATAGATATGACTGCTGGCAACGAGACAACAGGTACAGCAGGAGAAGGTGCACCTGCTGCGTCTTCTGGCCACGCCTTCAAACATCTGTCCCCTCACTCACATCCGGGGGAGGTAGAGGACCCCTTTGTTCCTTCATATGAGCAGATGAAGCTGCACTGAAAACAAGACGCTGTGATCTGTATATATTTTCAGTGGTTACTCTTTCCCCTCCAATCATGCTTTGTCTGACTGAAAAAGCGAACGCAGAAAATGAAAGTAATGCTCGCTGCATCATTGTCTGCAACGTCTGCACGTCTCTGTGATGTGATGCTGTGATGACCTACGTCCAGACCCACTGTGTGCGTGCTTTCTTTTTAGGAGCAGTCTGATTAGGAGAGCTGTTAGATCTGGAGCACCTGGGTCCAGCGCATCCTAAAATAGAAAAGGCCCAGTGATTAGTGTGAGTCTTGCTCTCGCTCCTGCGTGTCTGCCAACGTGTTGCTTTTGCTTTCACCTTTCAGCACCTCATCCTATAATTTACACACATCCTCACTAATGATCGTACTGACGAACACGTCTAATTAGTCTTTACTATAATGAGAGGGTTCATTTGCCGGTGTGTGAGTTGCTGTTTCTGACATGACCTGTGGGCCAGTTTATGACGGGCTGGGGGCTCGTCCATTTTTTTTTTAGCAGAAATTGAGCTATCAAGGTTTAACAGTAAAATTCTTCCTAAATTGTATTTTGTAGCTGCTGTAAATGTTGTGTAGATGGATGGTGTGTTGCTTTGACCCTTATTTTATTACTCGTTTCTCAATTCTGGATTCACTCGATAAAATTGCGCTTAACTCAGAACAACGTGATAATGTTTTCAGCTGGAGCCGAGGCGCGCGGAATTCTTATCATTTTTCCATTATTTACTCGTGATAGTGAACATAGTTTGGCTGTTCATATTAGCTGTGATTGTGATGGTGTCAGTGCCGTGTTCTCCTCGAGCCCTTACCGTTTTTTTTGTAAAACTATTTGTATCGCAGTACCAGTAGTGTCTCTGTGGTCAAATATGACTCAGTTACGAGTCACAGAGGGACAGTAATTTAAGTTACAGCAGCCAGGCGTTTTCAGATGCTTGTTGCAGCTGGTGCCCGTGGTGCTAACTGGGTCACATCAATGGGACAAACAACGATACTTAACTTCTACTTGTTTCTAGAATATCTGCCTACACTTGTCCCCATCAGCTCGAACAACATGTTTGTATCTATTGCAGTGCGTGCGACCTCTGAAACAGATCAACAGCATCTCCTCAAGCTGCACTCCATCATGATTTAGAAATTTTTAGTCGAGGCCAACTCGAAACGTCCCTCATCAGCATGAGGACTCCAGTTTGCATCAGGGAATGACAGGATGTTGACGTGGTGTGTTTTCTGTGGGACCTCACATGGCAGCCTCGCTTCACTCACCCTGACAGCTCTGAAGAAGACATCAGCCTGCTCGGATCACACGCGTTAACTCATATTCCCCAACAGACTCCCAATTATATCCATTACAACTGGAAACACACTGCAGGAGCTCTGGGAGCATAATTCCCCCTCTTGTGACGTCATTTCCTGTCCTGTTCAGGCTCTGCTCACACGTTGATGAAGCACTCTGGTTTCAGCTTAGGGTATAATACTCCACAGAGGCCACAGGCACATGTTTTTAAGTGAGGTGGGACCGTGTTGCAGCTGAGCTAAAGTTTCCAGGACAGCTCAGTGATGGTGCGTGTTGGACACACAGGAAAGGTGGAGTCTGGCTGAAACTAGGTGGGTCACAGCAAAACTGACCCTGGCTGGTACTGGGTGTGTCACAGGGCACCATGTGCTCACACACACACACACACACACACACACTTGTGGGGAGCTACCAGTCTATGCTGTCAGTCTACCTCAGACCTCAGGATTAACAGGAAGTCCTTCAATTGTTGTTATGTGTGTTATTCTAAGTGTATTAAAGTGCAGATTATACCATCTACATATTCCCTGGATCACTCCACGTCTACGTTTTATGTTGTACACCTGCCAGTCAACATGTACAATGTGAACATCTAATCTTTAACACGTTAACATGCCGCTGGACACATATGTGAACAGGCAGGGGATCCACTAAGAGTTAAGAGCACTGCAGTTAAGTTATTATAGTAATAACTAGAAAGTTCCTGGGGAAACTTTGAAGGTGCCTGCCACCTTGCGCCGCTGAACCTTAGACCCATCTCCCCG
>JAUMTR010000011.1:13452159-13508034 GCA_032270685.1 Microctenopoma stevenorrisi | reverse complement strand
TGAAGGGAGGAAGGGCGATGAAAATACTCCTCCAACTGCCATTTTTTGACCCAAAAACACTGAAATACAAATTATTTTAAAAGTACTATTTTACTAAAAGTAATAGCACACGTTCGGGCCGCATTCCGGTTGACGGAAGAAGAAGATATAAATGAATGGGCCTCCCATTCTTTTTATATGGCAGGCACCTAATAAAGAAGCCAGTTTAGAGGTGGAGAATAATAGGTGCCTCCATTAAAATGAATGGGAGGCAGTGCATGGCATAGCCATGCACTCCCATTCTTTCCATGCTCCCCCACTAATAAAGAGACCAGTTTAGAGGTGGAGAATAGTAGGTGCCTCCATTAATATGGCAGGCACCTAATTAAAGTTGAACTTCCTGCTCCTGCTCGATAGAAGCTAATCAATTCCCTAAATGTCAGCAGCAGTGTTGAGGAGGACGGGCATCTGTCCATCAGCTCCTCAGTAGCTCAGCAGCATCCTCGAGCAGCGTCTCCATTATCACACTTCACTGACTTCAATAACGCTCCACTGGCAATGATGTTTCCCTAAAGAGACTCTTTTGGTATATAAGAACAAGAAGGATGAGACTGCTCCAAAGAACATGTCTGCGATGCTTTATGATATTTTAACCCAAATTCTGCTGCTGACGTCCACTAAGTAACTCAATCTGAATCACAATCCGGGTTCTATGAGTTTAAGGTGAATATGTAAACATATACCTCTGCTCTTTTCAAGCCACACCGCCATCTCCTCTTTCTGGGTTAATTGCCTTCGGGGCAGAGCTGTCAAAGCATCATTTCAGAAGGTGCTGTGCTTTCACAAAGTAAATTTTCACTAGATGACAGAAAGGCAGCAAAGATGGGTTAAAGCCCAGAGGACGGTGAGAAATGAGATACAGAACAGGCAGATAAATAAGTCTGTGAGGGAGAGGGTGAGGAATCATGGTTGATTATGATATGGCCAAAGACGAGGAAAGGTGGAAATGATCATTTATTTGTACAACAGGATGTGAGTGAAATATCGAATTATTAGAATGGAAATACAGTTCTGATAAAACACGAGTGTTAGGTAGGAAAACTTTGGCTTTTTGAAATGCAATAATGTGCTAAGAGCCTGCAACTACCGTGGGAACTAAAACTGGAAAAACTACTAAACTATTTCACCACCTGATGCATTGTCATGCAGCAGAACAAACCAGAGGAACAGCCCGGCAACAAACCGCACCGCTGTCATTTTCTTCTGTTACACCCTGTGACAGAGACGTAACAGAGACGTATTGTTGTTGCTGTTGTCATCCAAGTGAATTCTGAGCAAAACTGATCTGAAAAACTAATACATCATGTCACACACACACACACACACACACACACACACACAGTCAGCTCGGCACATGCATGACCGTGCATCTCCTCTGGTCAACAGAAATGCTGCTAATGATGCTCATAATAAAACATCACCCGCTCGCTGTGAAAAGAGACGCCTCAGGAACACATAATGTGATTCATGTCAGGTCCAGTTAGTCCTGCCTCTCCTTTACCCTTTCTCCCTGAGCAGCTGGTGGCAGCCATGTACAGACCACGGTGGCACTAATACCAATGGAAATGATTTCATTTTGATCTCAGAAAAGCAGATTCCCACTGTATTCACTGTCCTCGTTATGGGTACTAATTAGGCTCCAACTAAAGGGCAGTTAATTATCAAATTGTGCACGTGCACACACATATGCAGCCCCATGTTGGACTAATGGGTTCATTATTATTCAACTGAGTGGTTTGGCAGTCGAGAGGACGAAAAGTAACACATTAGAATAATTTCTGTTCACCTCTGTGGAGCCATGAGCACGAACCAGACGAGACAGGAGCTCTTCATTCGTTCCAAAAAGGTTCTTTCCTTAAGAAACGCTCAGTCTGTGAAGATACTCAGTCATCCAGGTGAGTCATGGCAACTGGACTTCCTTCTTGAGGTAGAGACGTTTCGTATCTGGTCTTTGGGGTGGTGTGTTTTCATCCTAATGACAGGAGTTAGGCGAAACCAACCAGAAGGATAAGTTGGTGGTCACTCACCAACTTACCTCAGATTAAAAAGTTCTGTGGATGCAATGTGGAACAAAAAGTCTCTACCTCAAGAAAGAAGTCCAGTTGCCATGACTAAACCTTCAGACACGCTCAGCACTGATGGGCTGTCAACAGGGTCAACCAGCAGCATGTCCAGGGAGACGTCCAGGCATCAGGATCTGCACCATTGTGCGTCTCTTTTTGGCGAGCGAGACTGATGCAGATGTTCAGGTGGATGAACGCGAATTAGCAAAAACTCAAACTTTGAGTTGAATGACCACATAAGGGTTCATCAAAGTCAGCAATACCACTGACGTGATGATGATAAAGTGTCTGCATTTCGCTTCTTCTACCATGAAGCTCAGCATCAAACGTCCCGTCATCCTCCTCCCTCTTCGTACTGTACCACAATGCTGCACGCAGCTAAACAAGCGTGGCCAGTTACAGAAGTTCTCCCTCAGGTTTAACTGAAAGGAGAATGAAAGGAACAAACTGAGCCCAGCCCCGATTCATCCATCAGTCACAAATATGTTCTTGCAGCTCTGGAATATGATGGAGAAAACAATAAGGAACCATTAAGGAACAGCCTGTTTGTCTGCTGCACAAAACATGCAATTTTCTGGGCCCCCTCAATCACTAAAGCTGAGGGACTGACAGGCCTAATAGTTTTAGAAACATGTTTCACCTGAACACTGACGATAGGAAACGATTTCGCAGCCTGTTGATGTTGGTTTTGTTATCGCACCTCGAAGTTCTTCGCTTAACTAACGTATTTTCTGTCGCCAACACGATTATGAGAATGAGAAGATCTGACGAAGCCAAAAGAGGATTAGGCCTGCCCACCCTTCCTGCCGCAACCTCTGCTCGCTCACAGAGTTACACATTTTCATTCAGTCACACAGTTTACACAGCATTACGCAGGATTAATGGCGCTGGCTGACTGTTTCGAGACGAATTTAACTGTGTCTGAACCTCTCTTGACCTATATCCTTAACTGGAGCAATGCAGCAATGTCGTGCTGAAGGGAGGATACGCGTGTGCACAGTTCCTGCACAATGAATACAGACATTTAATAAGCTCTAATTGTTGCTCTAATGGTAAAGAACGACAGAGAAAGGTGTCACACAAAGCTTTTCTCCTATCCGGCCAGTCACTGTGCAGCTGGAGGAAGGAAACGATCAGTCGAGCTTAAGTTTAAAAAACAGCTGGCTTAGATCAAAATCCAACCATCAGCACATCTTAAACCATTTAATGCGAATATGGCAGCCTGGTAGCAGAGTGGTTAAGGCAGAGGGCTGGGAAGCAGGAGCCCTGGGTTCGATTCCCTCCTGAGTCGCCAACCCCCATACCAAGTGTGTCCCTAAGTGAGACACCCATCCCCGAGCGCCGTCTGTGGCTGCTCACTGCTCCCCCCAAGGGGGGATGGGTTAAATGCAGAAGAACACAATGGGAATCTTTTTAGGCAGCCTGGTAGCAGAGTGGTTAAGGCAGAGGGCTGGGAAAGCAGCAGACCCAGGTTCGATTCCCAGCTGAGGCACCCAGCCCACCCCCCATACCAGGTGTGTCCCTGAGCGAGACACCCAGCGCTAGCTCCCCGGGCGCCATGTGGCTGCCCACTGCTCCCCCCAGGGGTGATGGGTCAAATGCAGAGGACCAATTTCGTTGTAACATGTAAAAAAAAATGTATCAATGACAATAAAGTGGATTCTTCTTCTAAAAACATCTTTAACGGATGTCTCTGATGCTCTTTTGTGGCACGTAGCCTTTACTTGTTCTTAAACTGAATATTTGCTCGAATCTCTGTCCTCATGTTGATCAATCCCACTGACCTCTTACGTCTTAAGTGCGTTCTAGTCGTTCCTCTGTAGCAGGTTAACGCCCTGCTGGTGCCCATTAAAGGGGCACGGGTCTGCAGGGCTGTGTGCACGCATAGGAATAAAACATGGAAGCTGCAGATAAACAGTAAGAAAGCCATAAAAAAATAACACTGTCACTGTGACACTCTTTATGTCTCCAAACCTTTTAACAGCCTGGTTGATGCAGGCAGCCAAGGTCATGGAGGAAGCATCACCGGTTGTCTGTGTGTCCAGCCGTTAGGCGGCACGATGAAGTCTCTACCCTCTAAACGTGACTGATTGCCTTTGCTGTTCTACTTCTTATGATACAGGTTAAAAGCCATTATCAGGAGGTTCTGCCTCACTGGGCCACGGTGCTCGAGCTTTCAGCCAGATGAAGAGATATAAACAAGCACCTGGCCGTGCACACACACACATGTATCTCTATGTGTATATACTAACTAATAATTGGTTGGTTTTATCTGTTAAAGTGCATTAGAGCCTTTATCCCTGCAAGGCATATTTCCAGTCTTTTTTCTTCAAACGGGTAAATGTCCCCCAGGGATTTCTGGTACCTCTGCCAAGTCCACACTGCTGGGCATTAGCTGCAGTAATACCTTTTTCATTGATTTGTATCAGCGCCTCTGCCTGCAGCGTGCGGGAGAGCGAGGTACAAGATAGCTTGACACAAAATCCACTCGGTGTGCCAGCGTCGACAGTTACTGCCACCAGCCAGGCAAAACAAACAGGTTATGGCGTGCTTACGTCACCTCAGCTGAGAGTTTTATGAGAATTCAGCAGCAAGTTCTACACTGAGTCACGTGCAAATGGACCTGGTTTCTGATCAGACAGGTGCGGTTTGCAGATGTTGACTAAGATGAGAGAAACACAACAGTCACGCTGTTTCTAAGGGCATGCAACAGTTGACAAGGGTTGAACACACTTGATCCTAAAGGTGCAGTGTTGACATACAGTATGACATTGACTTTCAGTTACGAGCTAAGGGTGGGGTCGACAAACAGGTGAGACAAAGACTTAACAACATCTATTAGGAGCTGCAGCAACAGCTCTTCAGCACACAGATACGACAACGCCAGTGAGAGAGCATCAACATTTACGGTGCATAGTTCAGAGTGCTCATCTGAAAAGCATATAGTTTGCTACAGGAGCCAAAATGGGTCAACAGCAACCAGGGGAGCCTCAGGTACCAACTGAAAGAACTTCAAACTGTAGATTTATCTGTAAGATCAACAAGAACAGACACGCTGATGTCAAACAAATCTCTAATGTGAAATATTCTTCCATTAACGTACTATCTGATGCAGCCTCATGCAGCCAGGATTTACCAGGATTAAGCCCTTCTACATTCATCAGCTGTGACATGAGTGGGAGAGTGTGTGAGGCACTGCAAGGGCCTGGGACTCTAAAAAATGGGTTTTCTTGAGCTTGACACCAAAGGGAAGGAAAAGAAATGCAGGTGGAAACGTAATCGACCTCTCCAGGGCCGTAACCAGACATTATTGGGCCAGTGTAGAGGAGTGGGCGCAAAGGCACCAGAACAGCCAGTGTCCCAAGACAATAAACCCTGGAAATTATAAATATATAAACCAAGATGAGTAAAGGTCTGTTAACCATCACATTACAATTACGTTTGTCTCTGGTTTTGTGTCTTTTTGCTGTTTTGTTTGAGTCATTTTTTTGTTTCCTTGTAGTTTTAATTATATTTTTGAGTCTGTCTGTCATTTTATACCTAGTTTTAGCCTTTTTTGCTCTTTGTGTCACTTTAACATGTCTCTGTAGTCGTTTTTTTATCTGTTGTTTAATAGCCGTCGTTTCTGTCTATTTATAGTCTTTAGTTTCTGGTTAAGTCACTGTGGTCGTTTTGTCTCTTTGCAGTTATGTTGCCCCTCTTTGTCGCTGTACTGTGGTCGTTTTGTCTCTGCAGTTATGTTGCCCCTCTTTGTCGCTGTACTGTGGTCGTTTTGTCTCTTTGCAGTTATGTTGCCCCTCTTTGTCGCTGTACTGTGGTCGTTTTGTCTCTGCAGTTATGTTGCCTCTCTTTGTCACTGTACTGTGGTCGTTTTGTGAGTCTTTGTGGACTCCCTCTCTCTCTCTCGGATCATTTAGTCATTTGTGGTCATTTTTATCTTTTCACTGAGCACTGTGACTCTCAAACGTGAACATGAAGCAGACTCTCCCCGCCCAGCAGGGTGCCTGGAGGCCCCACGTTAGTGGGCAGTGGGCAGCAGCCCTGCTCCTTGGGTACCATGTCTGCTCCGTCCTCATCCGTACGCGGATACGCTCCTCCCCGCGGAGCTCAATCAATCACAAAACGATCCCACTGCAACTGTGACCCACACTGACAGTTAATGCTTTGTGCAAATCAGATGAGCTGAGCAGGAGACGCTCATCGACGGACACAGGAAACAGATTCCTGCCAATTAAACGCTTCCAGCTGTGAGTCGCGATCGTACAATTGACAAACGGAGCCATTACCTGCCCACTGTTTGGTTGGCGAGCTGTCTCATTCGGTTGAACTGCTTCTTCATCTTGCGTTTTTCTGCGTTACCACCGTCGGGTAGAGCCACTCTGCATATCTCATTGATGGACTAAAGTCAGATCTCCGCGCTGGTCTATGGCAGACGAGGAGGTTCAGTCTTTAAACATCCAGTTTGTCCATCGCGGTGAGAAAACTCGTAAAAAAGGAAAAGAAACTGTCGGTGGGTTAAGTCTTGCTCATGTTCCTGATGAGGACTGGGAGTCTCTGTCATCCGCTCCGCTGCTGGAGAGATGCTGGACCAATTTCTCTCCGGCTGCCAGCACTGACAGCTCGCTGGCCACACGACACTCCCCACAGGTGCACTATGGGAAATGTAGTTTACCCAGAGTTCCCCTCCTTTGATGCAGCACTGATTTAAAACATTTAAAGAATAAATTACACACCAAGACCAACCGTAGCTTATATAGACATAAATAGAAAGAAGTAAACATTAGATAGAATAAGGATTATTAAACACTACAATGGTGCAAAGCAGACCCAAAACATCTAAAAACATCATAAAACAACGTGCTCTTGGTCATTTTTGTTCTTTGGTCCATTTGTAAGTCTGATGTTTAGTGTCACGTTTTCAATTATTTTGCATCTTTCTTGTAATTTCATGCATTTCTCTATTTCTTTGTTGCAGATCTGTTTCTATTTATGGCCATGTATGTCTCTTTGTAGCTGTTTTGTCTGTTTTTTATTCACACACCACTTCCTGCACACGTGGACACTGTATGTGGCAGCACAATATACAGAATGCAAACACTTTGTCGTTAGAACAGTTAAAAATACCATTTCAAATATCTGCAGTAACTATATTTAAGTGACTAGTTGGTGGGGAAAGAAAAGCTTCAGCAAAAGGATGAGGGGTTTCTCAAAATTCAGAATTTAATTTATGATGTGCAACAATATGTGTATGGAAGCAAATTGTTCATCAAATGAAAAGGTTTTCTGCATATTCTTTAATGAAATATGGAAAACCAAACATTAAAAAGGTTTCCGTATTGACTAATGCTTCCTAACATCTGAATCATTTCCTGTTGTGGTTTTGTTAAAGGTTAATCATTCACCAAAAGATCTATTTATAGCTCAGCATAAATAAAGTGTCATCATCCTTGAACATAAATCTTATCTGTGTAGGTTTTATTGCCCCTTCAGAACACTTCAGCTCCAACTCGGTGTCCCTGTCATGAAGAAACTGCGGTTTACTCGACGTGGTGTAGTGCAGCACTTTATGCGGAGAAACAGCGCGATCTTGTGGCTGCAACAGCGACGTGTGGTGCCAAACGTGTTGCTTCTGGAGCTCTTCATTGTCACTTTGTAACTCTTTGTGGCTATTTTGTCGGTTTCTCATTTTGTTTTGCACACTTTTGTGGTTGCTTTAATTCCCTGTCTTGCTGGTTTCAAACTGAAAATATAACTTTATAGAGGCTTAAATGCACAAGTCAGGCATATTTACGGCCTGGTGCTCCAATGCAACAGATTTGTCAATTAATTTGCAAGTTAATCCACAGAACTTTTCTGTGGATGCAGAACGAAACGTCTCTACCGAAAGAAAGAAGTCCAGTTGCCATGACTAAACCTTCTGACAACTTTTCCTGGATGAATGAGAATCTTCACAGACATGTCTCCACACATTTCGGGGCAGAAACCCGAAAGTTGGTACGGGAATATGAAATATTTTAGTGGAGTAAAAATACAATTGGCTATTTGCCTAAAATATTAATGAAGTCAGCATAAAGTATCAGAATATTTCATAATTATTGTAACTAGGTATTATTATTTATTATCTATGTTAATCTGATGTTCTGAGTGTGTCCTGTGCTCCTACGCGCTGAGGTCACAGGGGGCGACATCGAGTCAATGTTCAGTATTTTGAAGCGCACCACGAGAAGAAGAAGTAGATCACTGGAGTTTTAGTTACTGAATGACATTAAAGCAAAGTGTGTAGTTCCACATTTAGCTTCTCTATCTGATAACAGCTTAGTAGGCATCGGTGAAGAGTTACGACCTTCCTGACATCTGGCTGTTCGCCTCACTCTGCAAAAATGCGGGACCGGACTAAAGAATTAGGAAACGTGAGTTTCAAAGCAGCCAAGCGGCTAACGTTAGCAGCAGGGCGCTAGCCTGCTAACTAGCTAATGTGTTGGCCGAGTGCATGCCTCCACTTGAGGCACAGCCGTTATCTTCTACAATTAACCGTGTCAACTTCGACTAACACACTGAATCAAAATAGACTGTAAAGTTTGGCGTTTTATTATAAATGATAGTTTTCCGTCTTTGGATCTTAACTTTAGAGTCCCTTTAGTTTCAACTTCCGTTTTTCCTTTAGAGTCTGCCAGGCCGGGACAGGGCAGGGCTGCCGAGGTTTCTGAAGTTTTTTACCGATGAACCAAGTTAGCGGGTCTCTGGAGAAAGTTGTTCCGATTTGACAGGTGTAGATACATGGGTGTTCATCTAGACTTAGTTTGGTGTGGGCTAGATGTAGGTTTTTGAAACCCGAAACTTATCTTAAACCTATTTTGGATAATGTGGTTTTAAACAATATTCCCACTTTACCTGTGAATCTAATTCATCTTTACTACGTCTACATGGTTGCTAAACTGTGTTGTTGTGTGTTTTAAATAGCCTTTATTCTCTCTGACAATGTGGTCCTGCTGTTGATATGTTTAAGCAGTACAGTGGTATTTGATGTAGACCTGGTCTGATGTGGTCTCACAGGGGAAGAAAAACAGTGGCACTTTACTTTCCCTTTTTTCTTGTGCTCTCAAATATAATAAAGGTTTAAAAGCAGAAATAGTTTAAACCAGCCTTTTGTTTCAGATGTTGTGTTTTCAAACAGTATTTACACACTACACATGGGTCTAATCCAGTTTTTATAGGTTTGACTTATTGTAGTTTTATATTGAGATTGGTTCTGATTTTATGTCATTCGTATAAAAAAACATATATTTTAATCATGAATATTTTTTATGTCATGTGAAACTGAAATGTAAGAGAATTTACGATTTGTTTTTCTTTGTTGTCTTACTAAAGAAAACGTTGTAATTATGAAATTTGTATTACAACAACTTTGCTGTTTACCACTTTACACAACAATACGCAGAAACAATTTTATTTAAAAATGTCCCTCGATTGCAAGAAAAGACTAAGTTTCCTCTGCAATGTGACAGAAATCAGAGACTTCAGATGAAGATGAGGAGGGCAAAGCTCTGATGAGTGGAACTGGACCCTCTTCAGCCAAAGAGGAGAAGGACAATGAGTCTTTCTTTAAAAAGGTAAAAGTCATTTTCTAAATCTAGCACCTCTGCTTAGAATTCACGTGAAATTACTGACGTCTTGTGTTAAAGAGTTTGCTCTGTGTTGCACTGTAAGCAAGCGATGAGCTGCAAACAAGAGACAAAGCAGCAGAAACACTTTCTATATTTTGTTTGGCAACATTGCATTCCTTCCTAATCCCAAGCGTCCTTGGCTGCCGTGAATCAGGACCATGTGTTACTGCCATGGTATTACAGAAGAAAAGCCAGTAGTTGGTAATATCTGGCAGATTTATTCATGTAGTTATTAATATATGAAGATCATTCTAGACATTACTGTTGATGTTTTGTGATTTTCCTGCTACAGTTCTGCACCTCGTAGACAGAGGAACACATAGCTGTCCACAGGATTAGAGTTTTTTTGTTTTGTTTTTTACCTGACCTGTTTCTTAGGTGCATGAAATCCACGAGGAGCTGCAGAAGCTGAAGAAGAAGGTGTCGGAGCTCGAGAACAAACAGAAAACTGTGCTGGGTGTGGCCCTGCCAGAGGAGAGTAAGTTTGGTCATTTAAGCCACCAGCACGTTGAGATTGATGAAAACAGAAGGGCTTAAAGCGGAAATGTTTTTCTTACATGATCGGAGAGGGCCCTCTTTGCTGGATACAGGCCATTTCTTTGCTGACAATGTTGTTTTCCTCTGTGGTTAGGTATGAAGAAAGAGCTCCAGACTCTGCGAGAGGAGATAAAAACATCTGCGAGCCAGATCCAGAAAAAACTGAAGAGTGAGCATTGACCAAAAACAAACAAACACAGTGTTTGGTTTGATTAGTTTACTTGAAAGACTTTATCAATGACCTTTCCTCAGGTATTGAATCGAAGAAGGGAGATGACGAGGGAAAATACATACCTGTTAACATTCGGATGCAGCGCACCCAGGTGGAGCTTATTGCTGCTTTTTTGCCTTTTCTGATTATTATTACCTTTTTAAGGCTAAAACACATTGTAAATTGCAAATGCTTGTAGCTCAGCTGCGTCAACAGCATCAAGACTGTTACTGTACTGTTACATTGCTGTTGAGGTGTATTCTAAGGAAGGGCACTGACAGAATGTTGTCCTGGGAATGGTTTCCTTCTTTCCAGCATGGGGTCTTGTCCAAGGAGTTTGTGGAGCTGATGGGTCACTGTAACACCATCCAGGCCCAGTACAGAGACCGTAACGTGGAGCGAATACAGAGGCAACTTAAAATCAGTGAGTGCACTCCACTGTGATTTTTCTGTGTGTTTGTTCTTATCACAACTTAACTGATCTCTTTCCATCGTCGTCATGTTTGTAACAGGTTTCACTTTCTGTCCTGATATGTTCCTCATTCCTGTGCACCGTTTAGTAACACCTTCTGTAATTCTCCCAGTCTGGGATTTCTAAACACAGACATGTGTGAATAGCATTGGGTCATCGGTGGTACCATTACTGCTCAGTCCACTTAGGTACAGTCATTTTTTTCCAAGTAACACAAAGAAAAGTTATGTGTACATTTATTTTTCTCACAAAAGTACTGCACAGGCCCCGTGAATGACACGGGCACAGGTCATGTGATGGTCAGAGCGATCACAGACAGTTAGGTGTTTGACCGCAGAGCACTGGGCTCATGGTGATGAAACACACACAACAGTGTTGACTTCTCCACTTCTCTGTTGTTGAAGTCCTACTGTGCTGTTGAATAAACCTTGCATGGTAAATAATTTAGAAAATATATGTTGTTATCAAAGAAACAATTTACTTCAGAGAAAAGTGGATTGACCCACAAAGAGCATTTTTACCTGTTTACTTGTGTTTTCTAGAGAATGCAGAGGTTAACACAGGTCAGGAACTCTTCAGGTTTTTAATGAAGTGTTTTTTCTTGTAACATTTCCCCAAACTGATGTCATTTCACTTTCTCTTCAGCGGGGACCAACGTGTCGGATGAGGAACTTGATGCTATGCTTGAAAGTGGGCAGACGGATGTTTTCACCCAGAACGTGAGTGCGTGTGACGCGTGGTGATGAAAGGAGGGCATCGGCAGTGTGACAGCTGAAACCCACAACATAAAGTTCCTGCTGCAGTGAAAACACACAGTACAGTTGCAGGTTGTCTTGTTCACTGCAGTAGCTGTGGTCACACGGACTTTAAATGACATTTGCAATGATTTGCTCTGTTGTAGTTTCTCAAAGTGGACGACACATTTGGTGAACATGTGCAGCCCGTAGATAGTGTCACAGTAGCTCTTAGTGTGAAGGATCCCGATTGCAGATGAAAGCTCCCTCCCAACAGCTAACACACACCTATGCTGTGCACAGATCCTGATCGATGCTAAAGCTACCAGGCAGGCTTTGAATGAGATCGAGTCCCGGCACGATGAGATCCTGAAGCTGGAGAGGAGCATCAGAGACCTGCATGACATGTTCCAGTACCTCGCCATGGAGGTGGAGGCTCAGGTAAAGGAACAGATGCAGATGCTCTATCAGCGCTAAAGCTGCGGTGACTTTGTCTACACTCTTATTTTTGTGTTCCTCAGGGGGAGATGGTCAACCAGATCGAAAACAACATCAAACAGTCTTGTGACTATGTGGAGAAAGCGAAGGACAACGTGGAGAAAGCCGTCCAATATCAGCATAGTGCACGAAAGGTACAACGTGACATGGACACTTTAACACACGTGTTTAATTCCACGCTTACATGCTTCTTTTCCCTCCCTCTGCAGAAAAAGGTTTGGATCGCTATCTGTTGTGCCATCCTCCTCCTCATCATCATCATCGCCGTGGCCACTTCCTTCATGTAACATTGGGCAGTTTGGTAGAAACTCATTATGGGTCAAAGAAATCCCCCTTTCATTTAGTGCAAGTCCATCAGCGCGCAGGATGTACGGGTGGATTTACTGTTATCACGTCACGCTCGTCTTCCTCTAACCCTCCTCTGCGCCTTCTTGATGTTTGATTTTTTTTAAGAAGAGATGTGCTCTCTGTTGTTTTAACTCACAAATAAACGTTTCCACTTCCACTCAAGAGGCCGCGCTCAGACTCAAAGACTAAAGCGCCGTGAGCCGCTGCGCCAGCGCCAGCACACGCCCCTTCCCCTCCGACATCAGAAAGAGGAAACGAGTGGCCTCGGCGTAATACTGAAACCCAACGCTGGCGCTCACCTTTCTGCTCTCAGGAAAACAGTTTCTCTTGTTAGGTTGTTGGTTCTGGTGAATTGGAGGCGAACAATGAACAAGTTTTCACGTATAGGCTAACAATTGTACATAACCTACCCTGCTGGGGATTAGATTTAATGCTGATGGTCTTTAAAACTTGAACATTACAAACTGCCTGTAACAAATGTAAATAGATTTTTTTGTATAATATCCCCACTTTATAATTTTGTATCTCATCACTGCAGTTTTTTGTCTTACCATGTATTTATGATTTGAACACATAATGAAATCTTTAAGACATTTCAAACTTGTGCCTTTACATGAAACAAACCGTCATGTGCACTAATGTCAATAAGGGATGGAGATTTTATTCTGTTTATATAGGTTTTAATTCACATCGTGTTTCAGCTCTATGACGCGTGTGTAGAAATACATACTCTCCTTCGACTTGACCTTTTCCTTCACCCGTTTGCTGCTAGTTTGGTAACTAGTGGAATTTGGTTGGAGCAGCGATGTGTTTACGAGGCATGAAACACATTTACAGAGAAACAGCACAATGTTAGTTCAACGATGTTGATGTCCAGTCCTCAGTCACCATCAGCTGTTGAATTTTGCATCAGTTATTTTAATATAGATATGTTTTTAAAATAAAATGCTGCCTGGTCAACTTGTTTTGCTCGTGCTTAATTGGAAAAATGTTTTTGTATTTCACCACAAAAATCTTCAACACACTGAGAAAGCAACAAATTTTTGGTCTTTTTATTCAACTGTAATTGTCTGAATTTTCAAGTAAAACAACGTGGAATTACAAGGGATCAGAAGGAATGCAACAAAATCAATAGACAAAAATAAGACCATCACCGTAAACTATCCGCCCCCCTCTCCCCTCCTCCAAAGTCGCTTTGACAAGTCCAAAAGTAAATCAACAATTTACAGTCATCTGGAACTGTACCAGTAATTTTATTCACATATTTTGTCCAAGTATTCATTTTTTACATGAACGAAGAGCAATGAAGTGACGGTGAGAACTAAAAAGGTGGTAGCACTGATGCACAGGGTGCTTTTCATATCTCTTCAGGTGGGGGTTATCTACTTTATGTTTGGCTTTTTCTTTTTTTCTTCGGAGAAGCTCAACACCCCTGCTTCAGGTGCTTCACAAGGCAATCTGAGGTTCAAACCCATTTGGCCAAAGAGGCACTCTTTAATTTCAACAACATGTCATTTCAATATAAATACATGAAAAAGACTTTAACACTAACTGCCTATGGGAAGAAATTGCCTTTTGTCTCCAGTTGCAATGTCGTCAAGACAGTTTCAACTTCAATTAATACATTTTCAGACTGTAGAGATACATCTTGAGGTACCAGGAACCAATTAATAGACTTTAAATTGATGTAAAAACGTATTAGCACTACACCACAACGTACTCTAAAGCTGAGGGCCACGGTTTCAGATGTGCAAAGTGAAAAATGCAAAAGGCTGGATTTAGAAATGAATCCAACGAACAGAAACTGACATGGGATAAAAAGGGGCCCAAGCAAACACAAGCTCCAGCATAGTGCAGCAAAGATCGCATTGACAGACCTGTTCTCTTCCCAATACCCTGGAAGAAATAATAAAATGTGCATAACTCCTCAACTGACTACAAAGAAACAATAGTCAGGACAGCTGAAGAAATGTTCAAAACCAAACTTTCTAAAACCTCCAACTTACAATACAACTGGTCACTCAAAAAAATGTTAGGTCACATAAATGACTTCATTCAGAACCCTAAGAGAGAGCGCTGTATAATCCCGTCTTAACACATAAGATCTGAGCGTTCCAGTCTTTAATGATACAGTACATAAGTGAACTAACAACCTTTCTTGTCTTTATTACCTCTTGCACCTTTGTCCCCCGTCAAGTCCCAGTTTATCCGCAGTAGCATCTCTGCCAGCCTATGGGCGCACTATGACGGTGCCACATTTAATATCTCAGTCCAGCATCCCTGAGCCTTCCCCCAGGAGGCCATGGCTGAGCTGGTGCGGGGACCAGCTCCGATTGGAAAGGAAGAGGGCCCAAGAGGCAGGGAGGTCCCCGGCTCGCGCAGCACTCCGATCCCCTGCATTCATTGGAGTGCAGATGAAGCAGCAACCCCGGAGATCTGGTATCGTACTCTGCATCACTCTCACCTCCATTTGTCTCTTTGGCACTCCCGTCATGTCTTGTTGCGATGTTGACTAGAAGAGGAGCGGGTGCTCGCGGCTGGAGACCGAGCCTGCACCGCCGCGAGTGCTGCGACGCTCCGCAGCACCCTGTCCGGCGTCCCCTCTGCTCCTGAACTGCTGGTCACATCCTGCAAAAGCTTTTGAGACCTCCTGCTCTCCCGCGGCCTGTCCTGCTTGTCTTTTTTGTCTCTGCTCTTGGCCCGCTCCGAGCTGCGGTCCCTCTCGCTGCCAGAAGACGCGGCGCGGGAGCGGGACCCTCTGCGGTCCGTGTTTTGAGAGCTGAGGCTGTGGGTGCGCTGGCTGCTGTTGCTGCTGCTGCGGCTTCTGCTGCTGCGTCCCCCGCCTTCGCCCTCACCATCGCTGCTCATGCTGCTGCAGGCACTGTGGCCCCGGGACGAAGACTGCGCCTCTGCATCGCCATCCTTTCCCCTCGATGACTTCCTATCGTCACCCTCTTTCTCCTCTGGCCTAGACCTCTTGTACTCCATGTCCAGCGGTGGAAGCAGAGAGCCTGGGCACTGCCTGGTGGAGCGGGATGGTGGACGGCTTAACTGATTGGGCGTTGAGGGTTTGCTGCCACTGCTTTTATTATTAGTGGAGTTATTCTGAGGAGAGGCTGGTACACTCTTACTTTTAGGCTTTTGGATCTTCTCAGACGGAGAGGAAGGAGAGGTCCCGGCAGTCTTAGCCGCCAAGTCTTTACGAGGGGTGTGACCGGGGGTGTCCACTCGGCCTTTCATTGCAAGAAGCTTAGCTGCTGCATTGAGTGCTGAACACCTCTTCCCCAACACTTCGGGCTCTGGGGGCAACAGGGGTGCAGTGTTTGTCTGAGTTTTGCTATCCTGCGAGGGCTGAGATGCTGCAGACTTTCTGATGGCCCTGACAGAAGACGTGTCACTGCCAGACTCTCCGCCTGTGGACGTGTTGGCGTTGTTTGATGGGTTTCTGTCCGAGCTGCGCGCAGGCTTCCTTCTCGCCTGTTTGTCTTTATCCTGCTCCTGATCTTGTAGCCTGCGCTTCGCTGAGCGCGTAAGCCGGTGTTCCTTCCTGTTCTCACTGCTGTCAGAGTCAGAAGAGGAAGACGAAGACCTGGAACGTCTCTTTCGAGAGGTGGCAGAAGTTGCTAACTCCTCCTCACTGCCTTCCTCCTTTGTCTCTCCGCCCTCTTCCCTTGCATCCTCGTCCCCTGCTTCGGATGCCACATCCATTCGCCTCCTCTTGGTAGGATGTCTGTTTTCATACGTCTTTTTGTGGTGAGCGTGACGAGTGAGGGTTGATGTAGAACACCCAGATGATGGAGAAGAGGAGCAAGCCGACTCCTGGCTACTCTGACGACTCAGGGGCCTCTTCTGTTTGGGAGGTTTCTGAGCTTCCTCCTCCACATGTTGCTTAGGTTCTTCTTTGTGAGGAGCAGCTGTAGTTATGGTCTTCACCTCTTCTGTCGTCTCTGAGGAACTCGCCACCTTTTTCCGTTTGGGCTGAGACTTAGAGATCTGCTGTTTGTCAACCTCCTCCTTGCTAGTCCTCTCTTCTACAGCATCTGCTTCCATTTCCGTCACCTCCTCAGAGTCACTTTTAGATGCAGACTCTTCCTGTTTTGGCTCTGTAGGCTGCTTCTCAGGTGAAACACTAGAAGGAGCAGATGAGGGTGTCTGAGGCAGGGCCTCCACCTCAGCTGGGATGGATGCAGAGTTTTGTTCTTGGCAGAAAGTGGCAGCAGGTGTTTCGGGGGTGGTTGTGGGAAAAACTGTTAAGGTTGTTCCTTCTGACGCAGGACTGGCCTTGGTGTCAGATACTTGAGAGTTTGTGGTTGTGGTAGCAGCTGTATCTGACAGTCCTTCGGTGAATGTAGTTGCGGCGGGTGTTATAGCATCTGCGGCCACTGATACTCTTGGTGGAATCTCTTCTGTAGGTGTGGCTGGGACTGTACAAGGAGAGGTGGGTTTGTCAGACGGTGTTGCCACTGGAGGCATTTTGTTGACTCCTCCTGCTGGGGTTGATGGGATTAAGTCATCCACCCTTGTCTCGGCAGTGGCGGTTAAGCAGGGAGACACTGCAGCTGGAGAAGCAATGCATGCAGGTGCAGGAGATGGTACTGAGGAGACATCAGCCTCCGTTGTTACCTGTGTAGACACTTGAACTGGTTTTCCAGCTGTTGCGTTGGTCTTTGCTTGGGCTTGAGAAGCTGCAGCTGTATTTACAGCAGCCATGGCGACTGTTGGTGGTGCTGATGGGGCTGAACTTGGTTGTGCAGTATCTTGTGTAGCGGTAGTTGTCACTGTTGAGTCTGAGCAAAACGCTTGGGCTATTTTTACTGCAGTTGTTGCTGTTGAGGCTGAAGATGCTAAGGTTGGTTCTGGTGTAGATGTAGTTACGGTCAAACTGGCAGCTGGGGGGGGGGTGACAGTAGCTGGGGTGGATGTTGTGGGTGGAAAAGCAGGTGTTTGTGGACAGTTTTTTGCAGCAGTAGTTGTGACTGTTTTCACTGTAGTGGTGGCTGCTGGTGTAACACTTACTGCTTCTGACACCAGGGTAGTAGTTGTTGTGGTTGTTGTGGCAGGGGCTACTGTTGGGACTGCTCTGACAGCCGCTGGGGGTGGAGCAGTGGGTGTGGCAGCGACTGGTGCGGCAACTGTGGTGGCAGAGTCTGGTACTGTTGCTTCCACAGTTGTACAGGTTGAAGGTTTTGTCTCGACCAGAGCTGTAGGAACTATAAGTGTTTGTTTTGAATGTGGAAGAGTCGACGAGGCGATGCTGGCAGGTGGCAGAGTCGTGGTGGTCCCAGTGACTGGGACACTGGTAGACGAGGATGCAGAAGAAACATGGGTTGATGCTGTGTGGGAGCTTGGAACTGCAGCTGATAGAGATGTGGAAGCAGCCAGAGGAAGGGGTGTGGTCACCTGGGGTGCAGGTGCAGCGGGCAATGGAACTGAAGCCGAGACTGGTGTGGAAGCTTGATCTGTTTTTGTTGTAGACGCCTGAGCTGGATTTGAAGCAGAGGCTGAAACCCCCGTCTTAGTGTCCGTTTCCTCCGCTGTGGGAGACTGAGCGCTCCGGCTTGTGCTGACAACAGCAGCTGTGAGAGTCTCTGACTTCTGGGCTGCTGCTGGCACAGTCCTAGCATAAGGTCTTGATAAACCAGACACAGCAGTTGTGGTGGTCTCTTTTTTAGAGTTCTGTCCTTCACCAAAGCTGTCTGGCGTGGGCGTGGAGTCCTTGCGGGGACGCCCCCGCTTACGCTTTGGGGACAGTGGTGGGTTTCCCTCCTCGCTTAGCCTTGCGGGCTGTGGGGTGGGGGTCCCTGTGTTGTCAGGATCAGGTAATCTAGGGGGAGTCTTAGGGGGCCGGCCCCTCTTTCTTTTCAAAGGTGTAACAAGAGAGTTCACGCTGGGCTCTGTAGAGATTGACGTAGGATCTTTGCCCGGTGTGGCGTCCGATTTCCTGCACTGGTTCCCTCCCCGCCCTCGCCCCAGGTGCTGCTGTTGCTCCCCCAGCTGAGCAGCCATGCGAGATTCAGTTTCCAGCCTGCGGCGTACAGGAAGATTTCTCAGCATGGGCATGTCAGGAGAAAGATGGGGCGGCGAGTATGGGGGATAACTTCTAACAGGGTGTGGGTGCACAGAGTCTTGGTCCTGAGCAGATTTGGTAACGGTCCCTTTAGTTTTGCTGTCCGGGTTTGGTGACACATCGTCTTTGTTCGGTTCGTCAATGAATCCAGCAGCATTCTCCTCTGCTGCCTCTTCTGTAGAGCCTCCACCTGTGGTGCCGCTTACTCGACGCCTCCTCCTCCTTGGCTCCTTCTCCTCCACTACTGTCACCAGCCTTCCTGGAAGCTTCCGCAGGACTTTGGCTGATGGCGAGTCTTCCACCAGCCCCCGCAGGACTTCCCCGTCTGCTGACTGGCGCTTACGAGGTGATCGGGAGCTGGTGGAGGGGGGAGACATGGCACTGTGGTCTTTGCTGTCATCATCTTTTGTTGGATGGTCCACCGGGCAGCTGGATTCAAATGAAGACTCGGACACCCTCCCCTCATTCTCCCCCTGTTTGTCCTCTCTTTCTCCTTTGGAGCTCTGCTCCGCCTCCACCGTACACTGTTGTTTCCCTGCTGGGGGAGATGTTGTGGATGGGGAAGGCACTGGACTGGAATGGGAGCGGTTTGGTACAGCCTTGGTTTTGATGGTCTGGTGATCTCTGGCAGGAGATGAAGCTTTTGACGCTCTGGTGGAATCTTGGTGTCTCACTGACAGGGAGGTTTTCTGATGGTCTGCGTGTGACGGGGTGGTAGACGCATTGCCAGCATCTTTGACAGCCCCTCGAGCTCTCAGACCAAGGCGGAGCCTCTCGGGCACTTCTCTAGGGGTGGTAGGTTCAGGCTCAGTTTCAGGCGAGGCTCCACGGAGTCGGCCACTGGTCCTCGTAGAAGTAACAACCTTGTCCTTGTCCTTGGGTTTTCGACCACGGCGGCCTGGAGTCGGTTGAGCGGGCTCCACAGAAGCTAGTGGCGACAAAAAGTCGTCATCATCATCGTCAGAAGAGGCATGAAGCTTGAGGCCCTCCTCCTTTGCCTGGTCCAGACCCTTCCTGGCAGCCTCCACCTGCTCCTACAAAAACACAAAGAACAGGCATTTGGAACCAATCAAATGTCACATCTTGTTTCCGTGTGGGTCTAATAATTATTTGAACATTTAAGCACAAGTTGAATAATGATTGTGGAGGAGTTATCTGTCTTTGTGTTTGTTAAATCCCTGGACTCCGCTTTAATAACAAAAAAACTGGTCAGAGCTTAGGTTGTGGCCTTACCTCAGCTTGCTTCAATTCTTCTTTGCAAACATCTTCCAGTGAAGCTTCCAGAAAGTTCATGGCGTAGCGTTCAATGGGAGTGAGCTGGAGGTGCGTAGAACATAGATTGTAAACAAACGGTGCCGATATTTTTAGATTTCTAGATCAAGAAAGGAATACTCATCCACCATCAAACTTATTTTTATTAGAAATCTACAAGAGCAGCAACATCAGTTACAGAATTGCCGTGATTACCTGCTCCACCAGAGCTGCTATTTCCTGCTCGGCTTTGGAGAGCTCCTCCACTTCCTCCTGTTCCCCTCCGTCATCCAGTGGTATGTTCTCATTGAACTCTGCTAGTTCTGCCACCTGCTCTGCTTTGGCTTGAGACGCTGCTACTATGTCTTCCTCATCCTCTGCCCGACACAGGGCCTACAAAGAGAAAAGGTGGGGTTGAGGTTATGCGTCTGTGAACACAAAGAAAAAATAATGTGCACAATGCATGTGTCTGACCTGCTCCAGAATGGTGGTGCTCTGTTTGTTGACGGCTTCCTCCTCCTCAGCCTGGGGCACCGCCAGCTCCACTGCCACCTCCCTCTTCTCCCCGTCATTCACATCAAAAAGCTCTCGAATGGTTTGCTGCAGAACAGTGAAAATGAGGCACAGGAAGAAACTGAAGAAGCATGATGTAATCATGTCTTTTATTAAACACTTTAATTTGCACAAGTGGTGTATTATAA
Organism: Microctenopoma stevenorrisi; assembly: GCA_032270685.1. Taxonomy (NCBI): domain Eukaryota; kingdom Metazoa; phylum Chordata; class Actinopteri; order Anabantiformes; family Anabantidae; genus Microctenopoma; species Microctenopoma stevenorrisi. The sequence continues at coordinate 13,487,449 of JAUMTR010000011.1, read as the reverse complement.
AAGGTAGACTGGAACAAAATTCATTTCCAACAGTGACTGTAGGTAATTAAGCATCAGAGAACTGATTAATAGACCAGTTATGAAAGGCAGCAACAAAGTCTCATGGGAAAAGAAACTCCTGACGAGTTAAATGAGACTTTAGATAAACGTTATCACACCCGTTGTATGAACAAGAAGAAAGGTTAAGCTTGCTACGTCAAACTACAGGTTAGAAGCTCTGAGGTGGTGATGTCATGCAGTTGTGGTGTAGTTTGTTTATAGCTTAACAATAGATTTTTACATCTTCATCAATAAAATAATAAAAATGATGTTTTACAATTAAGTATCAGAAACTTGTTTTGTAACTGGATGACGTCATCCTCTACGAGTACAGAAAGAAAAGTTGTTGTTTGTGCTGTAGTTGTTTATTTGGTGAATAAATGTCAATTCCTACCTGTTTGAAAAAGGCGGTGGTAAAGTTTCCTCCTTCAATAGCCATGTCCCCCAACATCCTCTTCTGGTTGGCTTTCTTTAAAATGTTCTCCTCCACTGTACGCTCACTGATCAGCCTGAGCGGAAACAAAAAACACAACCGTTAATATGTTGTTGAAACCATGGCCCCGAGACGACACGACCGACAGCTCATCCTCTGCCGTCACTCCCAAACAAAGCTGTAACAATTAGTTGATTAAGAAAATAAATACTTAAAGTTAGGGGTCTGAAACTCAGTTTACATGGGGGCCCCTGGAGACAGATATGGGTGAGACCACAAATGGGATTCCACAAAAAAAAATCCTTAAATATCATTAACAGTTTTAATGGTTTCTTCTGAACATCACAACAGGACGTTTAGTAGAAAACTTTCCTCCTATTTTCTTTGAAATATTTTCATTAATTAGTGAGTTTTCACAAAAAGTGGAGGAGGTTAAACCATAAACTCACCATCTTCTGTAGCATTTTAAAAACAGTTAGTAGAAAATACTATTTTATTTCATTTTTATCTGATCTAACAGGATGTTAGGATTCTGTACAGACGGAAGCTTGAATGTTGCTACAAACTTTCAGACTCTCCTCCTGCGGCCTTCTGCTCTTTTCCAGGCGCACTTCATTTTGAACGAGCCCAATAGCACCAACAGCACGGCGTGTAACGAACAGCTCAGTAGTAGTCGCCTTTCTTTTTGTGCTAGATCATGGTATTTGTAGATGGTAGTCAGTACCGGGATGGCGAGCGCAAAAAATGCGACTACTGCCTGGCTGTTCATTACACGCCATGCTATTGTTCTATGTTTAAACAGCTCGAACCCGGCTTAGCTTAGCCTAGCCCTGACTGTCAGCCCAAACGATGGGCGGCGTGCAGGAGCTGGCTGAGAGGTCCACTCCCCTCACGGCTGAACTAATGTTATAACTTCAGCGAGCCCGAGACCCTGTTTTGGGGCTTTAGTAGGTATTTGAGGTAGTCACCTGTATATGTGAACATCTCTGGTTTGACCGATACGATGGCATCGGTCCTGTGCTTGTGCGTCCATGGTGGGGTTCCAGTCGCTGTCGTAGAAAACTACAGTGTCTGCCCCCGTCAGGTTCACTCCTACGCCTCCGCTGCGAGTTGACAAAATGAAGCAGAAGATGCGGCGGTCTGCGTTGAAGCGCTCCATGAGGGCCTGTAGCACAAGTCAAGAAGCGTCATAGACAGTACATCTGGTTTTATATAGTGTATTCAGAAAAGAAGGAATGAATGTGCTGTGGCACTAACCTGTCTCTGCTCTACGCGAGTGCTTCCATCCAGGCGGAGGTAGATGTGTCCGTGGTAGTTGAGGAACTGCTCCAACACATCTAACATACGCGTCATCTGAGTGAAGATCAATACCCGGTGGCCTCCAGTCTTTAGCTTTCGCAGCAGAGTGTGCAGAGTCTGAAGCTTACCTGTGTGCATTATGAATAAAATAATAAGCACAGTGAAGTGGGGAAATTCTTGCAACTTTGTGGGAACAAAATATTGATTCTGCTCCCTGTATCTAGAGTGCAGCACAGAACCTTGACAGCTTACCACAGTCATACTGTATAAGCCTCAGGTCCGGGAACTGGGTCCTCATGTTGCACTGGATGCGGTGGAGACTGCGAGTGAGTGGAGCGACATGATTTGATAGCATGGAGGAGAAGACCGCCTGCTTGTGGCTCAGAGATGGAGGAGGATGGCAGCAGTGCATGGAGATCGGAGGAGCCTCCACTGGGGGAATCGCAAATGTAAACCTAAAATAAGCACAAAAGAATCCGTTAAATGACAAAGTCAAAACTCTCGCATTAGGCCAGACAAACAAGCCGACCAGTTGCCTACCGGTCTATAACGTCACTGAGCAGCTCCAGCCTGTCCTCGATGCTCCGAATAGCCTCTCTCACAGCATGACTCTGAAACCAGTGGTCGTATTTATTCTGCGACTGCGCGAACACACAGCTGCTGTGACCCGAGCGGCTCCACTGCCCCTGGGAGCTCAGGGTAGCTGGAGAAGGTCGGGTGCCAGGGATAAAAGTCAGAAAGTTCCTAACTTCCTGTCCGTACACTGGCTTCGCCCCACAGTGGCGCTCGTTGACTCGAATGATGTAGTCTAGTCGGCTGTCGCGCTGCTGCTTGAGGCTGTCGGCCAACGATGACTGTCGAGTAAGAAGGTAAACGTTAGATCTAAAGATCTTATCTACAGAGCATTCTTGGTCCATGGTTTAGTAGGCAGAAAATGTTCAGTTTGGTCTATAACTCTTACAATACAAGTTCTATCAGCTGAATAAGTGAAGGGAAATCCCAGGGTTTAGTGCGTTATGCATCACTGGTATGAGTGACTGAAACAAATTACTTAATGCTGGACTGTGACTGTGAGTTGATTTTGGCTGCATTTGTGGCAGACGTTAAACTACTGCCAGTAAAACATCCTAAAGTTTTTAACAGAAAAAGAAACTCTTTCTTTACTGACAGTATCTGTCAGCTGACTTAGTTTAAATGCGTGATCTGAAACATAAACTACTCCAGTAAACTCGCTGCTCGTATCAGTGGGACCACCTGCTTACCATGTAAAACGGAGAGCGTGGAGGTGGGCGGGGCCTTTTTCTGGGGGCAGGGTTGGCTTTTGCTCCCACACTGGGCTTCGTCTTTGTGGTGCCCGGGGTTTGGCTGCTGCTGCTGCTGCTGCTGCTATTATCACGTGGTGCCGTTGATGACTTGGAAGCGGAGGGAGAAGATGAAACCTGAGCTAGAGCTGAAGGGAGGACAACGGAGAAGGTTGAGCCATTGATTTGCTTTCAACAGTTTTCTTACTAAAACCTTTGGCAGTCAGATCTTTAACATCTCAGTCAGTATTAACAATCAGTGGATTTATTGTTAGAAGGTTTCACCGGCACCAATTAGAGCTCCCAACCATTCATTCTCTATCTATCCAGTCTCTGCTGTCCTATATCATTTACTTTAAATACACTAAACTGACTTTGAAATACTTTGCTGTGATTTCTATTCATATTTTCTCCTCCTGCAGATTTCTAAAAAATTTACAGGATAATGGGAAAATTAGTTGCAATAACGGCCTGGCCCAGCTCATGCATTTGTACAGCCTCATGAATCACAGCAGCTGAAAGTCGTTCTCTTACCTGTCTGCTCTGCACCTGATGGAAGAGGCTGCAGTAATTTGAGGACAGGGCAAGGGGGTTGGGGCTGGTTCGGGGTTGAGGTAAGGTTTCTGGGAGGAGCTATGGTGTAGTGGGCAGTAGCAGGACCTGGGGTGCGCTGGGCAATATGCAGCGGTGTCGTGTTTCTGATGGGGGTTGTGTTGGCGTGTGGGGAAGGGGAGGCCTGAGGAGCAGCACGGGGAGAAGGAGCCACTGCCAGGGTGGGCACTGGCCCGCCCTCCTTGCCTGCTGTCTGACGCACAACGATCTTCACAACACCAGGGCTGCTCACCAGGGAGGGCACTAAGTGAACAACAAAGAACATACGATCTGTGAGAAACAATTCTTCAACACAATTATCATAGATAATGTAAAGAAAACAGGAACAGAAACACAGAAACTCTTTGGCAGGAGGGTAAAACCTTGCGAGGAGGCATTATGAGGCAGGCGACTGGCAGGGGGAGCAGTAGAGGAGGTGTTTGCGGTGCTCTGGACAGCCACCTGAGCAGGCTGGCTGATGAGGTGGTGCTGCACCCCGCTGGACACCAGGTGCATCACATTACCTGTACAGTGAGTGATACAGACACTTTACCAATTACAGATCCTTTGTCACACACAACTTCACTCACTACACCACATAAAAAGCAGCTACGCCGTTTTACAGCTACATGAATATGACAACAGAAATCATCCCACATTTCAAACAACGGTGGATGGTTATCAGACGACCGAAGCCTTTGGGTGCACAAGAGACTAATGTATAACGATAGAGAAACAAGTCTGGCACAAACCTTGAACTGGGCGTGAAGGAGCTGCTGGGACTTGGTGGATTTGGGCTCCAGACAGAGTGAGTTTGTTGCCTTGAAGCTGGAAGGTGACGGGTTTGCTGCCCTGACATGAAGAAACGGGTCTTCCTGCCAAGGAGGCAAGCTGGGCTATACTCACCACCTCACCAGCTTCAAAAGGAGAGACAAGGAGAATAGGAGAGAGTTTGATGTAATACAACGGCTAGCTGTTGTTCACGGTGGTAATTTAAGGCTTTACAGCGTTGGTGCACACTTACAAGGCAGCCTAGCTTGCATGTCTGGACTTAGCAGAACCCTCTGGGGCATGATGCTGCTGGTGTTTGGACTTGGATGTGCAGGAATGCTGGCTGTGCTGGCAGCAGCGGGAGGACGGACAGTCAGCACTGGCTTTGGAGCGTTGGATCTCACTGCAGTTTGAGCTGTAGGGTGAAGGGGTGGGCGCTGCAGGGCGGCGGGTGCCACTGAACACACCACTACAGAAGGAAAAAAACAAATGTTGTGAACTACTGAACATTTTCTTTGTTACCTTTTTCTTTAATTATTATTATTTCGAGGAGTCGTTTTCACTCGCCTTGTTGAACTACGGGAGCAGGTGCAGGAGCTGAGGGGGCATCAGTTACTGGAGGTGGTTTGGGGGTCTGAGCTGCAGGGGGCACGGAGCAGGTCGGTTTGTTCATCAGTAGAACAGGTCGATTATCACCTTTAGGAGGTGGCTGGAACATCCTGAAACAGAAAACCACTGCATCCATTTATTTCCATTTTAACCAGAAAAGTGTAATTAATATTTAACTTTACATTTATGTGGAAGTGTTAAAGGAAAACTATTTAACTAAAGTCAGCCTTTCTTGCCTGACACAGTGAGTCTGTCGAGGACCATCTACAAACATTGAAGCATCAAACCCTGGCTCAGTTATATTTGTCCTGCACAACATGCAGGTAAAAGTCTTTGATGTATCTGAAGATGGACGTGTACCTGTTGACCTTCATGCGGACTGGTTTGGGTCTAGGAGGGGGTTCAGGAGACTCCACGATCTCCTGGATCAGTTGGCGGCTGACCTTGTTGTGTGGCAGGAAGACATCTGCCTGGTATCGGGACACGCGGCTCTCCAAACCAACAAGGTCAAACATAGACAGGTCGCAGCGCTGGGCACAAAAACAACCAGTATTATTAATGACAATTAACCAGTGTGTTTAACAAGTAAGTCAGAAATGAGACATTGATATTTCAGGCTGTAGTTTGCCTGCTAATGACAAACTTTTCCTTTGATGCTGACCTTTAGTGGAGGGACCTCCAGGGCGTCCTGCACCAGAGAGGCTGTTCGGAAAACAATGGGCTGCGTGATGAAGGGAGACTGGATGGGCCGCGGGTCAAAGAGGTTGGGATGGTTGCACACTTTGCGGAGCTGCATGAGGATGTTAATGACAGACATGAAGTGGCCGCTGGCCAGCGTTTCCCGGGTCCTGTGAATAAAGATAAAAATAAAATAATAAAAAGAACAGAATATAAGTCACTTTTAACTGTGTGTAATTAATATCAGAACAAACAATGTGAACATGTTGTATTGTGATTTGATGTGTGTGTGATTCTTTTCACTCTAAATTTTAATAGAAAAAACAAGTTCAATTCAGAGAATTACTGAAATTCATGCTCCGATGCAGCCCCAACTTCTTGCAAACCATTTAGATAAAGAAGAAGAAGAAGAAGAAGAACATTTCTCCAAAATGTTTTGCTATTAACTGGTGAATTAGCTGTGATTGCTTCCTTTCCACGCTGCTGTGCCATAACTTACGAGGCCTGTGCCATGAAGTCGTCGTAGAGAAATCGCTGTCTCTTGGAGAGACGACAGCGCACCACATGCTCGTATTTCTTGGGCATCTGCTTCTCCACGTCAGCCTTGATCCTCCTGAGCAGGAAGGGCCTCAGCACCTTGTGGAGCCTCTTGACCAGGCCCTCGTTGTACTCCTGACTTCCCTCGATCATTCCTGTCAGCGGGTTGGAGAACCACTCTTTGAACTCGCGGTGGGACTGGAAGACGTGGGGCATGAGGAAGTGCATCAGAGACCACAGCTCCATCAGGCTGTTCTGCAGGGGCGTTCCTGTGAGCAGCAGTCTCCGGTGGCTGGAAGTAGGAGGGCACAGATGTTGTAAACAAGTAAATGTGCCAAGGTATAAAACATAGGGAAAGAAAAATGATTCTTGTTATTGCTAAAAACAGCATCAGTCTAACCTTGAAGCACTCAGCCATGTGCACATAGAAACAATTTATCATCATTCTCTCTGTTCTCTCTGAGTACTGAACACTCTCCTTATACCTTAAGAGAAAACAGTAAGCTCGTGTTCGTTGCAGAAGCTACAGAAGTCTTCAGAGCTCAGTGTAACAGTGAGAAATTACCACCATCTGGACCAGGACACTCGCCAAATCATGGCAAGTTAGTCCAATTACATCCTCTTTGATGAGACAAACCGCTTTAAATGTTGGTCATCCTCCACATCTATGGACTGTAAAGTTCTCTGTAGTGTTTTAGGGAAGCGATGGCTCATTTAGAGGCATGTTCAAGACAGAGACCGTCCGTCCTGGCTGGTTTAACTGGGTACGCATGCATCATGACTACTTCCTATTTACTGCATAGGCACGCGTGTAAATCGTCCCGTTCGACTCTCAGAACAAAACAAAATTCTCCAAACAAGCTTCTAAGAGTAGCGCTAAATGATGCTGTGGCAGTTGGAATAATCAAAGCAACGTTAATTTCTCACAACAGACAGGCTCGTACGTACATCTAAAGATAAAAACATTCAGTTCTACTGACCTGTTAAAGTTCAATAGGCTCTGCCAGCGCTGGGACTTGAAGTTCTTGATGTTTTGCGCCTCGTCGAGGATCAAGTACCGCCAAGACTTGCGTCTGAAAGCTTGGTGATCCTGGAGCACCAGCTTGTACGAAGTGATGCACACATGGAAAGCATTAGGCTTTGTCCAACCCTGAGGGAGTAAAAGAAACACAGCGAGGGATTGGTTAGCATCCCTGTTATAGCACATATCAGGTATGCTGAATGAGAAATCGTTACCTGTCTCTTCAACTTTCTCTCCTTTTGGCTGCCGAAGTAGGTGAGGATTTTAAACCCAGGACACCAGCGCTTCAGCTCCATCTCCCAGTTCAACATCACACTGGTGGGGACAATGATGAGGTGAGGGCCCCAGTTACCTAGGATAACAGAACAAACCTCCAAATGAACATCTGAGTGTAGGTGCTGTATACAAAGTAACTACTACATGATCAGAAGAAAATAAGGTTGTTTCTGTGGGATGTTTTAAGAACACACAGAAAAGAGCTTGATGATAAAAAGAGAATAAGCTACAGGCAAAGCAATCGACGTGAGGAAGAGACAGAAGAGACAGAAGCCTGTTCATACACAAGGGCATCCACGTTGTCCACAGATGTTCAGTCTCCAGGAAAATTCCTGCTACTGCTACAACAGCTGCAGCTCTTTAATGTTGGTCTATGCCTGAAAAAATGTTCTTCTTTCAGCACAAGAAGAAGCCCGATGTGGCATCCTACAGGCCCAGTGGAAGAGGAAACAGGGCAATGGTACCTACTTTTAAAACAACACCAAATAAGAAGTGGCCCAGGGTGCACTGGTGGTCTAATGGTTCATGCACATGCTGCGCATCTGCAGTGTCCCTGGTTTGAGTCTTTGAGGCTGGATCCCTTTGACCTGTGTTGTCTCTTTACAATAAGTACAAATATTTACAGAGTCCATTACCTTTTTCACAGGCAAGGTGAGCCAGCAGAGCTATTGTCTGGATGGTTTTGCCCAGACCCATCTCATCAGCCAAAATGCCGTTGAGTTTTTTCTCATACATAGTGACCAACCAGTCGAGTCCAATGTGCTGGTATTCACGTAGCGTGCCGTGAAGCAGAAACGGGATGGGAGTCTTCACCTTTGTTGACGGGAAAAATCAGAACGTTATGGTTTAGAAGTGAAGAAAAGTCGATTAAAACAAGAACAAAACACGGACTAAATATTCCTGACCAACCTTTGTTGTTGCCAACGTGTAGCCTTTAGGCTGCAGACTCTCAGCAGTGGCAGCAATATGGCTGATTTCTTTCTTTGGCCGTGAGCTAGAGGAAGTGGGGCTGTGATCGCCCTCCTTTAGTAAGACCTCCATCCCTTCTCCTTTACTATCATCATCATCTTCTTCTTCCTCACTCTCCTCTTCGCCCTTCACACTGTCATCTTCTGCACTGTCTCCTGGCGAGTCTGAGACAAACACGGAGTGGAAGCCATTAAAAAAAAGTTACACCTTTGTCTCGTCAGCGTCTGAGCAAACAAACAATTTCCAGGAGATTATTTTGGGTAATACCTGAGGAGGAAGTGTTGCTTTCCACGTCACTCTCATCTTCTTCACTCTCCTCCTCCTCGTCCCCAGACACCTCTGAATCAGAGCTTGCTTTGGAGCCAGACGGAGATGGTACTTCGAAATCGGAGGCATATGCTCCTTTGTACTTCTCCAGCAGCTCGTCAATAGTCATGTCCCCTACAGGAGGAGCGCAGACATGTGAGCGCTCAGGTTTAGGGTGAATGAAAATGTAATGTTTATTTACATGCTAATTGGCCCATGGACAATAACAGCAATGACAAAATCTTTGCCGATGCAACTCTAGGATCGCTTATCAACCAACTTCAACCATTGTCAGAACAACTATTATGGATTATTAATATCCAATCATATGTTGATCAGTGTGTGGTCTCACATAGAAAACTATTTTGGCCTTGTACGTTCATCCACATGCAGGAGACATGTCACAGCTTCTGACAAAAGCACCCACCTTCTTTGGCCAAGTCGTCCAGTTCCTCGGCATGATCCACATTTCCTTCTACCTTCTCTTGGGCTGCTATGGTGTCCTCCTCATCCTCAGCTGGGAAACAAAACAGACAAATGATTTAATTTCAAGGCATTCAAGGAAAACATCTCTCTTACATCCAGCATCAGTGTAGTTGGAGTATGTCCAGTGTGTTTGTACCTACATCTCAACACTGAGTGTGATCTTACCGTCTTCTTCGTTGGCAGTGAATTCTCCATCTTCCTCTTCCTCCTCCACCGACGAAGACGTTTCATCAGAACATTCTTCCTCTGAGCCCGAGTCCTGTGAAATCCAGTGATTCAATAATTAACTGGCACATAAACACCTGTGGACCGTGTTTATTGCTGTCATCAAACACAGCACAACCTAATAATCATAAAATGATAAAAATAGTCCAACTTTAAGTTTTCTATTTAGAGCTTTGAAAATAAAAGACGAGTCTTTTTACTATCATCTAATGCCAAATTAGAAGCCTGAACCCGCCAGGTTAGTGGTATAAGACGCAGCTCAGTATAATGTGCTACAGTCTGCTGCATGTAGGTTTGTGGTTATACCTGTGGCAGATTCAGGGTGCTGAGCAATTGGTCCAGAGGCAGCATGCCCTCCTCCTTCAGGAGTTCAATCTCCTTCCGATGGCTCTCTGCGTCATTGCCCTCCTGCTGCTCCTCTACCTCTATTGTCTCCTCATCATCCTCCTCCTCACATGGAGGCTCAAAGTCCCGGTCTGCCCACAGAAAACAGAACAGTCTGTGCTGTAAAACACTAGTTTCTCCACTGCAGCGGTGCAAACAGGAAATTAAAACATTTGGTGACTCTCAAATAAACAGATGCGCCTCCTGTCTTGTATTTCAGATGGTTGGGTTCATAAGATACCACATGGAGGCACCACACATTACAATGAGAGAGACAAAGCAGAACTCTTTCTGTGCACAGAGACGAACTCTCACTCGCTAAACACAAACACACAAACACACACACACTGGCCACAGCGCATAGTCTTTAAACTGTACAGCTGACACCATCTATTTCAATAACTTTAGCAAATTGTTTTTGGTAAATAACATTTGTACAGTCAGGAACCTTCCAGCTGTTTGTATAATTGTTTGTGCGTTTAGAGACATCCTAAAATAACCGGACGCACATTTCCACAGTGGGAAACACTGATATACATCTTTGAAGTGGGAGTGGGACTTGAAGAAACCAGCATACCAGAGAACGCCAACTGTAGCCTGGTTACTTGAGTTCATGGTAACACACAGAAGAAGAAGACTAGTCTGACAGGTCTTACAGGGCTGAAGAGTAGGACTGCCAGTGAGCAGTGATAACTACAGCACTATATTTCACTGCAAATATTAGGCTTCAGGCTGCGATGCACTGAAGCTGAGACGGTCAGGTGGGATTTTCACAGAAACATGATGCTTCAAAGACGTAATAACCTTGACAATGAGAAACTGATTTTTGTTTCCATTTTAGCTCTGTGGACACCTAGGAACGTTTAGTCTTTAGTGTGTAACTATGACAACGTCCCTGTCTGAACCAACGAATCGGCTCTGAGAGCATGGAGAGAATACGCTTCATTTATGAAGGTGCAGCTTTTATTTGAATGAATCTCACCATCCTCGTCCACTGCAGGTGGGAAAGATTTCTGAGGAGTTGGAGGGACAGTTTCAGCCGGCCTGATGGGTGCCAGTGACTTGCTGAGGAGGTCCGAGTATTTCTCCGTCTGCCCAACGATGAAGTCCAGTTGAAGGTCCAAAGCCTTCTTCCTCTTTTCCTCCAGTCTGGACTGCTGCTTGTACTGCACAACCTTTATGAATATGATAATACAGGAATCAACACTCACTGATTTAGGCTCCTGTACAATACAAACTCATGTGATTTGACTTCTGTTACAAAAACAAACACCAATCCTTTCAGACACCACAGCTGGAGCTCTGTTTGCTCGGTCTCGGTGAGTCATCTTTACCTTCTCCACACTGCTCCAGAACGCCCGGACTTCTTTAGCAATAGACGAGGCGACTCTTCTGATTTTAGCGTGTTCGTCTCTCTTGGCCTTTTCCTCTTTTTGTCTCTGCTCCTCGTGGTGTCGCATCACCATTCGCACCACCTAATAAGACATGATCCGACCACATCATCAGAACAGGGGAGATTTTTGACTCGAAATGAACGAGAAACCTCTGCGATCATTAACTTACCTTTCTAGCCACCCCTCTCTTCCACCGCCTCTCTTGTGCGAAGTCAGCAGAGAGCCACTGCATCTCCTCACACAGGTAGTCCCAGTGAACCTTTGGTCGCTGCGGTTCAGTCAGGCGGGTGAGACGCTTCATTGACCAGAAGCCCTCTCGCTTCAGAGCCTGGGTTCGATGCTCAATATCTGCTTCCTACGAGTCGCAAATACCAAATGTGTGCTTCATTTAATAGTACCAAAATAGTCAAGATTTGGAATTGAATCATTTAAATCATAAATTTCCTAATCCTATTCTTAGCTATGACTGCACTGCAGTTCCACAGCTGGTGTGCAGGTAAACAGAGGCAGCAACTCTGCACATAACAATTATGTTTTTCACAAGTTAATTCCAACTGGACAGAGAGAAAATAATTTACCAATTATCAATTAGAAAAGTGGGCTGATTATATACACACACAGCACAGAGCTTATTAACCAAGTTACGATGCACAATAACCATCAGCAGGATTGTGTTTCTTACACTAAAGCAGCTCATCTGAACTGCACCTGACTAACCTGCTCCAGGAAGTTCAAATTCTCCACTACAAACCAGGAAGTGTTTGTGACTTGAATTTCGGGATAAAGCTAGAAATGCGTGACTAAAGTCACAACGGCAGCCTTTTGTGTCAAAGCACCGGAGGAATGTTAGTCTCTAGTCTTCTTTTGACTTTCTGACTCACTAAACATGTCAGTTCCTTCTAAGTTATTATAATGCGTCTCGATTTTCACTCACGTGTTTTGCCAGTTCTGCCATATCTGTGTGGCGCTCTCCACGCGGACGCTGAGGAGTGTTTGGATCGGGTGGGGAGGAGGACGAACTGTAGGCACCGACTGAGGAAGGAGAAACGAACTTGCCATGAGGTCCCCGGAGAGGTGAAGACCTCTCCCGACGTGGCGTAGCCCAATCACTGGTGGGTGAGGGACCAGGGTAAGAAGATGAGGTGGATGGTGAGACAGGAGATGAATTCCCAGTGACCCTGCCTGCTATCCACTGGCAAACCTAAAAACCAAAAGAGAAGCAGGAGATTATGACCGAGATCAGCTTAAGAGGGTGAAAATGGCAGGATTCACTAAGATAAAAGTCACATGCATGAATTCAACTAGAAGCATTTAAGAAGCAAGCGTGGACATGTTCCAAATGTTTCAGCTGCAGAACTGCAGTCACAAAGGAGCTGGAAATAATGAAATAAATACTCTACATCATTAACAGTGGCAATGCCTGACTAGGATGCATCCATGAGGGCCCTGCTACGTGCAACACTTCCCCACAATCTAAACATGTTTGATTGGACCCGAGACGTACAGGAAACACACTACATACCAATTCTTCATTCACTGTGGCGTTCAATATATCACAGTAACAGTATCTGAGCATTTCAGACTCACACACCTCAGCATTCAAGGACAGTGCGGGTCAGTGTGGCACGCCGTTGAGCTTTACTTCTAGTGATGCCAACGCTCTAATAATATGGATTCTTGAAAATACCTTGTGTGCTGAGCTGGATGCAGTCATCTCGCTTTCTGTTTTGTCATCAGGTTCTTCGTCGCTGCCTTCCTCTGGACTGCTAACCTGTCCTGAAGTGGCCTCCAGAGCATCAGTTTCCAACGCCGCTTCAACCTGCTCCATGTCCTCGCTCTCCTCCTCAGTGTAGAGCGAGTTCGGTTGGGGGTCAGTGGGACTGGTAGATAATGCACCTTCCCGTTCTGATGATGTGGCGAGTATGTCAAGAGCGCGAGGCGCAGAAAGTGGAGTGACATCTGTAGTTCCAACCCGGGGAGCTAGATCTGCTTTACTTGAGGTTGTAGATACAGTTAAGGCCTCTTTGTCAGATTTGCTTGTGGAGCTTGTGGAGGTGACAGATGCAGTGTGGGCAAGCTGAAGTGTGATGTTACCGCTCACTGTAGGCTGCTGCACACTGACCAGCGGAGCTGCTGTCACAGAAGTTTTATTGACAGAGCACTGCGTCTGATCTAAAGATGCACATACAGAGTCTGCTGCTGAGACTGTTGGGGGAAGGCACTCCTCAGACTCCATGCCAGACCAAGAGCTGTGGGCATTGGCCAGCTTACCAGCCGCGTTCTGTTGCTGGGACACCTTTGCCAAAAGAGAGTGTGGGTGTTTCAGAAGGGGAGTCACTCCTGGTTTGAGAAGGAGCAGGTTTGAATTTATAGCACCAGCGGTGTTAGTGATGCAGAAAGTCTCTGGTTTGGTCTGTAGGGGCACACTGAAGTTCTGAATACTCTGTGATGGAGTCTCTGTCAAAGCAGGGGTTTCTATGTTCCCTGCATGTGAAGAAACACAAGCCTCGGGATTTGTGGCACTTACAACAGTGACTGTCGGGGTCTGGTTTTCTACGTGTACTGTGACAGAGCCCACTGGAGATACGAGAGATATTAGCTCAGTTTCCTGTTTTTGAGGAACCGTGTTAATTCCAGGAGATGCAATCACCTCTGTTTGGTTCGAGAGTGCTGCACTGACCTGTGAACACGATGTCAGAATTTGTGCACTTGTGACTGTCTGTTCGACTGTGAAGGAATCAGATGTAAGTGTGGCTACTTCTAATAAACATACCTTGCTCGAGTTTGCCACTTCCACAGCTGGGTTAGCATCTAACACCAAATTATGTTCAACAGCAGCCACTCGTGTGTTTTGTACAGAACTGTTACAGCAGACCTGTAGTTGATTTGCATCATCTGGTGCAGGAAAGGGCTGCTGGGAAATTATGAGTGTGTCACTTTCATTTATTGTGTGAACGGATGGTTCAAGATGTGACTTCAGGTCCTCTTTGACGCTATATTCCTCAGGATTTTCTAGTAACGTATTAAACAAGTTCACGTCGTATGCTGGAGAGTGAGGTATTGGCGCGCTACTCCCGGCGCACACAGTTTCCTCAGCAACTTCCTCCACCAGGCTGCAGAACTCGTACACTTCCACTTGTTGCGAGTGTAACTCGATATCTGCCTCAACAGTTTCTTCATAGCGCTTAGGTTCTCCAGTAGAAAGCTCAGGACTCAGCTCGCTGAGGATGGCAGCTTCACAGACGCTGCCATCTTCTCTCTGGAGGAGGTAACTCTGATTCAGGTGCATGTTAGACCAGTCCCCGGTGATGTGAGCCTCCTCTCCGACAACTACAATTTCTTGAGCGTGGGTTGAATGCACAAGCCCAGAAATCAGTGGCGTCTCAGTCGTGTGGATGCGATCAGAGCAGTGAGATGTTTCTGCAATTGAGACAACTAGGCCTGTGTCAAACAAAGGAGGGGCGGCAGAAGGGCTTGAGGAGTGCTGTGTAACAGAGCACTCTGGCAGCACTGTGAAGTCAGATGCAGATATGGTCGTCTCAGTTTGCTCTCCCCCTGTGCCACACTCCACTGCCTCTCCTTCGGGGAGATCGCAGCTCCTTTGGTTGTAGCCGTCTGCTTCACCAGCTGTATTGCCGGGCACTGAGCAAAGCGATTCTCTTGCTTTTTGGGTCTCAAGTATTTCAGCTGAAGGAGGTTGTGCTTCAACGGGGGTTTTAGCATGTTCAAAAGTCTCAACTGATCCCAAGGAATTTGTTTTCTGCATTTCCCCAACATCATAGGAGATGTTTTTGATGATTTTAGGTTGTGTTTCTGATATGTCCGTTTGTTTAATCTCACTATTGCCAGATGAGGGTAAAAAGAGTGTAGACAGTTTTGAGTCCTGGTGGCCACCTGCTTGCTCAGCAGCAATGGACAGGGGATTGTGGCTGCCTTGGCTTGCATGGACAACTGCATCCCTGTCAGACTGCTGCTCAGCCCCACGTTCTGTGGTGACCTCAAAGCCAACACTTGGTTGTGGGACAGATGTGAAACAGATTTGGGATTGTGGGAGAATATTTCCACCTGTGTGCTCTTTTCCACCAAGTTCCACATTTGTTCCCGTCTCTGGTTTATATTCCACTGTGACCAACTGTTTCTCCTTTGTCCCCGTAATAAGCACAAGAGCAGCACCTTCCCTAGGTGTCTGAATCTGGTTGGTCTGACTATTTGAGTGGCTTTTCTCTTTAGCACTTTCTGACCCGTATTGCAGCTCTTGCAGTATGCTGTCGATCTGTGTCTTTGAGGCAAGAAGGGGACAAAGGGGAGCTGGAGGCTTTTGCATCTCAGCAGAGGAACTACAGCCCTCCGTGAGTGGTGCTGCAACTTCAGCAATGTTCTCCTCTGTAGGGACTTCTTCTGAGGTGCTGTCCTTAGGGTCGCTGGTGACCGGGAGAATCTCAGGGGCGTTCTCCATGCCACGTAACGTTGAGGTGTTGCTCTCCGGCAATGGCACAGTGGATGGATTAGTGAACGGAGGGACTGGGCGAGGGGCAGCTGCGACCGGCTGCGGGGCATGCCGAGATGACTCCCCAGCCACATTTTGTGCAGCCTGGGGGTTGCCACCCAGCACATCCACAGCCGGAGCCGGAGAGGCAAGCTGCCGCACCGCCTCCTCCCCAGAGCGTCCTTCCTCTGTGCTGCCCCCGCTACACAGTGCACCTAGGGGTGATACAGGTTATTAAAAAAGTACCCAGACAAAGTGGATAATTCATTGGAAAAGATAAAAATGAACAAAAACTATTCAGCACACAGAAATCTTTTGGCGATAATGTAGGCAGTCACTGTGCTCTTGCTGTGAGTTTGTTTTTCAATGCAATAACAGGACATAGTATTCTCCTCACCGCCTACCAGCCACCTGACTCACTAACAAAAGGCATAAAAGCACAGCGAATATCTAGGTCAAAAGAAGCTTTTTTATGGACAGAACGGTCAATTCCCAGGATGAAGGAAAGCCTATAAAGAAGTGCAGTCTGTACATCATGTTTACACAATGTGTGCGAGGCAACAACTTCTCACCTGTCTGTGGTGTGAGACACAGATCTTCTGTGCTTTCTACTTCCAGGATGCTGAAATTAGGGTCCCCTCCACATATTCTGAAAGACAAAGTAAGTTACTGTTACAGCAGAGAAGTGATTTGAGATTTATTAAGTTTTGTTTCCAAACAGACAAGCCAGAGGTACACCATACATTTATGTCTGAAGACTTACAGTCATCTAGAAGAAGTTATCTGGAAGTTGAGTCATGGTAACCGGACAAGAAATAAGCTTCCATGACTTAACTTCCAGACACTATTCATTATTCTTTAACAATAAAGTGCTCCTCAATCTAGAAGCACAGAAAGAATGCTGAAAATCTGTGAAGCCACCCTTTTAAAGTTCCACACTTTAAAGTTACATATTCAATTCAGCATCTATTGTACAGCATTAAATGCCATTTTCAGAGAGTAAACAGAAGGTTTAGATACTTGCATCACCTCTGCAGCCGTGTTTTACAATAAAGAAGCTAAAGCTAGAAATAACTGCATTATATGTCCAATGAGTGAGTTAAACAACAATATTGCAGAGTGTGTGTGTGTGTGTGTGTGTGAGTGAGAGAGAGAGAGAGAGAGAGAGAGAGAGAGAGAGAGAGTGTGTGTGGCATATCACGCGCCAGGAGTGCAGCAGTAGCAACAGTCAGACAGCAAACGTTGGAGCTGGTGTATCCGGCTGTATTTTAGCATATTATCTGAATTAAAGCACTAAAATGGTCAGGTGAGCTGGACTACAGAGCAGCTCCAGCTTGGCTTTGGCGCGGTCGCCCGCGGAAAGGTTTTATTCAGCATGCGCTTTTTGAAGCTAAAAGCCGGCGAATAAACGCGCGGGCCTCCGGTCATTCATTTTCAGCTCCCGTCTATGTAAATGTCATCCACTGTGGTTAGTTTTAGGCATGTGAACTCGTAATTACCTTTATAACGTGCCAAACAACATTTGTGCTCAGTAACTCAGTATGTGCACTGACTGCGCAACACTACAACAGATAAAACGATGAAATCGACTTTTCATTCTTGTCCCAGAGTGGCAGTGCTAGCACATAGGCTCGGGTTGTTCTTACAAGCTACACTATTAGCCAAGTGGTTAACGCCTAACGTTTGCCGGTGTTGTATCGTAATCCTCTCTCAAAAATCAAGAGCAATAACTGCGGGCTCCAGTTTTACAAAGAGGAGAACAGCAGCCGATGTGGGGCACAGGTTTCGACATAACACCGGTTTAGCTAGCGTGTTAAGCTAGCTAGCTAACGCTGGTGCCCACAATAACATTGATTGGGTGGCACTGCTGCTAACTAGCAAGCTACAAGAGTTAGTAGCAGGGTGCGTTCATTTAACGCGCAGGCGCCCCCATCCCACCCGTGGTTATGTAACACTCCAGCCTCAAAGAAGAACGTTTATTTTTACAGACACATTTGATAAGCTACGGTACAGCGGAGGGCAAAAAACACGCGAAAAGTTGCAATAAACCCGCTTCTGGACGCACTACACAGAGGGGGCACAATCACTCGTGACGTCATTGCGTGGGGTCAAATCTCCTTTTACGAAAATGAAATGCTCACAATTATTCTGTTTGAATTATAAATATATATTACTTTCAACACAAGTACACAAAATATAAAAATACAATGTTAAAAAGTTCCATATAAATTTTGCAACGATTACAGGGGGGTTTAAGGGAATCCTCACCGGTCCACTCTTGGCTTCTTAGAAGCGACAATGACAAAAAATGTCGTTTACTTTGTTAAATACGATTTACATATAAATGTGTTCAGTGCTTTCCTTTTACATGTCGCTATAGTGTGTAACGGCAGCTCATTCAAATACAGTCCGTGCAAAATACGGTACTAATATCAACGCACTGCGATTGTGTCCTTTCCCTAGTCTGAGCCCCCCTCGAGTCCCCCATTACTTCCTCCTTGCCCCCCCGCCCTCTCAATGCCGCCATCTTAAGTTCCCACCTACCTGAAATTTCCGACCAATTTTCTTTTACTAAATTCTCGTTGAAGGAGTCGTCATCCGCGTAAAATCGCACTCAATCCGTAATGCCAGTAATCCAAACTGTCTCCCGGTACCCAACGAGGTACCACTAGGTCTGTGGGAAGAAGTTAAACTACGGACCGGGAGAGACTGGGTTTCGGCGCAGAATGTAGCGGTCGCGGGGAGGAGACTTTACGCAGCGAAATGGTGGAGGACCGCTGCTGCTGACAAAGTACAGAGACGGAACCATCGCGAGATTTCCCCGCGAGCGCGCCACTTGAATTTTTTTATCTTTGTGGTCGATTTCACGTTATTTACTGGTGTCGATTAGGGTATAAATATATATGTTATACATTTGTAACATCCAAATAGGTTGTCACATTTCCACATTACGTAATATCGCAGATTGCTGTTTATTTAACGTTAACAATACAAATAGTTTGAACAATTATAACTTCACAATAGTTTAGTGTAACACACAAACTCGAGTAAAGGGAAAAGTACTTTACTTTACTTTGCTTGGCAGACGCTTTTATCCAAAGCGACTTAGAAGGAGCTAGCGCTGCGTGTCTGGCTCAGGGACACACCTGGTAGGGGATGGACTAAGAATCAGACTGGGATTCGAACCTGCAACCTTCTGCTTCCCAGTCTGATGCTTAACCCATTGAGCTACCAGTACTTGCCTAAAGTTCTCTCCAGTAAAGAAGTTCTCCACACTGAAGACATTTTTTTTCTGTTTCATATATATATTTATTTCTAAATGTTTAATGTGCAGATTTAAATAGATAAAGGCTTCACAAAACTGATATCTGAGCATTGAATTTTTTAAATTAACCCTTGATTAGAAAGGGGTCCCTCAGGTAGCAAGCCCAAAAGCTGATTTTAAACACTTAATGCACTGTGCTTCTATATGTATAATAATGCATAATCATTTGTTTAGCTTTTGTGTTGAGTGAGTTCCAACTAAACTAATGACCAAAACTAGTTCGAGTTGTATTTCAAAGTATTCATTATTATTATATCTTATATGCATATTTTCAGTTGTTTGCAATAATTTTGTCTGATTCCACCCAGAAGAATCTTAAAGATCATTTATACTTTATATCTTTCACCATTTTAACATTAAAATATACGATCAGCATATCTATAATCAGAAAACTGAATATTTTAAAACAAATTATCTGAAATTTCTTTTTATTCTTTCTTAAAACAAAACGTATTTTATGAAGACATACCTACTTGTTAACCTAAGGAACGTGTTAATTTTTAAGCTAATACCCACATATTTAATGATTTATTTATAATTATTTATTTATTTAATTTAAACTGAGCTTGTCTTGTAATATATATACCTCCGATCTCAGACCCTATAATGGACATTTCAAACTCATTGAACTTACCAATAATAAAATTTATTACCCTTGTTTTTAAAAGATTCTGAACAAAAGAACCACACAACAGAGTAAACAACAATTCATTTAATAATCAATCTTTGTGGTCTCTAGGGGAGGGGTTTGAAAGGTATAAAATGGTCATATTAAAATAATCGACCCAGTCTTTTCCCTCTCAGGTTACCCACTGTCTAGTTGTCTTTTAACACAAGTCCTTATATAATTTTTTTTCAGTTCTTCAGCAGATGTCCCGGTTATCCATGTATATAACTTATTTCTGTTGATGAAACAACTGGACAGTTCAATGTACAAGGCTCCCTTAGTCCCAAATGGATAGATCATACAACCAATGACACACAGGCAAACCTCTCTCGCTCTCAGCATAGTAAAGCCATAGATGAGATCTGCGAAGACGCCAGAGGTTGCAATAAACAACGCTTAATGTTCACAAGCAAAAGTTGTCTGTGAAGCAAGCCTTTCACCTTGTGTTTTGCATGACTTGAAACAACACTACTTGGGGGAAGAGTACTGGTTGATACCCGAAACAATGACAAATAACATAACAGTGAATATATTTATTATTATAGAAGATAATTAATGTTAAGAATAATAATTACAAAGGCAATTTCTCTAGACTACTATAATCTGGTCCTGCTCATATAGTCAAGAGGAGACTGGAAAACAGTTACAGGAAGCTCTAAAATACTGTGTTCATTTACACAGTGTAGAACAGTTCATTTTGCCATTCATCCTTTCAAAACAAAACAAAAAAACAAGCAAAAAAGGGAATCTCATCATCAGTGAAGCTCAGGGTTTGGAGTTAAGATTTTTTGGGGGGTGAGGGGGGTGGGAGGCAAAGCAGGAAACTGAGGTACGATGCTTACTGATCTTCATTAAGTGGTTTCATCAGTATTCTGTTCTCACACTGACAAAAAAGGGACACAAAGACAGAACAGAAAGCACCACTTATTTACCACTGTATTTGTAAAATCAAAAAGACCCTCATCAGGGGTGAATTGTGTAGAGGAGGGCTTTATAATATCCCAAGACGAGGATGAACTCTTGAAGGTGTTTTCAAAGCGTACATCCAATCCACCCGGATAAGATTTGCTAAGAAGTATTGATCATAATTCACCTGACAAATGAATGAAAACGGCCTCCTGCCTCTTCTTACAGCTTTGGAACATGAGTGCTGTAATAACCAACAGTCAGTATAAAATAATAAACACCAAGGATGTACAGGAACCATGTACCTTTAAATTGCACTGACAGAACGTTTGGGCATATTCCTAGTCACACTCAGGAACTGTCGTACTTCCCTCCCTACCATCACCTCCAGCTTTTCATAGTTCCCCTTTTTTTGAAGGGGGGCTGGAACTGGTTTGATTGTATAACTGGGAGGGCAGGGTTTAGTAGTCCACAGGAGGAAAATGGGGCAGGTAGAGAGCAGCACAGTGATCCTGACATTTCCCTTGATCTCCTCCAGTGTTGTCCCTGTACTATCTGGATTCTCCGTCTTTGTGGGCGCTGTACAGTGCCAGCTCACCTGCAAGTCTGCGGTTAGGTGTGGACGACCGGCTTGAGACGGACGGAATGAGTGGAGGTGGTGCCCCCACTGGCAGTGCTCCCAGCAGGCCTGGAGGGGCCTTCGGCAGGATGCCATTGGGCAAATGCGGGTGCGGGTTCAGAGGGCCTAGCCTGGGGTAGAGGCCTGTGTGGTGCTGAGCAGCAGCAGCTCCCGGTGGGAGCCCATGGGAGAGAATGCCATGGTGAAGCTGTTCCAGGTGAGCGGCAGTAGCAGCATGAGAAGGGCCGGATAGGTGAGAGCCACCTGGGAGGTGTGAGTGCATCCCGAAGTAGCGAGCCTGCTCATAGTTTTCCCTCAAAATCTGAGCACGCTCCTCATCGATAAGCCCTCCTCCGGGTGGTCCTAGTTGAGGAGGGCGGTCAAAATGATGGGGCATTATGCTGAACTCATGGCGGACAGCAGAGGCGGGGGCAGAAGAGGTAGGAGTCGGAGGGTGGTGAGGGGTGGCGGCTGCCTCCATAAGGCGCTGATGGTGGATCAGCTTAGCCAGCTGTTCGGGTCGCAGGGCGAGCTGATGGTCCGACTGTAGACGATGCTGATGATACTGCTGCTGAGCTGCCAGCTCCCTCCAGGGATCCCAGGTGAAGCTATGTGGACCCTGTGAAGGGCCTTGGGCTGGACCATGGGAAAAACGTTCACCTGGACCCACTACCAACCCTGGTGGAGCTCCCAGATACGCTTCAATTCTCGAGCGGTCCAGCAGGGAAAAGTGGGGAGGAGGGTTTGGAGTGGGTGGTGGCAGGGAAACACCAGGAGTGGGAGTCAGTGATAAAGAGGAGGAAGGCGTCCCAGAACTTGGGTGGTGTGGATGGCTGTTTGGGCGATCAAAGTTGTGGTTGGGTGCTGGGGGAGGCAGAGTGATGGGAATAAGCTCCGGCTCCTCTTTGCGCTCCTCCTTTACTTTAACAGATGGGAAAGGCTGGGGGGGTTTGGAGACCTGGGTTGTGGTCTGGTCAGACTTCTTTGCCTGAGAGAAAGAAGACACAGACGCAGAAGCAGAGGATGATGCAGACGGGTCTCTTTGGGAGTGCAAGGGGTCACTGTGGAGACCGTGTGCTGCTGGGGCTGGAGGACGGGAGTAATGTTCAGAAGGGGATGCGGCCGGTGGAGTATTGAGAACAGAAGACGAGGAAGACCGTGGCCTGTCTCTGTCTGCTACTAAAGATGAAGCACCAACAGGAGGTGCCCGTGAAGACACTGCTTGCAGTGACCTCTTGTCCCCATCTCGGTTTCTGTTAAAGCTGCGTGTCAGGTCCTCAATAGGCCCACTGCTGCCGCCCAGGGCACTGCTGTGGCCATTAATGTGGGAGACCGGAGTGCTACTGCGGGGCTTGAAGGAAGGTGCAACTGGAGACATCCTCACAGGTGGTCGGCCGTACAGCATGTTGTCTCTGCAGAACACAACATAGAAATCCAAAGTTTAGACTATAGAACAATCAAGTTGATGCCATCCTTTCTGTGTATAAGACAGAAATATCATCTCATTCAAGGTAAAGTGAGAAATACATTTGAAAAGTTGTGAGTTATCCTCTATGTAACACTAGGAGCTATGGGATCTCTGAAGTTGCAGCCACACATTCATGCGATCAGGTATTTCAACAGGACAGACAACTGCATATGCGCAAAGAATGTAGGCAGTATACAAGTGCTATGGTACATGTGTACATGGTCACTGCACCACAAGTTAAGCTAGCTTAGCCGTCATAAATACACAGGCTCAGTTTATTATGGTCAACAGATTACCGTCCGTTACCCTCAACTACTATTGACAATATTTATCTGAAGGAAATCTCAGAGGTACTGTCACTAGCACGTCCTCGTGTCAAAAAGCTTTTCCTTTCACTTTAAATTCCCACCTGTCCTTTTCATCCTTGATGTGGAGGATTTCTTTCCTCTCGCCATCCTTTCCTCGATCCCTTTCGTCCCTCTTGTCCACTCCTTTACCCCAGCTGGAGCCAGCAGGGAAACCAGAAGGGCCACCGTGTAGACGCCACGGATCATGGTGGTTGGAGGTGGGCAAGCTGGCTGATGAGTCTTTAGGACCAAACATGGAGCCTGCTGCAGACCACGGACATATCATGTTAGAAAAGGAAACGCTGTCAAACTGAATAGTTTACAGATCTGTTGCCCCATTGTGGAAGCTTTACACGTGTAGCATCTAATTTCTCAGTGTACGCATGGATATGAAGTTAAAATGCTTTTTGTACTTAACAAGTAAAAACACTTCAGTAACAAACATTAGATAAACTTGTGTGTTGGACGTACAAAGGAAATCAAAAACAAATCAAAACAAGCTGGTACTTGCTAAATGATCTAATCTCTTACAAGCATTTGACTGGGCACATTAACAACCCCCCCAGCTTAGTCTACGTGTTCAATAACAACTCCCAAAAAACAGTACGATACTCAGATCCAGGTTTTCATGATGGACTTTTATTCAAACTGCTTTCAGTCTCCACCACCACTTAAATGGAGGCATCCAACCTTTACTAACATATCAGTGGCATAGCCATTCACAGCACATCTCAGCTGTCGCTGTGCTATGAGGCAGAGGGGAGAAGCAGTGAGTGATGACAAACATACCATCCAACTTAAGGCAAGTTTATCCTGCTCAATACTGGGAGGAGAGCTGGGGATTTCACCTCAAAGCACTGTGCTTAGAGCATTTTGAGCTGTTCTACTATTGCTTCTGTCGCACACAGCTACACACGATGTTTGAAGACTCTGTGCTTTCACACCTGCAGGCTTTAGTCCAACTCGAACTTAATTCAAACTCTTGGTTCTTCATTTTATCTGGTATGAACACAGCAGTTGCACTGCGGTGTGCAGGCTCCATCTGATCCATTTCAAATCAAGCAAACACTGGTGCATACTCTGATCCTCCGGGTGAGAAAGCATACCGAACCAAAACAGCACCAAATGATAGGATTTGAGGGCACTCACTGTAGATTTAAATATATTTACTTTGTACACCCGAAACACACTGCAGGGTGAAGAGCAGACAAAGGCGGATTTGTGAGAAGGGGCAGTAGACGCATCTGACCAGTAAGCAGAAGTGACGCTTTTTGATACACTTGGATGTTTCTCTGTGTGAATAGAAACCAAACTGAGGGGAAATGCTAAAAGTTAGCAAATCAAGTGCAATCAAGTGATTCAGACCGGCGCAAACAATGCGGTTATGTTCCAGGAGAAACATGTCTACAATTAAACCATGCGCTAATCCACCGTCACAAAAAACACGGAAACACTCGGCTTTTCAGTCATTTCTTAGCAAACAGCGAATTGTGGCTAAATAAAGGTTTGAGAGGATGGTGCAGAAATCTTCAATGACATTGGTGAGCTACCATGAACGTTGATCACTTTTTTCAGAAGCAGCCAACTCACTGATTCTCGTTTTCAACACTGCCAATAGAGCAGCTGAACTACTACATGTGAGGATCTGGCAGATCATGTATTAATTACTTACCTGTAACGGTACTTGATAATAGCCTGATAAAAAAAAGAACTTATCCTTTAAGCCTTGCTTCTCATTACTAGAAATATTGTGAGACTGACCTAGTGTTGGGCTACCGAGGCCTCCAAAAGCACCGGAACCCAGGGCTCCCAGCGGGGTGAAGGGTGGGGATCGACCATATGGATCTGAAACACATTCAGAGAAGTATCAGGAACTCAGTTACTTTTAGTCGGACAATTATCAGACAGCACAACTCTGACTAACAACAAACACATATTTAGGGTTAACAACTTGTTATTTGCTCATTTATTTATGGTCTAAATAACTGAAATAAAGAAGCCTTTTTATCCTGCTCTTACCCAAGTGTGTAGTTGGTGTAAGGAAAGAGGAGTGTGGGGCTGATGGAGACATGAATGGAGCCGAGGACGGATTCACTGCACCTGTAGAAAAGAAGCAAAAGAAAGAAAAAAAAAAAGGAGATTGTAATAAAATCAAGTACATCAAACTACTCACATGCTTCATGCACAAAATGTGTGCAGAAGTGAAACAGGAAAAAAATATCCAGATTTTTGCTCTGTAGCATATTTGAAATGTTTAGCTGTTCTGGTTCTAAAAAAAAAAGGTCAGAAATGTCAAGGCCTGCACCTGTAGCCGAGAACAGACTGGGGGGTCTTGTCAGGTCATGTGTAGGAGGTAGGCCTCCTCCCATGGGCCCCATAGGGCCAAGTCCTCCAGCTCCAGGAAGACGGGCCAAGAGGTCAGTACGAAAGTCGAGCTTGTGAGGATCAGCCTGCATCTGCTGAAAGAGAAAGGTGGAGGACTGAAGCTGGCATTTAAATGGGTCATACCTTTTTCTATGTCAAAGTCTGCAATTCGCTGTGCATATCTCAGAGGAAGAAAAAAAAACACAAATTACGTTTTATAATATCAATATGGCACACATACCTTTACTTTCCTCTGATGGTGTAGAATCATCCAGGCCACATACACATGCATAGCACACCACTTTCCCGGTTTCTGTGAGGCAGAAAAATCACAGTGGCTGAGTTACCATGTTACTCCGTGAATCCTGCATGTATAGTACATTAGAGCCTTTGCACATAAAGTCAGATGCTGTTGTTCTTCAGAAATGTGTTGTCTAGACTCTCAGTAAGTTTGGTGTTTCCAGCTGGAGATAAGGTTACTCACAAGTAAAAAAAGAAACATATACAAGAAAGGAACGAGTACACATTATACAGTAGGCAGTTTCTGGGCCTGCATTGTATCAGACTGTAAATATAACTGGGTGTGCAAGGGCAGAAAACAGACCAGTAGCAGATTACAAGTTAGATTAGTGCAAAGAGTGAGTGGAAGCAGTGAGAAAGTAAAATAGGCTGAAAGTTTCAAGGAGCCAAGGGATTCAGAAACATCTGTATTTGCTTACACTGGTTTTCAACGATGTCCCAAATGGATCAGTTAGCTACAAGAGAACAGAAGTGTAAAACCACTTTTAATCAACACGACTCAGTTTTGCACTCTTTCTTGCACTGACTAGGCCCATGTTGCAGCACATCCTAGCACATAACTGGCTGTCATGACTTCATGACTGAAGGAATGGTGCAAAGAGGCTGTAAGCGAGAATATTATCCTTACCCTATGTTCTTTGGGCTGCAGGTGGTGGGGAACAACCCCAAGTCGTGCACTTAAGTCAGGAGCCGTTCCCTGAGGGACAAGAGGCTGTCACACACAGTACAACACATCAGATACAACCTACTGTTCTTTGCTTTTTTTAGTGCCCTATTGTCATGTGGCACTAAGTTACCCTCCTGTGCTCATCTTTCAGACTGCGCACCCTGAGAGAACCCAACTCTCACTTTGATCAATACCGATGCAACAATTACACCAGGTAATGTGAGGTATCCCCGACTAAACGTCTTTATTAACCATTTGCCCAAGAAAACATAAGCCAAACATTAAAAGATTATTTTCCTTACTTTTGGCTGAAATGCTCCTTGTAATGAGCCAAAAGGCCCAGTGGGAGGAATTACAGGCTGGATACTCGGCACTGAGGGCGGCGGGAATTGTGGGAAGAACTGCCATGACACACACAAACAAATACATTCAATGATCTCTTACTGTCATCTGACAGGTTTAATGTGTTGAATTTTTAGCTTAGACATATTCTTAGTCTGTTTTTTTGTTTTACGGTTTAATCAGGTCATTTGTCGACAACTATAAATGAGGCGAGTTGACAAAACTTACAGGGTGTCGGTACAGCCCGTCCATTTTGCCTGGATACTTTTCAAACTGAAAGACAAAAGCAGTGCGCCGGTTAAAACTACAGTTCTAAAAATTATGGTCCACATTCCAGCTGCACTGGAAGTGTAACACAGATGTTCAACACATCAGCAGAGTGAATCTCACCAGAGGCTGTGCGGTAGCTGTGGGGTGCAGGAAAGGCGTGAAGTGTTGGTGCGTGTGAGTGTGTTGGTGCTGGTGGTTGTGCTGATGGAACTGGAAGGCCAGGGGCTGAATGCTCGGCTGGTTCTGAGACGTCCGGCCTGATGAACTTGATGTGGCGTTCGACGCCGATGAAGCGCTGGGAGTGGTGCGACCTGCGGTTGCTGTGTTGTTTTCACCTCCCGGGACACTGCGTCTGCCCTCACGCTCTGAGAAATTCAAGACGTGCGTGAGTAGGTCACATCGACTAAAATAAAAGGCTTAATCCAATACGGCCTTGGTTTCAACCCATGCAAAAGGATTTATTATCCAGTCTCCACATATGCTAGTCGAAAGTGAAGCCTCCACTTCATAAAAAGAATGCAATACTTGAAGTGGAGAATCCGTGATAAGATCTCACTTGTTCAACCCAAGAGAAGTCCGAGTTTGGTCTGTTATAGTAACGCATTAGTCTCTGGATAACACTGACTATACCTGGTGGTAGAAGAGGGGGAGGGGGAGGCAGACCAGGTGAGGATGTGTATAACGCCCTAGAGCTGGCTCGTGATGGTGGCCGGTGCGGGCCGGAGGGTCCCGTGGCCCTCGAGTAGGGCAGTGACATACTGGTGGAGGGAGTCGGTGGGCGCATGGAAGGTGAGGAAGATGCGACAGATATAGAGGATGATGGAAGTTTGACAGGTGTGCTGCTCCTGAGAAGACAGACATAAGAAAGAGCGATCAAGTTTGCTTTTAGCAGAACATGTGTCAAGATCTGGGCCAAAATACAATTAAGCAGAGATGGCTCAGTTCTTCTTCAAAAACAAACAAGCAGAGGCAAAAATCAAAGTGTAAAAGGTTTATTGTAAAACAGCAGTCAGACAACAAGGCAGCGAGCCAGAGGTCTTTTATGCAGGGTAATAATACCTCCCATGGGGCTGTCCTACTTCAGTACCCTATACCTTGACCCTTAACCCTTTGCCTTATGGATGTCAGGGAAAGCTTCACATACACTTGCTTTGCAGTGCTGTGCACAGGGTCACATAGAATAGCACTACATAACAAAGTAATAGTATAGAATGGTCATTACATACTAAGGCCTACAAGGAAGTTTAAAATACAACAAACACAAACCAGTCATGGAAAATTATTAGGTCAATAGGATGAATGACAACACGTCACAGACTGCATACCTGTTGAGGTTGTAGAGAGACTGAGGTCGTCCGGACAAAGGGAGAAAAGGCTTGTGTTTGGAGAGGGGGGGGCTGCCGTTGTGGCGACCGCCGCTGCCGTTGATCGGGCTGGGCCGAGGGACCGCGCCTGGGGCTATGACTGAAGAGAAGGAAGGAGGGCGGGAGGCAGACGAGGTAGAAGACGAATCGGGCTCTGGGAAATGCGGCTCCAGGCTTTTCTCCTGACTTCGCTCCAGGCCAGATACTCGTGGAGTCACCATCAACCACGATACACCTCCAGAACGGGCCGATAGAGATAGGCAGTTTTTGGCCACGGATGTGCCCATGTTTGAGGGGGCAGGCTCCACAACTAAAGAAGAGATCATCACTCAGCGCTTCACAGTATATGACGCAGGAGCAAACAACATGTACACAGGGAGACAAAGGCTTCTGCAAGCCTGAGAGAAGTGCAGAGAGATCTAACGGCTGTCCATCAGTGAAATCTAAAGTTGCATAGGTAGCTGTAAATAATGGCATACTTTATTGATCCCCTCAGGAAATCTTTGTTGGACAGCTGCCAGACACTACATGTCGGCACTACTACAGGGGTTCAGCACCTTTTCCAAGGATACCTTGACATGTAGCCAGGAAGTGAAAGACTTGCCATGCCACTACCAGCTGAGCTATTTGCCGCCCCAGTAAATCCCAGCAAGATGCCAATTCCTTGTTTAGTGCCACTGCACTTTTCATATACATATGTTCTAGTATGTGGGATCAGTACTTAATGAGTACTTCTATATAAAAACATAACGTGGTATTATACAGAATTTCTGCCCCAGTGCATCTTTAAATCAACATGGAATGAGACAAGAATAAAATCAATGAAATCGAGGCTGGCTACTTTAATATTTTCTGCTGAGATCTAAATATAGCCTTGTGAGGACTCGTTGACTGACACATCAGTTCACCGTTTCGTTAATGTGAAGCAGCAGGAAAAAAAATGTCTTACCTTTCCTAGTACTAACTGTGAACACTGGATCTACATCATTGTCAGAAGCCTTAGATGGGAAGATAAAACAAAGATTTCTCAGGGTGATGCTCCACTTCGATTCAAAAGTAAATAGGTTAATTAGCAATTTTTTGGTTTCACGTAAAAATCTGAATATGTAAAAGTTTCCTCAAACTATGACAGTTTAACTAATAAATTAAGCTTGTGATTTTTATTGATGAGATAACAATTTGGCACTACACACCTTGTCTCCAGTGTCGCTCTCTGTGTCACACTGGAAGAGAACAGGAAAACTATTAGACAGGCAATGTACAACTCTTAAAATATGCAGGACAATGCAAAATTAGAACATTACATGGTTCATAGACTCTCAGGTGAACACATTTATATTTCAAAATGACAAAACCCAAATCTACAGCTGACCAAGCCAACTAGCCAGCACTGTACATGAACACAGATACACGGAGCAAGCCGCTCATTCCTTATGATGATTTTTCACACACATACTTTAAATTCCTGATTTTGGTTTTGACAGTTCAAAATACATTTTTGCATTTGCATTGGATTCCAGAACAAAAATCCCCTGACCATCACAGTCAGCACATAATAAAAGAAACTCACTATGTAGCCAGTCTCCAAAGGTTGTCCCTAGAAATAAAAGAGCACTGCATTAGAAAATAACATTTAATAAAAATTTGTTATGATGATGTATTTTGCTATTGAACCAAGATTCACACTTCACTCCTTCATTCCAAACATTCAGGTAAGTGACAGGTGTTGATAGACTTTGTGAAATAGCATGAGTGTAAACCAGTATTACTAGATAATTTTCCGCATATGCAGTTCGCCAGCATCACAGAAAAGTAAACAAAGCTATTTGTTCAAGAATCAACTTGACATATAACACTATAAGACGGAGGCAAGTACAACCCAAACATTACAGCCCAGCAGAGTCATGGCTCACTGCTTCACCTCTATCCGTCTTCTCTTATTCCTGCTCTTCCAACAGCTGCTGGAGTAGCTGTGCGGGGCTCCCTCCTCTGGCTCTGACAGCGGCCCTCCACCGTTCTGCTCAGGCCCTCTCTTCGTCTTGTTCCTCCTTCCCAGCATATCGGTGCGCTGACTGGGCTTCAAAGAGCAGTCCATCTGATAGGAAAAAAAAAAATCTGTGTTTACAAGCATATCAAAAAAGCATAAGTGTGCATACCCAAGGCCCAAGACCGTGGTCTACAAGCTGATTAATGTCCTGCTGGTTCTAATTTCTGCATAGTTTTTACTCTCTGTAATCAGAAAAATGTGCGTTAATACAATGATGTAATGCAGCGATCATGACACTAGTTTTCAGCTGCTTGTGAGTGGATTGAAACAATATGTGCCTTTTAAACTTTACCTGTTCTTTTGATATAAAATATCTAAAATATTAGCCTAAAAGATGAAGGGCCATGCACAGACGTTGCCTGCCTATTTAAAAGTTCAAATGACTAAGGTATTTGTGAAGCAGTGGCTTAGTAAATGTGCAACATCAATTTAGAAATAAAAAGTTACTCAAAGTTCAACAAGACTTCTATTCTTGTCTGTGTCATCTGTAGTGTTTTTAAGGATGCACCATGTTTCTGTATTTAGTTGTTTGTTTTGTATATTTACATATTTCCATACATCGCAGTATAGTGAGATATTAGAGACACTGTACAAGAGATTTACAAAAAAATTAACCCAAGTCAGTCACGCCATAAAGAAAAAGGATTAAATGCATAAAGATAAATGTTCTATCGGCCAAATTAGATGCATATCAAAACCCACCCAAAACATGAAGATAATGGGATGAATGGAAATAAGGTGAGAAACTATTTATATAGTTGAGATTTCTTTAGTTTTATTTAATCTGTTTTATGGATGATTTATGGTTAAAACCCTCCAAGTTGATTGTTACACAAATATTTTATTTCTGCTTAAATGGATTTGAAATAAAACATATAACCCAGCTTTAAGTGTTTGTAACTCAATATGAATGTCATATGCGTTTGTCTGCTGGTTATTTGTTTAAATAAATTATTTTCTAATAGAATAACTGCACCTGCTAAGTTTTGTTAATAAATGCAAGCAAGATATTACACTGAAGGAAATTGTCACATTCTATCATTAATCACAAGTATATTTTTTGCTTTCACGTTTTTCTGTTTGCAGTTTCAGACAGTCACCAGCATTCACTGGTTCATTTGACTGTTAAATCAAGAAGTGCAGGAGAACAGTGGTATGTGTATGTGTAAACAGGCAGTTTAACAACATAACCTATTGACAAATAACTTGGTTTCCTGTCCTGACTCAGAGGTTAAAAACAGGCAACATATCCACCCTGAAGTCTGATTAACTGACATTTCCTGCCTGTCTGGATGCACAGACATCTGACCTCAATATATTTAAGGAATTGAAAGTATTAGGCAAAAAGCCCTGGTGCAAGCACACAGTTTTGAATAATGCACAATTATACTCATTTATTTTTCTTTCCCTATGCTGAAAAGCCATTTGGCAGCTCATCAACACCTCACAGAATTAGAACATGAATAATTGAAGCCTCTCCAGAACCCATTAGGGGGATGCCTTGGGGTCCGAGTTTGGCCTTACTGGATAGCCTTCTCCAAGCAAAGACTGGTGTCAGAGTTGAGTTCAACCTGCAGCCTTTCCACACCTTTGGGTGAAGGCAAGAAGACGTGATTTGACGTGATGGAGAAGACAACGATGACAAATACAGGTTTAAATCCCCTTTACCTTCATACACGCCTATCAATTAGAGGAATTGGTAGTGCCAGCTGCCCGCCACGCCACATTTTAGAGTCACCCATCACGTTGTTTGAATTAATATGGAAGATAAACGCTGCTTGATGGGTGACAGCTGATGACTTGGTGTAAAATCAAGACAATTACCTCCAGTGCCTCCAAGCTGATGAAGCTTGCTATAGCGAAGCCATCAATTATGTCTTCCTCGCAGGACACCGACTCTCTCTTCCTCCGTCGTGGAGGCCTGTGTCTGCCAAAACCGGGTCGGCATTCTCTCCCACCGGGTCCCAGGACACCGTTTGTCCCACAACGCTCCTGATCGGAGCCTGAGGACAGGGATGTGGCCCTCTCCGCGGCCAGGTCTACTCTCCTCCGCCGCCGCGCTCTGTCGCGCTGTGAACGGGATCGTCGGCTCTGCCTGAATCCTGCGCTCCGGCTCGGTCCCTCCATGTTCAAATCTCGTTTGTAACTCCAGTGAGACTAAAGGCACTTTATTCAAGTCCCGGTCCGGTGAAAGGCACCGAACCGCAAATCAAACACCACCACACAGGCCCTCGCCGAGAGCCCCTGTTAAAATGGCGTTAATGGAACCAGTGGTTTATTTACTGTCGTTTGACAACAGTCTATTGGCATCAGTGCCTTTCTTTCGGCGAAATTTGAGTGTCATTTCAATGAAACTTAGATCCACATGGGAATTTAAATCATCCAAGACACACAGAAATGTCAGGACATAGCTGATTGTGTCTCGGTGAAGGCTAACATGAGCTAGCTAGCACGAAACCCAATCGACAACCACATAAGTTATCCCCACGTAAACAAAAAGGACAAGTGTGGTTGTATTGCTGACTAAGCAGGCAAAATCGCCTATGTCTATATTTTAAAACGAAAATCACACCAACATTGGCATTGCTAAATTTACCTTTGGGATTTCCTAAATTTCCACACACGCCGACAATTTTATTAGCAAAATGACACGGTTAGCTGACGAGTTAGCAAGGCCAATAACCCAAATATACGACATTAACACACCAGTGGCCGTGACATGATTTCCCCATAGTGTTAAATGCTGCGTTTTAATGTTTACAGATACTTTACATTACTCACAATTTAAGGAGTAAATAAGTAGTTTGGCTGAGTTAAAGTAGTTAATGCTACTGCTAGCTAGGTCAGTGTTGACTCCTGCCAATTAGCCTTTGCTTATTTGGTTAGCATGTACTCGGCTAACTCAATACATTACAATATATTCAGCCAGCAACTTAAGAATAAAACTATATTCTTATAACGTGTCTGGAAAGACCGACAAGCCGGATAGTACACTGTAAAGCTAGCTATCGATCCACAGTCAGGAGAATAAAATAACCTCCTGTCGAAATGCTGATGGCCGATGGTAATGGTTGAATTCGCATCACATCAAAAGAAAGACGTAATGTTAGCACTGAGGCTAGCTATATAGCATCCAGCTGTTAGCCAGCTAAGCCAGAAGCTTTAGATTTAGAGGCAGCTATATGGAAGCATTTTAGCAACCAGTCGATCATATAATAATATATTACTGCTTTAAACTCAAATCGTCTTTCCTTCCACCTCCACCATAACGAAAAAAAATTAAGGCCCGAATATCAAAGCCTCGGTGTCGATTTCCATAAACGAGGGTGTCGGCCAAGCCCCTGTTGGGCTGGACTACTCCGTCATGCAGCCTTCACTGTGTAATCCAATGTTCAGGAGGAGTTGGACCAGTCGCCGACGTTTCCGCTGAACTGTTTCTTATTCTCACCAAATCCAGTGTGGAAATATAACACAGAGATGCTGAACGGCGTCGCTGCTGCTCCTTCACAAGTTTACAGTGAAATGGAAATTTATCCTGAGAATCAGGGAGACACAACCCTTGTCAGCCGTACAGTGCATTGTGTGCGCCACTCTTCTTCCTCAGTCATCTAACTGGTTTGTTGGTAGCTCTGCTTGTTCACACCGCCACCATGTGGAAACGCATTCACAGACGTCTTATAATAAACACCGACTCTCCAGTTATCGAATAGCTATTTATTACCACGTTAGAGTAGTAATAATAAATAATAAAAGTAATAATGCAAGTACTTGCCTAAAAGGTACCTCATTACATGTAGTTAAAGTATTAAGTAGACACTCCAAACTTTGCCTACAGTGCAAAAGTACACGTACTCCACTCCGTAAACTTAAATCCAAGTGAGTCAATGCTTTTCTGAACTTGACATTGTTGATAACATGAATCTGCACATCTGGTTCAGAGTTTTTCAGCATCTGTCTCAAAATTGATGTTTGTGCATTAATCTAAAATGACACTGTATTAGCATTCTCTTATATCAAAAAGGTTTTATCCAAAGCAACTGGACTTGTTCGGGCCTTGATTTTTCCGTTATGATGGAGGTGGAGGGAAGGACATTTCACACTTCCATTCCAGAGTAGAAGGCCATAGAAGGGTGAAACGTCGTCCAGAAACCAAACCAGTCCAGTAGCTTTGGATAAAACCTTTTTGAGATAACCACGACCTGGATGACTGACGACCTTCACAGACGTAAACTTATACTTAAAATACCAAAAGTAAAAGCACTATATTATGTTATTGCATTATAATATTTATGAATTCACATATAATCATCAGTAATGCTGCAGCTGCAGTATAATTATTTTCAACTGTCAAATAAGTACAGTATTTCCCTCAGTCATGGAGGAAAAATAAATGGAAAAGCTCTAGTAAAGTACAAAGCACCAAACTTGAGTAAGTGTTTCATTACTTGTTATGAACCTTAATGCCAGAAACAACCATTGGGCTCAATTTCAGAAATATATACAAAGCTGCAGACACTGTACTATGGTTTAAGCTGCAAATTGGTGTTATTGTGTTGCAACTTACATGAAATAGTCTAAGATATTAATATATTTCTGTGTACTGTGTAACATTTAATCTAGTGTTGTTTTTCATGGCTGTTTATTGTGTTTGGTCCTTCCTGTTTCTACATGTGAGTGCTCCTGTACAAACAGCTGTGTCCCTATATACATTTTGTATGAAAAAATACTTTACTTTGCTTGGCAGACGCTTTTATCCAAAGCGACTTACAAGGAGCTAGCGCTGGGTGTCTGGCTCAGGG
>JAUMTR010000011.1:13397455-13452059 GCA_032270685.1 Microctenopoma stevenorrisi | reverse complement strand
TATCATGAAAAGGTTCTCTAAACGAGCTATTAACCTAATCATCTGAATCAACTAGTTAACTCCAAACACCTGCAAAACATTCCTGAGGCTGTTAAAAACTCCCAGCCTGGTTCATTACTCAACCCCTATCATGGGTAAGACTGCCGACCTCACTGCTGTCCAGAAGGCCAAAATTGACACCCTCAAGTAAGAGGGTAAGACACAGAAAGAAATTTCCGAACAAATAGGCTATTTCCAGAGGGCTTTCTCAAGTCTGACATGTTTTCTGCCACTATGACATGTTTTCTAGCACTGTTGACTAGACTTGAGAAAGCCCTCTAGATAGAAGGGCGAAACGTCGTCAAGAAAACTAGAAGTCCAGTTGCTATTGGATAAAACCTTTTTTGAGATAACCATGACCTGGATGACTGAGAACCTTCACAGATCTGTTAAAAATCAATACTGAACTTCTATATTTGACTCTACAATAAATTACGTATTGTGACAAATAACATTTATAGGTGAAAAACAAAAATATCATTAGCTCCCCTCTTTACTATGGGGTTTAAGTCTGAGCTTGGGTTGGTTTTGCCACTCCAGGACACTCGTTCTGATGCCCATTGTCACCACCACCACCATTGTCTTAACAGTTTGCTTCAGGTCATTTTGACCTGAAAGATTAACCATCACCCCAGCCTCAGTCTCATGCGTGGAGCAGGTTCTCTCTCTATTTGGCTGCATTTATCTGTCCTTCAGTCACCAGTCACTCTGAGAAGCCCACCCGCCCGCCCACCTCTGCCAGGTTTCCATCTACGCAGAGGACATCTGAAGTTTGGGTGACTGCTTTGTTCCTGGTCACCTCCCTGACTAAAACTTTTCACTATACCCTTGCCTCACACAGGTCTATAAAGTTCTATTGACTTGGTTTATTGTGGCACAGTTATAACGTCTAAACTGTACGCTTCAGATTACAGACTACATGTATATAGGGATATTTAAAACATTCAGGGTATCATTATCAAACAGATGTAAAGTATTTGGGAATATTTTTGGCTGCTGATTAATTCACCAACCTTTCTCACAACCGAAGCTTAAGGTTTGGTGTAAAGTTTCACTAAAAAAACTCCAGTGTGTGCATTCATACTGTAGTAATGAGAAAACATCACCAGGTGACACAGTGTGGCACTATCACCACAATATTAGTTTAATTTGTAATATTATTTTTGCCAACAATGTCACCCAATGACACAGAAAAATATGACACGTGGCTTTCATTAGTAGTTCTGGTCTTTTCATGGACATTGCCGATGATGAAATCTCTGAACATCACCAGCCTTATCCTGCAAGTCATCACTATGTGATTATGTTGTTCACAAATAGGCAGTTTTCTGCCTCCTTACACCTTTAGGAAGACACTGCAGGCAGATCATCATCTTTTTGATCCCCTGGAGAACAGCAGAGAGTGCAGTAGGATGCCTGTAGCTACCGAGACATTCAGAGACTCAATGCTGGGGATCAACTCTCTGCCAGCTGGGATAGTGAGCAGGGTCTGACACAGAGAGAGCAGCTCCTGGGAGAGTCCTTCACCCTCGCCACCAATCAACAACAACGTGGGTTTAGTCATCTGAAAATCTGAACACTTGGTGATGGGAACCTTAGTTTTCTCTGCCTCGGCTCCAACTGTACCAACCACCTGCCAGCCCTGTGCTGCCTTCGACTTCAACATACCTCCAAGGTTTTCATATCCATACACCCCAGTCACCTCCATGACCCCTGAGCTGGCCTTGCTGACCACTGGAGACAGTGGACAGCTGTGGCTAAGACTGCTGGCTACTCTGTCCACACCTAGGAAATATGCAGAGCGCAGGATGGCGCCGAGGTTCATTGGGTCTTGAACTCTCTCCAGAATGAGCCAAAGAGGGGTGTGTTTTTCTTTGGGTGCCGCATCTCTGTCTTCGCTGAGATACCCCAGAGGACTGGCTTGCAGACACACTCCTTGATGTACACGCCCAGAAGACATCTTGTCTAGATCCTTTTTGTTGACCCGATGGACTTGCACTCCTCGACGATGAGCCTCCTCGCACACGTTTAGAACAGAAGCCCTGTGGGAGGCCTCACCATCTTTTACAAACAATTTACGGGCCTTTCTTCTTCCCTGAGTCAAAGCCAAGAGACAGGGAGCGATGCCAAAAACAATCTCATAGTTCTCTGCTTTAGAGTCCAGCATTGACTTCTGTCTCTCTGATCTCTCTGACTTTGCAGGGAAATCCTCCAGACACAGTTTCCTGAGTTCAGACGATACTCTGGGGTCGTCCGCCTTCCGCTGATTTTTCTTAGGCACCACTGGGCTCTCATTCCTCCAAACTTTACTCTGAACTGACCTCCCATGGTCCGGCCTCCCATCAGATGCAACAGGCATGTGTCCGTGTCCTCTCTTCGCCACAGGCTTGACGCTGCTGTCCTCTGGACGCAGGCAAATTGATGTGACATGGTAAGCCGCAAAGTGAGAGCTTGAGATTGGCGAGTGAAGTCTCCAAACGACCAGCAACTTGTGCTGATGAACCGCAAGGTTACTAAATAACCACATGTTTAAATACGTTTAAATAGCAATATGCCCACAAGCCTATCCGGGAAACACGCACACATGTCAGTGAAAATAACCGGACGTCGAGCTCCTGTACCTATAAAATAAAGGCACTCACGTAGAGTGGAGGGAAACAATAAATTATCTTTGCGCGATGACATAGGAGCAAAATACTAATTTATTAAAAAAATACTGAGTAGAATAATTCTTCATGGACACTCATAGCTGTGATAATTCGCACTGATGTGTTTGATAGATATAAAGCATCTTTACATTTCATTCACATATTTATGAATTGTTATTTATTCGTGTGTTGGTTATAAAAATGCATTATTTAGATAAAGTACAGTCCTAAAAACAAAATACCAGCAAGAGGCATTTAAAGAGACATGCAGTGTATTAACAGTATTAAATAGACAGTTTCTGTCTTTAGAGCGTGAAAAAGCTTTGGAGTTTTATTTTGAAAGGCGGCTTCCTCGTGTTACTTCCTGGTCTACCTGCGCTTGATACCGTTGACGTAACGGGAAAGCAGGAACATACGTGATTACGCTATTTTCCGGAAGTGAAACTATCGCAACTCGGAAGAGTCAGAAAGAAAACAAAAAATCGCTTAAATTCGTGTCGAGCTGAAGTCTGCGAAGACGCCCTGAGAACAGTTCACCTGTTGGACTTCTCTTTTCCTGCGACGAGGTTACCACACGGTGAGAATAGGACACTGTACAGATCCAGTTTCTGGCTGTTGGTTTTGGTCTGTGTTGGTGTTTGTGCTAAAATGGAAGCGGTTGAGTCAAATGTGAGTTGAGTCGGGTTGAAACAAGCTGAATTTAGACTTCAGGCTTTTGCTCCCACAAATAACTGCTGAGTAATATTTTCCGGGACCAAGACAGGTGTAGTGTACTATGACTGAAACTGTTAGTAACGGTGATGATGTGAAAATCAGGATTGCCAGGATTGATTCATTTCCCTTTGGACAGAAACGTTCAAATCACATTTGCTCCCGATTTTCAAGAGTGTCCCACAACCAAATTGATTAATTGATCAGTGGTATTCACTGGACAGAGATATAACTTGATTGTGTTGGTTATCTTCTAATCTTTTAACTTGTTTATTAAGCCTAAATACAACAGACAAAACTAATGCTTCTGAGGTCTGCTCTATTTCTGTACAGTATTCTAAGTGAATTGCTTAAGTTGTGATTTCCATTAATAATACATGTTTTTTAATGCCTCTTTTTACTTTATTTATTTAGTTTTACATTCAGATAGCTTTTCTTCTGCTAATCTGAACATGTAATTTTCTTTTAAGACTTATATCACCTTAGTCAGACAAAACAAGACATCTTGCATACTGTAGTTGCAATCATTTAAACATGGCAAAAACTGTTAACTAGATGATAATAATGTTAGCCATAAACTTATTGAAGGCTCAAATGACACATGATGATGGCATCATCTGAATCAGTTGAGATGAAGTCATCAACTTAGTCATACTAGAGAGATTGTGTTCTGGGCCAACCTGCTCCTCCAAATGACGCCACCTAGATGATTTTTTACAGTTGTGAAGATGTAAACCAGAGAAAAGCAGCAAATCCTCAAATTTCAGAATTGTTATTGTTCTTTTTCAGCTTTCGACAAGATGGATTACCTGTTTGGAAGGAGGAAGACTCCAGAAGAGATGCTGAGGCAGAATCAGCGGGCACTCAATCGAGCCATGAGGGAACTGGACAGAGAGAAAATGAAACTGGAGCAACAGGAGAAGAAAATCATCGCTGACATAAAAAAAATGGCCAAACAGGGACAAATGGTGAGACAAATAAAGTGTTTTTTTACAGAGGAACAATTAATTTGTTCATAAAGAATTTGAGCTTAGATGTATGTTGTTTGAATCTCTGTAGGACGCGGTCAAGATCATGGCCAAGGATCTGGTTCGCACAAGGCGCTACGTGAAAAAGTTCATCATGATGAAAGCCAATATCCAGGCTGTCAGTCTTAAGATACAGACGCTCAAGTCCAACAACAGCATGGCACAGGCTATGAAAGGTGTCACCAAAGCCATGGCCACCATGAACAGACAGGTCTGTGGATTAATCACTGAGACAAGTTGTTCAGCAACAAACCTCCTGTCCTGATAGGTTTGTTTCCCTCTCCTCAGCTGAAACTGCCTCAGATTCAGAAGATCATGATGGAGTTTGAACGACAGAGTGAGATCATGGACATGAAGGAGGAGATGATGAACGACGCCATCGACGACGCCATGGGTGATGAAGATGATGAGGAGGAGAGGTAACGAGAGGATTCTTTTTAATCTTAGTGCAGCTTTAATAGACTGTTAAATAAAGATTCCAGATGATGATAATAATTTGATATAACTAACCTAGCACTGTGCATTGTAATAACTTTGCGCTTATGCCTCTGGACAGTGACGCCATCGTGTCGCAGGTGCTGGATGAGCTGGGTCTGAATATCAACGAAGAACTGTCAAGTAAGTAAGAGCCACCACCACTGCATTGTTTCAAATTCTCAAACTCTTTACGCGTCCATGTGTTTGAGTTTGATTAATATCTTGTCAAATCAGGCTGCAGCATAAAATCTATGAATCATTGCGTTTGTTCTGAACTACAAAAACCTTGTTCTGTGACAGTCATGGAGTCATGTTACAGCGTATACAACGTATACAAAGTAGAGATAAAGGTTTTGTGGTCCCTTCCACTCATGCGGTAAAGACAGCTTCAGCTTGAACTCGACACCTCTTCTCTGCCCTCCCCAGTGCTTCATACTTGTTTTACCTTGTTTCATTTTGTTGGACTTTCCACACAAACACGTGGTGTGATCTGATTTCACTAGCAAAAACTGAATGAATGAACATGATCTTGACTGTTTTAAGGGGAATTTTGATACAGTCCTTGAATTCCCCCAGATTCTCGCCATCTCACCTCCACTCAACCGCCTTCTGTAACTCCCTTATGTCCTTCTTTAATAAAAAGATCCACCAAAACCTCAGACCAGACTCCTCTAGTACAAAGTCCTCCAAATGGTACAAAATTATCACTATCCAAAAACAATCTTTCCCCCCTACCCGCAGAGTCTGGTTGTCACTCTCGACAGGATTCTATCTTTCCAGCCTCACATTAGTAACATCACCCGGTCTGCGTACTTCAACCAGCTCCACTCCTCCCTCACCCGCCCACACCACTGCAATTCTTGTTCACAGCCTTGTCACCTCTCGCCTTGACTACTGTACCACTGCCTGGTAGCTCATAGGGATGGGATGTAGAATCCCAGCACAGACTCCCAGCCCATACCACACATAAAAGCGTATAGAAAGTGGAAATGGATAAGTGGATGAATCTTAGCCCATGCCCAGCAAAGTAAAATAAGGTCATGTAATTCTTTGTTCTTCGGCCTCCCTCACAAATCCCTCCATAAACTCCTACTGGTCCAGATCACAGCTGCCCGTATCATTAACACAGCCCCCCCCACTCAGATTCAGATCAGCTTCCAGAAATCACGTGCACATTATTTTTACAGGCGGATTTTCTTCATTGCTTCTTTCCTGCTTATTTCAGATCTCCCAACCACTGGAGGAAACCTGACGGAGGGCAGAGGAAAGAAGGCAGAGCCCCAGGCCGCCCTGGCTGACGCAGACGCGGATCTGGAGGAGAGACTGAACAACCTGCGGAGAGACTGAATACACAGAAAGTGACAGGAGAACAGCAGCTTTCAATACAAAATTCCTCAAAATCTCTGTGTCTAGATTCTTCTCAAGGTAGAAGTGGCAGAGCGCTGGCTGTTTTCAGCAAGCAGTCTGCGATTGCTAAGGTGTAAGGCTTTCTGTTTGAGGTGTTTTTCATTTTATGTGTGTGTTATATAAAGGAAAAAGGCTCATTCTCAATTATAGGTTGAGAAAACACATGTCTCATTTAAGACATTGCTAAATGATGCAAATTCTTCAAGAGTGGAAGAT
Organism: Microctenopoma stevenorrisi; assembly: GCA_032270685.1. NCBI lineage: Eukaryota > Metazoa > Chordata > Actinopteri > Anabantiformes > Anabantidae > Microctenopoma > Microctenopoma stevenorrisi. Next base: position 13,445,533 of record JAUMTR010000011.1, on the reverse strand, counting down.
TGTTTTTCGCCCTGTAAATACTATCTTCTTAAGGCATGAAGACATTTAAATTAACACTAATTACATAATGGTTAAAACAACCCAAATGTAGTAGACATTTTTCGTGGGTGATATAAAATTTGTTTTTGAACAGCAGGTGGTTTCTTCATATTATTATCTTCATTCCATAAAATTTTATGGTTTTCTCCCTGATACAGGCTTATGGTGGATTTTTTATGTTTATTTCTCTGACTTCAGGCTTGAGCTGCAGATGGTGTACAAAAAGTGTATTATCTCCTCTTTTCTGTCTAAATTCAGCACTAGCAGGCTTTCAGATGTTACAGAAATATGTGAAGGTTGAAAGATGTAGGAAGGTGTGTTCTGCTCATTTTCACCACACTCCAGCCCAGTAGCTGTTCGAAATCAGATGGATTTTCACCAATATGTTGATAACAAATCAGCAGTGTTTATTTTTGAGAAATTGTTCCGTTTTCTTTATTCAATAAACATTTTCCAGATTTATCTAACTAGTTGTGTGATTGGAGAAATGTTAGACAAGGTCAGTTTACTCAACAGTTTTATCTTTTCATGACAAACCTTAAGTAGAGTTACTTCACTATGAAAGTTGCTTCTTGCAAAAATTCACTATTATTTCAGTGATTTCACTATTTACTCGGGTTAAAATATTGCTATATGTTCGAGCAGGTGCGCCAGCAGAACAATTGGGATGGGTAAACAATAAGCCACAATAGGATTGGGTGGCACAATGTAGTGTAGATAGTCTTTGAGTGCAACTATCGATTTTTATTATCGACTCATTTTGATTGATTATCTAAACAACTTAATTTATCATGAAACTCCAGAATTTGTTCTTTAATTGTGAGAAATAAGCTTCCATAGCTTTCGAAGGTTTCGCTTAAATAAAAGCGCACACGTCTGTCTTCCCCGAATACTGGAAATTGTATAATAGGAAGATAAACAGTACTTTCTATTTGGTGTTTACTAAATAAATGTACTGCAAAACGGCAGCACATACAACTAAATAATAAATAATTGTAATTTAGAGACGACAATCAACAAATGCGCTGTGTAAAATATAGATGATGTACCTCTTGACATAGTCAGCGTGGGTATGAAAAACGTGACAGTTTGCTATTCACTAGTACGTTAGCTTGATGCTAACCCATATTGGGATTTGCTGTTAGCATGCTAACGTAACATATTATCAGGTGTAATATTACTAGTGGGCCGTGAAGGGCTATAGAACGAAAGATCAGAGTTGAGAGTCTCAAACAATAACTTTGTTACTTCTAGCGAAGAGAAACTATTTAAAACACCACGTCCAGAGAAAAAATAAAAGCACCGAGCTAGCCAGGAGTCGAACCTAGAATCTTCTGATCCGTAGTCAGACGCGTTATCCATTGCGCCACTAGCCCGCACTGAGAGCGCAGTACTATACACATTACACATACACATGTGTTCTTTTTTCTACTATAAAACATAATATTGGTACATACATTTTCTTCATGTTTAAACATTTTAAACAGTAATATTATCAGCAAGTAAACACTTAGGAGACCCAATCAAAATATCTTAGTCATGTTAATTTTATTCCAAAAAATTGCTAGTTTCAAAATTGTCAATATGTCTACATACAATAATAGAACAATATTGAATGTAGTCAACATTAAATAATAAAAAAATAACAGCCATGTTTTATGTACATTTGTTTCTGAAAGCTATGTACAGAAAAAAAACTTGTATTTCCAAACTCTGCCCACGCATAGATACTGTACGCCTGACAGCTGTAGAGAGCCATGGCATCAAATGTAAAACAGGTTGAGCGAACACAGCGAGGAAGAAACAGCAGCAGAAAACAAATGATTGTAGCTCAGATTAACTCGCAGAGCTGAACTGGCAGCATGTTTAACATCCATTACTACAGCTAAAAGGCTTATTCATAATCAAAAATGGCTCCAGTTAATGTCAGCTAACTGCATCTTTTAGAGGTCAAGCATACACACAACTGCTCTAATATTTACTGGATTTAAGCATATTTGTAAATACTGAACACATGAAATTAAGATGGGTGTTACCATCAGATCACCACATGTTAAAGCTGCACGCTGCAGCCCAATGCCATGCTGTCAAGAACAATATTTTGTAGTTTTTGTTGCCCAGTGAGGAGATATTATTCTCCATTCTGGGGTTAAGCCATGCTACCCACTTTTTAGATACAGCCCATGCAACTCACATGAAAGAAAAACATTTAAAAAACAGCCCACTTGTCTTTAATTTCCGTGCTGCATGTTGTTTTTATGAAGCAATCCCCCTGCACAGGACAGAACAAAAGCCCTTTGCTTGAATTTCCTTTATATTGGATTGTGATTTCTTAAACAATATGTAATCATGCTGAGTGTTGCTCAAAACACCCCATATCACATTAACATTGATAAAATTTTATTTGAGATGTGCCAACAACAACAGTATAGGGCAATACACACCACATTACAGTCAGATTTTGTATATTTCATCCCCCTTTATGCGGTAGAATGTGTCTGAGCAATAAGTTGTCACTTGTGTTGCTCATGATAAACCATGGATGCATTCCACAGATCATCCTGTCAGCTCACTATGCATAAAACTGATAGAAACTCAACTTCTGATCAATAAAAATCAGTTTTGCATGGAAAAGCTCCAACTAAATGTATCTCAATCATGTTACAGGACATGCATATAACCCTTGTTACATAGTTTAAGATACAAACTGATGTGTAATCGTCAACAGCTGTTTACATGGGGGCTGTAATCTTGCAGCATCAAGCACTTAGTGTTCACTTCAAAATGTGTAATTGAGACTAGGGATATCAAGGACACCCTTGTGGTGCAGATATTTCTCATCCCAATATTCTGCAAGAGAACAGCTGGCTTGTGGCAACATGTCATTTACTCTCCCACAGCCTCAAAGCAACAGCAGTTATACACAGCGACTGGTGACGTGTACCCCCCCAGATAAGACAAATGAAGCATTTTCTAATCTGGGCATGGAGCTGCATCTCTCCGATGTCAACGCATAAAGAGCGTTTCATTTCCGACAGGTCCGGTGAGGCGTGTGTTTTTTGGGCACCTCGATGCGACACCGGCTGCGGTCGTCCAGCCAAGGCAGCTCAAAGTTCCTGAAGGCAAAATAAAGTAATTAGCACTTTCAATTTCATATTCATGTCTTATCTGAAAGCTTGAAAAGTGCAGCAAGTGAAAAATATTCTAATTATATGGTCTGACAGTCACTAGATGCCAGCTAAACACCAACAGGAGACTTCAGGGGCACATGTTCGACAACGCTCCCCAGGGTTTTAGAGGTATCACTAACTTGAATGTAGGAATTTTTAAGATAGTTTAAATATTTAATAGAATATTTTACACTAAACAATTTCTTTAAGGATTTTATTATTTTCAATGATTTATCATGTTCACACCTGTTTCATTATAAGCTTCTCAACCCCTTTAACCTGTATAGTCGATAAATACAAATAAAGTTTGATTGATTGATTACTGGAAATCAGCACCAAGTCCTACACACAGCTGCTTGCCGCTTTATTCTTTCACAGAAGCAATTGTAGGGGCCATGCTTAACATTAAGCATCACACCAGCCTGTGATGATCTCACAGTAAATGAGACATAAAGCAGAATTTATAGAAGTCTCACAATTGCAGCTCGAACTTACTCTTGTGCGAGTTTGGGCAGTGGCCGGCCAAATGCAACCACTGGCAAGAATGGAGTAATCACTATGGCCTCAACTGTGGGGGGGGAGAACGAAAAAACACATCAGCGCTGTAACAATAAACCACTGTTTAATTCAGGTAATGGGACTTAAAAATGCAGATGTACCATCCTCAGTCTCAGGATAAAAAGATGAAAGCTCTGGCTCAGTCTCCTGGACGACTTTCTTCCTGTTCATGCGCTGCTGCAAGCGCTGAAACATGCGCTGCTCTCTGATTCGCTGAATGTCCCATCTGAAAACAAAACAGAAATATTTATATTTTAATATAAATTAATATATACACATCAATTGTTTTTTATTTTGTGATCAGCAACATACAAACTATCAGTACTAAAACATCTACAACTATATCTAATACACAGTACAGTAATGTTTTATGAGCTGTTTTCTTTTTTTATTTCAGTTTAATTTTTCCTTTTTCTTAAAATGTTGTTTGTTTTATCTTTATCTGACGTTTATATTTAATTGTTCATAGTTTGCACATCTTTGACAACTCTTGAACAATCATTATCTAAAATATAATGATTGTAGAAATATAATAAAATATCTGTAGACATATTTTTATCCTGTTCTTAGTTTCAGTAGTAAATATCATTTGGACTCGAGTTCTGACTACAGAGACATGTAAATCCAAAATGAAGTAACTCTGCTACCTTTTCCTCCTCTTCTCATCCAACTCAAGCTTCGAGTGGCGTTTCAGAAACACGCTGTCATCCAGCGGCTTGAAGGGAAAAACAATTCACACATAAATGATTCCAGACATGATGTAATATAATATTAAACCCGAGGTAAAATCATCTGCATTCAGGCATTAATTACCTCCATGGGGTTTGAGGAGTCATCATCATCATCGTCATCCAAGGGCTCTATATGATTTTCCCTCCAGGAAGGAACTAAAAGAAGCAGGAGATGAAGTTAATCATAGAACTTCTGTTCATTTAAAGGATAAAGTGATTAAAGATGGTATATAGGTTAGGCTTACAAACAATCAGCATATCATGAACTACATGAGGAGTCCACTCACTGGCCACCTCCTCCTCCTTTTTAGGGGAAGTCTCACGCAAAGGGGACAAAGGAGGTTGGTTCCAGCAACACAGATACATCTCTGTGGTAGACATGAAGGGAAGATCTTCCATCTGGCAGCTCAGCTCGGGCTCCTCTTTGCATGGGAGTAACATGTCCCTTTCTGGCCCTGACCGCAGAGGAACACTCTTCTCTGGGGTTTCCTTACTGCGCAGCTCTCTTTGACTGGGAGAGCCAGGGTGAATCTCTGGTTTTTGGGGGCTAAGCTTGGCATTTTTGCCCCGGGATTTCTGGGCTTTTGCATCTCCAAAGCAAGATTTCCTGCAAAAAATAAAATAGTTTTGAATGTGCACTGTCCACAGTCACAATGATGTACTATATCTTTTCGCTTAAAGGTAATCTATTAGTAACTTGGGTGAAACAGCCATTTAATTTGTGTTGAATTTCTTATTCACATTTTGAATTTATGTTACTAAAAAAGACATTTTCTTGCACCAAGGCAACTACACTTTGTACAGTGAATCAGCCTAAATAAATATTACTACATACAAAGATATTTGTGACTAAGTAACTTCCCGTAATTATATAGATATTATTGATGTTACTGGATAAAAGCTTGGGTCAGTACCGGGAGGTATAGGAACCTGTGCTGTGTGCTACTGTTTATTTTACCTCTTTTGACCTTTTCCCCCCCGACTAAAGGTGAGCGGCGTGGCTGGATTAGACTGTGGACCCTCCTCTATATCCAGATCCCACATGTCCTCTTTGTCAGGGGTCCATGGCTCCAAGGGCTGGAAAAGGCGCTTGTCCCGGGGTGGGTCCTTCCTTGTGAGCTGCAGCCGACGCTCCATGCGCTCAATGCGTGCAAGGAGCTGCAAGGAAAAGCACATAGACAAAACGCTTTAAATGTTTACAAAATCAATAAACTTTAATTTGCTTTAAAAATGTTTTACATACTGTCTCCTTGTCTGCTTTGAGCTCATCTATCTCCTTGTCTTTGGACTGCAGCTGCTGTTGCTGTTGTTCAATGAGGTCCAGTTGGAGGAGGACAATTTGTCGGAGGCAGTTCGCCTGCGTGTGTGGATTGGTAGGGGTCTTCCTGATATTCCTCCATTTGACCTCAGACGAGAGTTCTATTGATGCACTCTCATCTGCACCAGCATCCTTAGGGTTATTGTTCACAGCCATCTGAGGGGTATCCATGTTGTCAACAGAGAGGGGTTTACCTTTCACCGGGGTTCCCTCACCCCCCATTGGTCTGACAGGGGACAGTATCCCCACAGTTTCTCCTTTAACTACTTCTGCAACTGTGGCAGTGAGGGCAACTTTACTTGTCATGTAATTCTGGTCTAAATCCTTGGATTTGCTCGGGATCTCGCCCTTCTGTACGTCTTGAACATTTATAGCAAAGTCGCTGGACTCCCTCTTGCAGCTCACGGGTCTCACGGCGGCGGCCCCCGTGTCCGTTTTGACCAAGTCGACGGTATCAGGCTTCTGCTTGAGTCCGGTCTTAGGAAACAGCTGGATCTCAGAGTCATGGCGAGCACAGCGACTTTTCATCCTGCAACGCCTCGGCGATGCATTTCAACCACAGCTACTTTCCCATGTGAATTCTGCAGTGATTGTCCTGCAAAACAAGGACAAATAAAACACATCGGTTGTTCTTTTGATGCTGGTTGGCTAATTGTGAGTGCAAAATGCGCAACATACCCACCATACCACTTGAACAAATGGAGGGAAACTCACCTATAAGAATGTCTCTGATCCCGGCATCCTTTCACTAAAATTGTTTGCCGGGTTTGAAATTCAAGCTAAGCTACTTCAGCACTGCAGCACGAACACACGGATGCTAATTCTGAAACGAACTAGTCATGTAAAGGTGACTTAAACTAAGTAATACGCCTAGGTGGACATTTTAGAGCGATGACTCGGGAGTGGCTGTGTAGGACACTGGCAGCAGCAGCCAGCTCCTCCATTTTGGTTCTGGCGAATCACGAAAAACAATAACAGCTAGCTAGGTGGCTAACGCTAGCCGGCTATTTCCACCGATAAATTGCATGTTCTGAGTGAAGGGAGTACACTGACCGCATCGACACGTTTATATATTGGACAAACATATTTTTTATAAATGTGCATTTAAGTATTTGGAGCTTACCTCGACTATAATTCGAGTTCACCTGCATTTGCCTTCATGTTCCCTCCTCAAGACTTGTTTTAAAGCGCCGTCTACTGCGCACGCGTAATGCGTTGGTTTGGCCATGTCTTGTATTTTGAAGGTTTTGCAGAGAAGAAAAGCAGCAGAGGGAGCCAAAGATCTACAAAAACTACTCAGTACTGCGCAACGCACCGTCGTTATGAGTGCAGCATTGGAAAATCGATTTGCACAAAATTGCATTGAATTAAATATACGCAACTGAAAATACAAGCACGACAAATAAACCTCACCTGAGTATAGTACTTTACTTGAGCTTTCCTGGAGCTTTTTATCCAAAGCGACTTACATGTCTCGCGGACACACCTGGTAGGGCATGGACTATGAGTGAGAAGAGGATTTGAATCGGTGACCTTCTGCATCCCAGTCTGACGCTTAACCCACTGAGCTACCAGTCCTTAAACTACAGAGAGCGGCGCTACGTTCCTGCGGACAGACGAAAAAACGTCTTTTGTACGGAGAAGTGTGTTTAAAGGACAGCGGAATTTAGCAGCGTTACAAACGCTAGATATTAGCTACACGGTTAAAGCTAAACATCGTCTCAGCAGCGGCTCCAAATATACCGCACCGGGCAGCTGGGTCTTTTCTCCCCTAATGCCCCGGGTGGAGGTTAATGTCCCGGTTGTTAAATTAGTAAACGATCCCTTTAATATATGTGTTTCTTCTAAGGTGGTCATGTAGGAAAACAATATTGTAGTCATATGATGCAGTTTTATTATCATAGATTGACCATTATATACATTATTAATTTAGACTAGTGTGTAAAGAAAACTACTATTCAAATATGTTGTGTTAAACGTGGCTATGAAATACACACGTTGTGTTAAAATAACTTGACACAGAAGTATGTGTAAAGCAGCTTTGCTTTTTCAATACAAAATGATTCAATATTGACACAAAATGTGTAGAAAATGTTTAACACATTCATTCTAAGAGTGTACAGGTGACCTCAAGACAGTTTTCTCCATGGTAATAACTGATAGCTGACCTCTGAATAGCATAAGGCACATTCTCTGCACATAAACAGAATGCTAAAAGGTCATTTATTTGTATAAAAATAACTTAGAAATAGAAATTCTTCCCCTAAGATAATCTTCAGGCAAACATCCTGATGCTGAACATTTGAGCCCACACTTTACATCTTTATATAATATCAACAAACCATTTCTCTTTCATAGTCTGCAAATGATACCACTTTTTCATTAGTGAAATGAACCATGAATGTTTTTAGTGGCTATTAATGCAGCATCCACTCCCCTGGAAACTGAAATCAATTTACTCTCCACATTTATCACATCGCTGCTTATCAGTAGCCACCTGTGTATGTATGCATACTTGTTTCATTAATGCTTTAATGTGGTGAAACTAAAATGTTTTTCTTCCTAATTTTCCTGCTATTACACAATATTATCTCTGAGAAAATCTGTATAAAAGCCCAATCGCTGAGAAAAACGACCAAGGTAAGAAGCTTAAGAATCTTCTACTGACTGCCTTAAAGATATCCCAGTTTAAGGTAAAGAAGTGAGTTAAAATTCATGTTGTTTATGTTTTTTGTTGAAGGTACACTAGTCATTTAAGAGTGGTACACTCAGCTGTCATTTTCTGTTTTAGCTTCAAGCTCGTCATGAAGGTGGTGCTGTTTAAACTTTTGGTTGTATGCATGTTTGGAGCAGTGCATGCAGGGGCAAACCTATAGAGATGGACAAGTCTCGCAAGTAAATGTGCTTGTTTTGTTTTAATGCAACGTTTTTCCCCCTTATCACACAATGCCACATAGAATATCGATGATTTGGTTTACAGGAATACAAGAAAGAAATATAAGAAACAGATTTTACATCCAGTTGAAAATCAATTAAAAAGCTTTAGCTTCTCAAAAGTGGGTATTGTGTGCCCTCTAGTGAAGAAGAGCTACGTATGGAGAGAAGATATGCAGAGTTGACCATTGCCAGTGAAATCAGCAAAATCATGGAGTCAATGGTGCAGAAAAACTTCGTTGATTTCTTGCTTAACCAAAAACTCAAAAGAAGCAAGTAAGTTGCTGAACATGGCAACAAATTTATGTGAACACAGCAGCAGCAGAAGAAACTGATTTGTTTTGTTTTAACAGGCTTGCTGCTGTGGAGGAACGTCAGTAGAGCGACCTGGTGGAACTTGGTCTGCATGAGAAGCAAGAGCTAAAGGTCTAGGTGTGTTCTCCAGTAAACAACTTCTAGCAGTTACTGGCAGTTGCATGTTTCAGAAACTTTTTTTATCCTTAGATTCAAGAAAGGTGCAGTGGCACAGCAGAAATCATCATGGCAATTATTCTGATTACCCCCTTTTGACATCTTGAAAGCTTAAGTTATTTAAATCCTTTAAATGTTATAAATTCTCTCTAATGCAGTGCCAACACAAATAATAAAGCAACAAATAAACATTACTCGAAATAAATGTTACTGTCAGTGTGTTGTTAAAAAATAAAAAATATCGTAATGTACAAGGGTGAAAGATTTGTGGAGAGTTATTTTTATTGTCACTTCAGTCATTCTTATGATTTATATATTCAATTAATTATATTTGTTTACATAAACTATGTTTACATTCATCATGAATCTTTTCTTGTGTTCAACGATGATGTTCAGACATGTTTTGAATTTTTTTGTTCACAGACAGTTACTTTCTAACACAGTTAATTAAGACCGACACGAGAGATTAAACATACGGACATAAACTCAGTCATATTACATTGTTGTAGACTATCTGATTTAAATCTAGCATCACTTGTCTTCAAGATGCAGGATAGATTATAAAACTTGAATGTTCCTGTGATTTAACAGTTGGTGGCGATAGTGCACCAGTCGGCTGAAGTTCGCCAGGAAAGCAGAAGAAGAAGGGGGACAAGAAGAAGAAAAAGAAGACGAGGAAGAAGAAGGACGAACCCGGAAGCCGGCTTTTCTAAACAAAATGGAAACATCTTAGCTAAATTAGCTTTAAACATCCGTTAATATTAGCTACAGCCGTGCTTTTCAATAATTCTCATCTTTTTAATAGCATGTTCTTTACCTGTAATAGCTAACGATATTTAATAAGTATGTACTGAGGGTACGAGCGTGGAAGCTGCTGCAGTGGCAAAAACAAACTAGTTTCTTTAGCTGGCTCTTACACCAATGCTAAAATCTTACTTACCTGATATTATCTTGCAATAAAGTTTAGATTTACTTGTATAATCTGTTACCAGACATTTAATAAAATGCATCGAAGAGGTGTTGGAGCAGGAGCTATTGCCAAAAAGAAGCTGGCGGAGGTAAAGTTTGTGTTTGTAGATACGTTTAACGAACTTTATTTCGTTAAAGCATCTTCACTTCTCATTTATGATATTTATTTTTCTACTCAGGCCAAATATAAAGAAAGAGGAACTGTTCTTGCTGAGGACCAAATTGTCCAGGTGAGTTCTTATTTCTTGGAAATCTGAAACGAAATGCCAAAAAACAGTGTCCACTGTGTTGCACCAATGTACTGTTTGTATGCAATGGTTAAATCATTTCAGTGAGTCTTTTTTAAACCGCACCAATCATTTAGAGAAACTAGACTGAATTTCAGAAAGTGAGCTTGGTCTGTAACCGTTTTTCAATTTGTTACTGATTTTCTCACAGATGTCTAAGCAGCTGGAGACCTTCAAATCAAATCTGGAGGAGTTTGCCAGCAAGCACAAACAGGAAATCCGAAGGAACCCACAGTTTAGGGTTCAGTTTCAGGAAATGTGCGCCACCATTGGCGTCGATCCACTGGCATGTGAGGACCTTTAGGAATGAAATATGTGAAATTCTAAACTTTGAAACAAAATTGTTTAATATTAGCAATAATATGCCTTAACATCTAATGTTTTCAAGAGAAATAGAACACTAACTTTCCTCTTTTTGCCACAGCTGGCAAAGGTTTTTGGTCTGAGATGCTGGGAGTTGGAGACTTCTATTATGAGCTTGGTGTACAGATCATTGAAGTGTGTCTAGCCCTGAAACACAGAAATGGAGGTTTGTGGGTTTTTGCACTTTATTTATATAGCACCACATCACAACAAAAAGTAATTTCAAGGCACTCTGTAATTTCTAGGACCTTATGTAATATAATACAGAATTATAGTGGAACCCCTGGTACAAATTTAGAGACATCACAATTTGCAGTCTAAGTGCAAAATACAAATGTTTGTTGCTATGAAGTCAATGTGTGTGTTTTCTTTTAGGCCTTATAACTTTGGATGAACTGCATCAGCGAGTGCTGAAAGGAAGAGGTAAATACGCTCAGGATGTGAGCCAGTAAGTAATATTTCATGTATTTTAACCATACACTATGAGGCAATATATTTATATTGTTCATGCGGAGGATTTGGGATATTAATGTTTCAGGTTTAAGTTATGTATTTTTCAAAATTGTTCTTCTCAGAGACGACTTGGTGAGAGCCATAAAGAAACTGAAGGTGATGGGGAATGGTTTTGGGATGATTCCTGTTGGAGGTTCTTACTTGGTGCAGTCAGTCCCAGCGGAGCTCAATATGGACCACACTGTAGTTCTACAGCTGGCTGAGGTAAGGCACAGAGATATATACTTTATTCATTCCCACAGGGAAGTGCTTCTGCCACAAATTTAAATATTGATCAGACCACTGTAATGAGAGGCCTGCCCACAGTGAGTCATCATAATGTGTTGATTACGTTATTGAAAACCCTTGTTAAATAGGTAGAAAGAAAGACAATACAGAATAATGTCGCACTGTCTGTTCCTTGGTAGAAAAAGGGATACGTGACAGTGAGTGAAATCAAGAACAGCCTGAAATGGGAGAAGGAACGTGCGTGTCACGTCCTGGTAAGTTTGATTCAAGTGACTGTGACGTATGAAGTAACAAGTTTTGATACGTATTGAAAAAATTTGCAACATTAGATGCTCAGATGTTTTTCTAATTGTTCTCAAACGATTGACTCATTTGTCTTCACCGTAATGATAGTAAAATTAGGTCTTTGAGTTTGGGACAAAATAAGTAAACTAAGGACATTGTTTCACCATTAACAAAGTTAATTTTAACATTTTCTAGACTAAGTGATTAATCAGGATAGTTGCTGTTACACATAAATACAGAAAGATATTATGCCCTATAACACTTAAATAGCATACTTTGGACCATGTAACTGGGAAAAACATACTTATTTTTATTCCCTTGTAAAGAAGCTTCAGTCTCAGTTCTCATATTTCCAGGATCACCTGTTGAAAGAAGGTTTGGCCTGGTTGGACTCTCAAGCAGCTGCGGAAGCACAGTACTGGCTGCCGGCTCTCTTCTCCGAGCTGACCTCTCGGGACGTCAGTCCAGAGGAGGCCAGCCAGATGACACCTTGAGGAAGTGAGGGGGGGGGTGAACTTGGGACTGTGGATATCTTTGGAAACATATTGGTAAACAGAATGCGCCTGGTGGGGAGACGCATGTGATGAAGCTGGCTGGTTCACCGGGGCTGGCAGGCAGGGCGAACGCATGCTGAGATCATTTTCTAGACACAAGGAGGGGATTTGCTCAGTAACGTCTATGCAATGAGTGCACATGGATTATTACGGTCACTGGAAGCAGCTTGATTTTTGTGCAGCTGCATGTATCTTGTAGTCCTCGTTTTTGGAATGTTTGAGAATGTTTTAATTTTTCCTATATAAACAACTCTGAAAGACACTCCAGCTGCATTGTCCCAGATGAGCTTCATTTTTATTATAACACAATTAATGATTCACTTGATATAAATGTCTTTGTTACACTGCTCAGTCTCACAAAGAACCCGCCCTCTCACATATATTTACATCCACAATCAACTGAAACTTGGTTAAATAAACTATTACATGAGTTTAATCTGATGCTGAAGTTAGAAGCGATCATCTATCATAAGACATGGAGTCAGAAAACATCTAATTATCTCCATTAGGTAAAAATTTGGTTCCTTGATTATGCTCCGCTCAAAACAGAATTTTTAAGATTATTTAATTTACTTTAGCGGCCTCATAGCTCAGACTGGGATGCAGAAGCATCCCTACCAAGTGTGTCCCTGAGCCAGACACCCAGCGCTAGCTCCTTGTAAGTCACTATGGATAAAAGCGTCTGCCAAGCAAAGTGAAGTAAAGTAAAGATTATTTATGCCTTTATTTAACTCGTGCAGTTTGAGTGTCTGCATGCCACACTTAATGGTCCACATACAGAAAATTTGCATATCCTGGTATGAGACAAATCAATTAAAATTCAATTAATACTTGTCAGACCTCCACAATCTTTACTTAGACCCTCTCAGCGTGGTAAATGTCTCCACATTCCACTGTGTAACACAGACGTTCTGTAAAAAAATACCCATCTTCCTTATACCAACAAACCAATGAGTAGTTTTCTTATATACACAAAACTCAACACAAAACATCAACAGTATGGATGGATAACAGGTGACCAGCACAGGCCCTGTCCTATGGAGATGAGGCTCGGTGTGTCAGAATATTAGTCTGTGGTTAAGATCAATTGTGAAACAGGTTGAGCCATTTTGTGTCAAGTATTATTTGCAGTAAATGAGTATAAACATGCACAAATATCAGTTTAGTCCTCTAACTTGTAAGACACTTCTTTCATCCATCATACCCAGAGCGGCTCTCACAGCTCGTGGCTGTAGACGTGATCTTCAAACACGCTCTGCTCCATGTTGTCACAGATCATGGTGCAGAAGGGACACACTCTGTGACTCTGCTCGTGCTGCTCCAGCTCTATCACAGTTATGCCGGGGAAGCTCTCCTGGCAGTGACGACACACTAAGTTCTGCTGGAGACAGAAATAGAGGCGTAACAGAAGAGGGAGTGGTTTAAGTTTTGAGTCAGCTCTGAAAATAAATGGTAAACAGCTGAGGACCCCATGTTTGGGATGCTCCTCAGCTGGATGAAGTATGACCACAGCTATTTCACTTACCTCATCCTGTCCTGCTGCAATGTTGTCTGCAGGAAAAGAGAAAAACGGTTAACAAAGTGGAGTATGACAAATCACAGCCACAGTCAAAACTGGTTTCACGTACATCGTATCAGATTGTTGGGAAATCTAAGGTAACAAAAAGCCCTAAACTGAACTGATCCTTGAAACTAGACAGATTCTTCTTTCACGCCCTTTCGTCTGCTTTAAAAACAGAGCCAGCCCTACCCTTGTATTTGAGAGGTGTTCGTCTGTACAGCTGAGTGTGGCTCACCTATGGTCTCATACAGGTGCTCGCTCTGGTCAGTCGTCTCCTCCTGTTGCACTTCATGGCTGGTTGATGTGGTGTTGGGCTGCATGTTCTGCAAATCCTGGTGGAGGCTGTTGTATACAGTGCGTAGCCCCTCATAGTCACTTCTGAGATTCTGACAAAGGAAAGCGCAGTTGGAATACAAATCTCAAGACGACTCTGTGAATCCGAACACGGCCGTGTAGATTTACCTCATTTTCTCTGCTGAGCTCGTCTTTCTCACGCATCACAAGCCTGATCATGTTTTCCTTGTCTTCTAAGGTGCTGTCTTTTTCGTCGAGAACCTCACGCGCTTCTAGGAGCTGTAGCTGTAATAATATGAAGGGAAAGAAGCTGGAGTGATTGTTGAACATTAACTGAAACGACCTGCACTCTAGGATCAAAAACCCAGAACCTTTTGTTGGCCTTGTATTTTTATAGCCTTTATCTTGTGTTATTTCTGTTATGTTTGCAATGTTTGCAGTTTATGGACATTAAAAGGGAACATTAATTTGAGGAAGACTGAAATTATAATTAAATCTGCACGTTGAATCATCTATAAAAATACTTTTGCACATCAACACTTCATTATACCTCCACTTTTCCACTTTTCTGTCTCTCCTGATCCAATGACGTGGTGATACCGTCCAGCTGCTGCTTGACCTCCTGCAGGTCTCTTTCCAGGGAATCAGCTCGTCTCGTGGCGTTTCTGCACTCCTCTCTCTCAGCGGCCAACTTCTCTCGAGCATCCTGCAGCTGGCTGGCTGCAGCCTGATACTTTGCCTAACGAGAGATATCGTATGAGATGCGCCATGTCAGAACAGAGAGACTAGCTTCTTGCTTTTTCCTCGCATGTGTTAGCACCTTTAGGTCGTCATCTGAACCGCTCTGCTCCATCTCCTGCTGTGACAGCCTCCTACATAACTCCTGGTTCGTTCTCTTCACTTCATCCATATTGTGTGCAAGTGCTCGCAGCTTTTGCAGCTCTGCAGAGAGCCTCTCCTTCTCTTTCTCACTGCTCTGAAGGTCGACCTGCACCACAGGAAAAGCACCAATTTGAATGTAATCTGCACATAATCTGGGGCTCAACTGATACAAGATTGGAAATGAGAAAAATGCAGAATAAATCCAAATCAATTTGATTAACCTGTATGAGATGGATGCTGTCTCTTGTTTTTAGCAGTTCCCTTTCTTCTTCTCTGAGCTTGGAATTTAACCTAAAACGCACACAAACCAGTGTAAGCGACCAAATTAACCCCAAGTTCTTATATTTAAGGATAAAACTTGACTTACTTGGAGATCTCCTCACTTTGAGCATTAACCTTCCCCATCAGCTCCTCGCGCTCCTGTTTCATCTGTTTGATCTTCAACACAGCTCGATCGTATTTTTCCTGAGTGTGTGTCTAAATAAGAAACGTTAAGTTGTTAGATCAGGAAACTGATTTTTTTAGAGTCTCGAACAACAAGCTCAAATTCTTTACCTCATTTTGACTCGATGCTCCATCAAAACTCAGGCTATTATTCAGTTTGTGCTGCTCGGTATCACTCTGCTGCTGAATCTCCATCTGCTTTGTTTTCTGGACCAGAAGCTCCTCCTGGTAGAAATAGATTTACTGTTATGTTTACACACAAAATAGACTGTAAAATAAGCTGGTTTTGATTTTATAGCTGGCCTGAAAACAAACCCTTAAGCTTTCCATTTCTTGCTGTTGCTGCTGCAGTGTACTTTTTAAGTGTCTGTTGTGTTCCTTGGTTTGATCCAGGTCTTTGACCAGCTGGAGATTTTCCTGCTGTTTCTGCTTATTCTGCGCCTGTACAAATCAATGAAGCTGCATCAAATATCAAAGTTCAATTCCTATTTAACGATTTTCACAGTTGCACAATGAGCCAATGTGCTCAACACACAGACACATTATGAGTTAGATAAGCAGACCTTTAAGCTGGCGGCTTCTTCCTGTTCCTTCTGGAGAGCTCTTTTTAAGGTTTCATTTTCCTCCCTTGTCTGATCCAACACTTTCTGCAGTTCAGCCTTCTCACGTACGCTCTGTTCCACTTGTTCCTGGGTTACCAAAAACAACCATAAAGTCATTATCAAACTTTGTTTACTTTTAGAGACTGCTGGAACATGGACTCAGATCTTTTAGTTCAGTAAAAGCAGCACAACCTTTTTTTATATTTGTAGGGCTGAATGTAGATGCATTCATGTAAATTACAACAGGAAAGCTAATAATACTTTTTGTAAAATTAAATACTTTCATTAGTATGTAGAGTAACAAGCATCTGCAGTTGTCAGATAAAAGTACAATATTTCTCTGAATGAATATATATTATATATTAATATTTAGTAATCAAAATACTCAAGGTTGGCAGCTTCTGAATTGTTCCCCAAAAGATGAGCAAAGTGCAGTGATCATACATCATCGTCATGATACATGTTGATTATGAAGAATAGTTTTTTGTATCAAAATATGAATTATGTAATCATCTAAGTGCAGTTAAATAAAACCATAGTAGAACAATAGAACCATATCTTATTAATTACAGACAGAAGATGCTGTTCATCCTTTGGCTTTTTCTCCCGATCTGTAGTTAGCGTTGGATACCTGTGTTGTGATGAACAGGATGTCGTCAGGCGGGAGGCTCTCCATGCTTGTCTCCACCGGGGTTTTAAAAGAGAAAGGAGTACTGGCTCCTCGCACTTGACCGGTGTTGTCAATGTAGCAGAACTGGTAGAACTCAATCTCATCCTTTGGCAGGTAGTAATCTCAAAGGACAAGCAGAAAACCCAACATTTTGTAACCATGACAATGTGGCAACAAAACCAAAAAAGCTGTAAAATGTGCAAACGTAGTCCAAAGAAATACATGCATAAAATATACATTAAAGGACCAAAGGTTAAACTCGTGCAGAATTCAGAATGATAAATATTATTGCATTAAAGGAACTGGTGCATTTCATATTTTAACCCTATTGAGGGTTAAAATGCCTGCATTCATGTAATAATACATTAATGCAGTAGAAGGTTACAAAATATCCTCAAATATTTTAGTGACATATTTATTTATCTATGTCATACTTTTTATACCTAATCTGTATTTGCAAAGTAATACAATTAAATCTGTAGGTGTAATGGAATAAATATGCTATTAAAATATTTGAGCACATGTGGTAACCTTCTACCAGTGGTTGGTTATTTTAATTAAGGTGGTTAATCCTATGTTATGTCTCCAGATCGATTTAATGGAGGTAGAATACAAGACACTGATACATCACATCTGATTGTCAGGGTGAGAAATTAAAGGAAACTTTTGCTAGAAAATTCTTAACATAAAACAAAATCCTGAGTTTACAGAGGACTTGACAACATCAAATATAAAGCTACAGAGCGTATATGAAAACAGAGCTGGGCCAAAGGATCAGATTAAGCTCAGAAAAAGAGATTATTCTGCTTTAAACTGTTTAAACATAACAGCCAGTGAAGATAAATAAGCAGGTTTACGTTTACATAACAGACGTGTCCAAAGACTTTGAATTTCAACATTCAGTGCAGTGAAAGTGAAACTTTCTTACCTTTAAAAACAGCCATCTTGGTCATCGGCTGTTCACCATCTTGACTATGCTCCGCCCAAAGAAAAGTATGGTAATCCTTTGTTGTGCTCCACCCAACCTGTGCAGGAAATAACAGAGAGAATGTCTGTTTTTATGTTGGCATAAAAACCTTTATTCTGCTCAGGTTTGGCATACGTGACTGTCATCCTCTGCTCTGTGGACAGATTCATGTGTGTACGCAGTCTACAACAATGCATTTCCTTCTTAAAGGACACATTCACAATTGTTCAAATATCAGTCGGGTGTTCATACGAAAAGAGAAACAGCTCAGTCATTTCCACTAGCTTCAGCAAATCACAGTGGTTTTATTGGTTAGGACAAAGCTGGCAACTGAGTTTCTTTTACTTTAGTTGAATAAACTCACCTAAATTCAACATACTTATTCGGAATAGGTGTTACCTGTGTGTTTTCTTCTGTGTTTAAAGGCTGAAAACTTGACACTCATGTCTTAGATTTGCTTTTTATCAGTTTCACACACTGGGACCTTTAATCTCCTAAAAGCCTGTATTGACAAAATAAATCATTATGGGGTTCAGTGGGGCAGTTGTTTTGACACAGACCTGTAAAATCCTAAACTACACTTTCAGGGTCTGGATTTTATTTTGCAACACCCTGATAAAACCATCAGCACCAGGTACCAGCCATGTAAGACGTGTTCACCTTCATTCCTCACCTTAAAAATGCCCACCCAGTCCCTCGGGTGGGGCTGGTAGCCTGCAGTGAAGGTGTAGTGGCAGGTGGCAGCAGCTAAAGGTGGATATGAATGGGGGGTGTTGGTGAACACCACCTGGGAGAAGGTGCGCATTGAGTCGTCGTCTGCTGCCGCCTCGGGAGGGCTCTCCATGCTGAGTGAACATATCAGGACAGATTATGAAGCAACGTTTCCTGAGCCTGACTGAAGACGCCAGGTGCCACAGACTGGCCTGTGTAAGTGTTCGACCCTGCAGCAGCACCGGTATTCACGTACGCGCCTTCCTTCCTGTAGTTAGGCTTTGTGCGTGTGTTTGTTTGTGTTTGCGCACTTTCCAAATGATTTACGCCTTCATCGTTCACTCCAGAGCACCTTCTCCCAGACGATCTAGTAAAACCCTCCCTTCACTTGGCATTTCATCTTTAATAAAACTTTAAACGGCAGCTAGTTAATAAAGTATAATAAAAAAGAAACCGAAAGTGAATCAGCTAAAAAGACAGCACCCTAAATTTTATATATCGTTTATTCTGTTGTTAGAAAATACTATGTCCAATTGCAACTGTTCTTACAAACCTGAAAACGTCATAAAACAACAAATAAAACCACAAAACTTACATGTTTGAAGTCAACGAGCTATGTCCTACCGTCCAACCAGCCGCTGTGCTGCCTTCAACTGCAGCTCGGACATTTGTAGTCTCAAATGCGGCGTCACACTTCGTACGTGATGTAAGACCTACTGTGTGGTCATGAACTACGCATGTGTATGAAAACTTAAAATGACTTTCGAATTAGTCATAACACATACCACGACCTGCAGTATTCTTCATTTCCGATTGCGCTTGAAGGCATCGATGTGTGCTGCATTATGTGTAACGTAGTCCCGTTTAACAGCACAAGTTATTTACCGCTCTTGGTGATCTAAAAGAACACAAGAGGGAGCCAAACTCCTTGCACAATGGTGCAGATTGTCATCCTGGTAAACGCTGGTATATATAACAATTATCAATTAAGTGTTATGTTGATTGCGTTTTCGATTTTTTAATTATTTACATGCAAACGTGCGTGGATATATGGCATGTTCCCAGCAAACCTATTAAAGAATCACGTGACCTTCACATCTCGAGGTTTGTGATGCGGCTCGTTGGTTTGTCTACTGAGGAGAGTGACAGCAGCTTACAAGGCTCCGGAATCTAATAGGTGCGCAAGGAGGACAGACTGGTGCAGCATCTTCCAACACCTTTTTCACAAGTTAGCACTTTTACTTGAAGATCAACTTGTAAAATAACACCAATAATAATGTAAAAACAAACAAAAAACACAAAAGTTAAGTTTTTTTTTATTTTATTTTCAATTTAGGACCATTTACCTTAGATGGTTACACCCTAACCGATTTTTTAGCTACTGCAGAGAAACACCTGTTGAGTTAAATGTGTGACCAGAAAGTGCAACAAGCCTAAAACGATTAGGTAGTCAAGTAGTAGTGGTGCTCGTCGTATATCACGTGTCTTGTTATTGACTTCCAACGGATTTTTAAAGCATTGGTAAATGCATCAACAGCAAAATCATTAATTACATTTGATTATTATAGAGTAGCATCTTTTCCTTTAGACCTATATAACAATCGCCTCGTTTTAAAGCATTTAATCTGCGAAGCGCACCTGTGGCTCATCACGCACATCAGAACGTTTCTCATCGGTGAGTCAATAACCAATCAGAGACGAGCGCTCCTCAGCTGTGATTGGCTAGGACCGAACTCCGTTTGTGACTCCGGTTCATTCATGTTTACACTCTGAGGTTACAGCTTCACCGCGCGTCCCGCACGTACCACAGCGAGACCCGGCAACAGCAGCAACGTTACAAACGGTGTTACTCACCGGGAACCGGAGGACACGCTGTTTTTCTACAGGTAATTTACGACGTTTTCAGACGTTTACAAGTTGATCCACAACGTGTGTTGTTAGCGGTTGCGTGGCTAAGGGAGAAGGCTAAGTGTGTTTCCATAGCAACGGGACAGCACATACAGACACCAACTAGCTAACATAAGTTTTAACGTTACATTTATAATAAGTTTAGTTAACTTAACGTATTAGTAATTTGCTGAAATGCATTTTATTTGATAAAACAACACAAATCACGTACAAATTTACATCATGGCGCTTTCTGGGAATAGTAAATAATGTTACCTTTAACTCGTACTAATTAGCAGAGGTGGTAAATAACTAAGTACATTTATTGAAGTAGTGGAGGTACTCACTATAATTTGCACTATATATCCGGCTTGCTTATATGTTCCACTACAATTTAACAAAAATACTCCACTAATAAATTATGACGCATTTAGTGTGAGGGGTTAAAATAAGCTACATCTTTGTCATTTTATTTATTTAATCAACGGCATTAAATTCAATACTGGTTTAAATATATTTCTAAAGGAGTGGAGTACCTTCGTCAAAGTAAAGCTTGTAATACCTCAATTTGAGTAAATGTTAAGTGGTATGAAAGTTGAATTAACTGCTTGCTCTTTTATTTGAATATTGAGTTTGTGTACTTCTTATCTCTCTCCAGTCATTTTAAAATATATACAAACATACTACTTTTACCTATCTACATGTAAAAACTTTTTAAGACAAAACCTACTTTTTTAGTTTTTTGTGATTCTATTAAAAATCAAAAACCGTATTCAGACCTTTGGATTTAGAACTGAAAACCGTGGTCAGCTGTTTGAGTAAAAGAGTAAATGACACTTGAGAGTGGGGTGACAGTTTCCCTTGCACCATGGCAGTGACCTGAAGCAAACAGTCAAGTTGAACATTGAAGTGTCTTTAAGACAAGTCTCTGATAGATGTTGAGTGACCCAACTAAAGCATAAAGTTATCCCATCCAGAGAGACCAGACGATTACAGTTTACAGACATTTCCCATCCAATTGGATGCAGGTTGACAGACTTTCAGTTAAATTATGGTGCAAATAATTCTGTAATTTGTTAGTAGACTTGTATATTTATTAATGTGTTTCCATACATTTTATATGAGCCCCATTTAAGTAGTTTAGACAGGGTGTCACAAATTTGTGTGATGAAACATGGTGTCCACTGTATAGATTTGTCTGTACACAGGTAACGTTTGCTAACTGGTCACAGACATTAGTCCACTGGCAGCGGTGTTAACTAACTATTGAAACTACGAGATCTAGAAAAAGTGGCTTCAATTCTGCTTTATTTGCAATAACTATAATCAAAACAGTTAAAATATTTCTAATACTTTTCCACCAATTTTGTTCAGCGAGGCACTTATATCGTCTGCCTCATGTATTTAAGTAATGACAAGAAGACATTACTGTACACATTTATAGGAATTGACATTTTCTTAACTTGTTTCTTCCATCATCAAAGATTTACATCGTACAGAATTATTATTATTATTATTAGTTTTAATTGTACAGTATGTTATACAAGATAGATATTGTGATATTAATGTAGCTTTAGCAGCCTGTAGCCAAAAGAACATGTTAAACTGATAGTTGCTGATGTTTGTAGACCAGAATTTAAAGCATTATCAAACATTGGACAAAGCTGTGCTTATTTACAACATGTCCTACAAACAACACAACAAAACTGTCTGTTTGTCATTTCCTCCCTTATATAATATCTCACCTTAGCCAATCAATCTGTTGTATTCAGGTCATTTATTTAATATCACCCCATAAAAATACACTACTGTCACATTAAATTATAATTGGCCTACTCTGTAATTGTATGTGAGCTCATGTTGCCTGTGTAACTCTCTCTCACACACATGCACACACACACACTCAAGGTTTTCACTCATACACATTAAATACCTAAACATGCAGTCATGCCTTGTCAAATTAGTGGCAGACATCAGTACTAGAAGCTTAGCGGGTGAAGACAAAAGGTAGACAGCATCCTGGTAAAGACAAAAGGTGGACAGGCACGTGTGGAAGGGTGTAGAATGTCCTCTCATAACTAATTAATATTCACTGACTGATTAATCCTGCAACCAGTGTTGGCAATTTCATGACATTTATCCATCACATTAGCATGCAATGTTGTTTTCATCTGGTTAATTCCTGGTTGGCCATTGTGATAGTTGTGAAATATATACAATGTGACAATATACAGTAGTTTAAACAAAACCTAATGTTTGTGTAGATCCCTTGTTTGCAACAGCTGGATCAAACATGTGACTCACATGTCATCACTGTTAGGTTTCTTTCCAGGTTTTTAGTGCAGCCTCCTCTAGTTTTTGTTTCATCTTTAAATGTCCTCTTCAGCAGGTGAAATGTTCGGTTTGGTGACAGATGTTGTAAGTTTAAAACCTCCCAGAAATCTTTTTTTGAGATGACAGATCATTGACCCTTCTCTTCCAGAAGCAGGAATGCAAGTTCAAGCTATGGCACCCTCACCACGCTTTACAGATGAGTTAGAACAGTTTAGATCATGAACATTTCTTCTATAACACTTTGGCCTTTCCATCTACCCATCAAACTCTGCTCCAGTATTTTCACGGTTTATCTCTGTATATTTTATGATAGTTCTAACCTGTCTGTCTGCTTTGGTGATGGTGATGAGAGGTTCACATGTTGTTATGACCATTGTATTTGACCCATTTTGTGTATGTTGCTCAGTAGTGGGTTTTTTTTCCAGAATATTCCAACTTGTTATATTGTGCCTAATATTGTGGAGTTTCTCTGATTGTTTTCCCCTGTTTTCTTAGATTATTTTAGAATAGAGAGCTCTTTAGTTTCATGTTGATTTATTGTTTTTAAAAATAAATCCAGTGATGTTTGTAGTTCTGTCTTATCAACTTGACCGAGAAGACGTCCATTTTGTTGTCTGCCACAGCACTTTTCAGCACAGATTTAACTTTAACAACCTGAGCTGCTGAGAAGCACTTCTCCTGTTTCAGTGAACAAATATCAGGGATTATCCCCTCTCCACTTGCTCCCTGCTGAGGTTTCCTGCTCATTTTCATGTCAGGAGATATCGGGTTATTGTCTCTGCAGTTTCTAATTGGTCACCAGATCCACTGCTGGACCTTTTGCTTGAGTGTGTAAATCAATCTCAACTGAGCCATCCTTGTAAAGATACAAATCTACTCTGCTTTCTAAAGACTCCAGAGGCAGACGGAGGTTGGGATGCGGCTCGCTGGTTTGTCTACTGAGGAGAGTGACGGCAGCTTACAAGGCTCCGGAATCTAATAGGTGAGCAGGAGGACACACTGGTGCAGCATCTTCCAACACGTTTATCCTGACAAATGTAGGCTTAACAGTGCAGGTGAGTTGCAGTGAGTTCACAGTAAACAAGGTTCTCATTTGCCTTTTTATTAGGTACCTAGAACCTAGCTATACTGTAACTAATGCAGCTTAATTAATACAAGAATCCTCCAATTTCTGAATGTTCTATTTTCAGTTTTTGTTGTTTACATAGACGTTAATTCTCTTTATTGTTTCTTCAGTGCTGCAGTTGCTGCATTATACAAAAAGGTTCTAATAGTTTTCCTTTATTATTTATGTAAGTGTGCATAAGTAATTCATTTATTTAGTGTAACAGCAGCACAAATGACAGTCTCCAAAATCGTATCCACACATTATACTGCAACCTTTACCAAGGGAGAATTTTTTGCTCTAATAGAATACAACATAACAGTCATACTGTGGTTAAATGTACCTAATAAACTAGTAACTGAGTGGGTCACTGAAACCAGAGTGACCAGCGCTGAAGTAACTGGTTAATATTTCATTAGTGAATCAGCAGGAAATTAGCTAAGAATGCCTCATGCACATGCAAAGTTGTTTTATTTCATATACCATTACAAATTAAATACCAGGCTGTTGTCAGATAATATTAGTTGTTTCAAGGCGGGACTCCGGGTCATTTCTAAATGGGTGTTTTGTATAATATAATATTTATAAATCAATCAACTGACAATTTAAATAATTATTTGAATTCGATTTACACTTTAGCAAATTGAACATCTAATTAGACATGTTTTTTTTAAGGAGTTTAAGGTGTTTCTGTCTTTTTCTTTCATCTATTCGAGTCCTTTTGTTCCTCCAAAGACTTTAATGTGTGACAACACATTAAACCTCTTTAATAACAAGACACTGAAATTGTGTGTATCCCCATTAAACTTTTGGGTTTAGTGATGCACCTAAATAAAATGTACAAACTTCTGGCATGGCATGTCACACTTATCCAAACCAAAGTCATTCTTACCAAATCCATTCATTGTTCATGAATGACAATATAAGCATTTTCTATATTTTTATGCTTCATGTGTTGTTGCCGCACAGTGAGGGAGGACCTCAGAGAAACCCTTTGCGGGGCCGTAACTGTATCTAGGCTGAGGTCAGTGGACTGTCTCAGCCCAGTGTAAAGCTCACAGTTCAGAGCCAGGATTATCCACCTCACTGGATCAGAATACTGTTACCTAGCACCATAACCTCCCACAGTGTACTTGGGATGTCCCTCCATGTTGCCACCAACCCCAAAGTACTCTGTCATGATAATTACAGGAATTAACTTGACCTCACCTTCACCCCGTAAGACACCAGAGATGACACTGAGGCGTACAGCTCAGACGGTGCTGTGTTGATTGCTGACTGCTGTGCTTGAGTCAGGGCAACACATACTTAAGAAGCATAGAAGCAAAACACAAATTAGCAAATTTTAGTTCTTTAAACTGCAGATGCTTTGCAGGCACTGTAGCTCTAGATTTGGCAAAGTCTGAAAGATTCCTTGAGTTTCCACCTAACACTACCTACGTATGTCTGTGGATGGAACATTCCCTTACAGATGAATTGTAATATAATAGGTCTGTTGGACCTCTAAACTTTTATCCTTTTGCTTAATGCTAATAAGAAAATGTCAAAAAAATGTAATAGGTGGTGAAACAGCTCCAGATCTTCTAAAATAAAAAATGAATTCAAACTAAGGTAAAACCTTTGTAAAACTCTCTTTTGAAATAGACAGAAAACTTGCATCCTCCATTTACTGCTGAGTGATTGTAAGGGTCACTGTCCTTAGTGGTAAGATTAATTCTCCGCATGGTTGTTCTGGTATTACACACTATTTGTATCCGTTCTGGCAAGATAACGCCAGCGTGTGACAATGCACTGATAGCCACGGCACTCACCTGATGAGAGAAACATGACTCCATGCGTGCACGTACAGCATGTAGTTTGTTCTGTTTGATCGCATTTCATTGTGAGGTTGCACAGCACATGCCACTAAAAAGAACTACTGAGATGAGGAAATGAGTGTTGGAAATGGAATGGTGTAATTTATTGTTGGTATCTACTGCACCACATAAACCTTTTCCACTTGTTCAAAGTGAAAAGAGCACATTTGTCTTTGTTTGTGCACGTCCAGGATGGGATTACCTGTGGACAGTCCAGACAGAAATGATGATGGGCACAAATATGAGCAGCAGGGAGAGGAGGGTGAAGGCCAGACTGAAGTGGGAAACCACCCCCTGCTGCCCATCACCAAGAAGAGGAGAAAAGGCAAGAAGAGGTACTTTACCAACATAACCATTTGTACTTATGCATTATTTTCCCTTTGCGGTTATATTAACCACTGACAGTAATGATTTTATAACTTGTCCCGGAGGTTCTTAAGTTATTGTTTTCTCACTTGTCCTCATTGTTTGGGGAAAGGAAGCTAAGCATAATGAGGCATTTTGTAGGACCTTGCAGCAAAGCAGAGGTGTCTGTCCTTCTCTCTGTCTATGTTCTCTTCCAGATGACTGTGGATCAATCTCACCAACTGCAAATATGAGAGTGGTACGTTTGAGCTAAAGATGACTAAATCACAAATGTGCATGTGTAGTTTAGGGTGGCTGTGTGGTGTGGAATGGATTCATGGAGTAAAATAGAGACTTAGTAGGGACATTGGCTAAAGGTATGTGGGCACTTCTCTCTCTTCACTCTATTATTCAGTAATGGTTTGAGCCTCTTGGTTCCAGTTATAGTAAATCTTGATGCAGCATTTTACTGCAAAACATCACAGTGACACAGAGACAACCCCATAAAGAAATGATTTCCACAGTTTAGTGTGTAAGAACTAGGCTGGTCTGTACATACAGGAGCTTTGAGGTAGAGCATCAGGTTTTGGTATTTAATCCAAATGCCTCCTGGGTGCTTCTCACTGGAGGTCCTCTGAGCATGTTTAATTGGTAGGTGACCTCAGCACACGCTGGAGAGATTATATCTCATCTGGTGTTTTAAACTTCTACTACTGATTGCTGTATAATTTACAGTTAATCAGTAGATCTTACATTAGTCTCTGTAACAGAAAAATGTGCATGTGCCCTTTAATAATAACACACGTGTTCATAGCTTTAAACAAAATCAGTAACGGAAAGTTTGATAAAAACATAAAAAAAACGGCGCAACAGACAAAGAAATGATAGTTTGTGAAATGAAGGTTTATTGCACCAGATTTTAACAACACAGAGAAAGATTGTTTTTCTAAGAGCCAAGAGAAAAACCCTAAGATACATGTTTGTTCTTTGGTATATCTCAGTGCGAAGAGCTGCTCACAGATACGGGCTCAGGGAAGCGATGGAGGGTGAAGACTGGACACTGTTTTGGACCGACTGCTCTGTGTCTCTAGACCGTGTTAAGGACATGAAGCGTTACCAGGTGTTGTGCTGCACACACCATACTGACCACATTACTGCCATCATGTAAAATAACTAATTACATTTAATTCAGTACTGTAAATTAATTTAATTTGTACTTCTGGAAATTGATCATGGAAGAGTAGTCATTCTGCTCTTTCACACTGTAATGTCTGTACGTGTCATTTAAATGGTGCTCGGTACGTGTACCCAGGTTTGAAGGTTTTCCATCCCATCAATTTGTAATCTCATTGATTTCTTCAGTGCAGTTACTGTTTATTTAGTCACACCGCACCTAAAGTTTATACACATAATGTAAAAGTATGTGCAAAACAGTTTGAACAGAAACAGAAAAATCTGTTTCATGAAACAATTGTTGGTTGTGTTTATATTTCCTTTGCAGAAAATAAACCATTTCCCAGGGATGACTGAGATCTGCCGCAAAGATTCACTGGCCAGAAACATGAACCGAATGCTCAGGCTTTTTCCCAAAGATTACAATATCTTCCCCAGAACATGGTGCCTTCCTGCAGAGTTAGTTCGATCCCTCTGTTGAGAGAGCTAATTCTTTTTATTTTATTTTATATTTTTCAGTGCATCTCAACAAGCTAACTCTTACTGTACTTTGCAGTTACAGTGAGTTCCAAGCTTACACCAGGGCCAAAAAAAGCAAGACCTACATCTGCAAGCCAGATACAGGCTGCCAAGGCAAAGGCATCTTCATCACCAAGTCGAGCAAAGAAATCCAACCTGGAGAACATATGATCTGCCAGGTTTACGTCTCCAGGGTGAGACTTCACATCACAACACATCACCGACACAAAAACAAAGTTTAAAGTTAAAATGTGTTTTTATTCCATCTCCAGCCTTTTATAATTGATGGGTACAAGTTTGACTTGCGTATCTACGTGCTGGTAACATCATGTGACCCACTCAGCATATTCATGTTCAAGGAGGGACTGGCTCGCTTCTGCACCACCAAGTACAACGAACCAACACACGGCAATGTGGTAAGAAGTACTGCAGTGACTGCAGCTTAAAGTGCTGACGTGCATATTACAGTGTATTTCTTTTTTCTATGATACAACTGTCTCGTCTTTCTAATGTCAGGATGATGTGTGCATGCATCTCACAAACTACTCCATTAACAAGCACAGTGCGAACTTTCTCCGGGACAATGACACAGGCAGCAAACGGTATGAACCTCCCATAGATTATATCTGTTGTGTGAAAAATGTTGTCGCACAATTGGGCACGTTTCTTGTTTACTTCTGTAGGAAACTGTCCACCCTGAACAAGCTCCTGGAGTCTATCAGTTGCAACACCGACAAGCTGTGGAACGACATTGAAGACGTGATTATAAAAACTCTGATCTCCGCTCACCCCATCCTCAAACACAACTACCACACCTGCTTCCCCAACCACACCACAGGCAGTGCCTGCTTCGAGATCCTGGGCTTCGACGTGCTGCTGGATCACCGGCTTAAACCCTGGGTGCTGGAGGTAAAAGACCCTGATGCCTGTGTTTATTGTACTGTATATAAATCATAAACATGCAGATTAATTGTCATCAACTTCAGGTTCTCATGTTCTCGACAGCCTTCTGAATTATTAAGATTGTAGCAGAACTAATATTCTTCAAAACTAAGCTGACAGAATTTGGATTTTATATATTAGTGGTATTACAGATAGAATAGGAAATAGATGATCTTGTTGTGTGTGTTTTTGCAGGTGAACCACTCTCCAAGTTTTACCACTGATTCACATCTGGACCGAGAGGTGAAGGACGCTTTGCTGTACGACACTCTGGTTCTCATCAACTTGGGCGCCTGTGACCGTCGCAAGATCACCAAGGAGGAGAGACGTAGGGTGAAGGACAGGCTGCAGCAAAACCGCTCCAGAGAGGCCAGGTATGATCCTGTCAGACCCAACATCACAGTATATGTATTCGTCTCCCTGTAGACATGTGATAGTTGCTCTGTGTGTGTTTCACTCCCAGGTCGGAGGAGCTGCGTCAGTGCCAAGCAGCCACGGTGGAGCAGATGGAGCGGTACGAAAAAAAACATCTGGGCGGCTTTAAGAGGATCTATCCCAAAGAGGAAGGGGAGAAATACGACAAGTACTTTAAACACAGCAGCTCACTGTTCCAGGAGACGGCAGCATCCAAGGCCAGAGAGGAGTGTGCCAGGTACCTTCACAATATTCACTACACTGTTTGCAGTGCATACATCATCATTACTACAATGATGAATTCAGAAATCCAGAACCAAGATCAAATCTGAATCGGAGCCAAGAGGGAAGCTAAACTTCAATATGTAAATGTTCGTTCATCATCAAGTGAAGGTATGGTTTGCACCGGATCGAGTCAGACAGAGGAGAGATTAGTAGAAATTCTGGACATGAATTTATAATTCTACACTAACACTAATATAAATCTTAAACTGTAGTAAAAAGTATTTTGAATATCTTACTGACTAATTGGGCAGAATCAGATTGTTACAACTGACAGATTGTTTAGTTGTTTGACGAATAACCTATTTTTTCATAGTTGTATTGTTGTGTTTCTGAAAATTCAAATGTTTTTAGTCAGGAAAACATACAGTACACAAAACCTTTGTTAAACCTCTGTATTCTCAGTGACTTTAATGTAATTTAGCATCATTACATCAGAATTAAAAGGAGGTGGGAGGTTATGCAATACTTACTATACTATAACAATATATATGTATGTATTTACAATATACAGTATAATATGTCGATGCATTTCAGTGGCACACTAAATGTTGTACAGCTCTAGTTTGCAGTGTAAAAATTTTTCATTCATTTTTTATTCTAGACAACAATATAAAACATTTTCCAAAAAGTATTAACCAAACACCCTTTTTTCTGCAGCACCATGCCTCATTTTGTCTCTCACCTTACAGAATCTGCTTTGTAGAACACAACACACAACAAAATTGATTTTATTTATAAAAACCTTTTAAAAACAATATTCTTTACTTTTTCTACTTTGTTTTAATATTTTTTTAGAATGTAATTGTATTAGAAAATGTTGTGAGTTTGGGAGTAATGCAGATTAAACTGCAGAAGAGGATACAGAATGGAGTATTACATATATATATATATATGTATTGTATGTATGATGGAGCCACATCAAATAAGTACTATCAAGTACTCACGCCTTAACGTTATTTTAAATTAACTCATTAATAATTTAATCACTCATGTCAATGCAACACAATTATAATAATGGGAACGATAATTACCAACAGATACTGTCCATTAATAAACATCTCATGTTAATAAACATAAGTGCACAGATGTTATGTTGTGGTACTGCTACTTTTACTGAAGTGAACGACCCTAGAACTTTCTTCATCGCTGAACATTTGCTCTCTGTTGAGGAATATAAAATAATGAAGATAGAAAGGGATAAAGAGATTTAATTTGTAGTGAATTATCTAAAAGAGAAACAAAGATGCTAAAGTTTCTGTGTATTATTGTGTTAAGGCAACAACTGCAGGAGCTGCGTCTGAAGCAGGAACAGCAGGAGCAGAAGGAGCAGAAGGGAGGTCGGAGGAGAGACTTTCAGGGGGAGACAGCAGGCGAGAGAGTGAAGCCTCGAAGGGCATCAGCACTACCCCCAAACTCAAACAGTGACCTGAACCCGGTGAGGAAGAATCGGTGCAGAGTCCACATGACACCACAAGAGGGAGTCGAGCAGCTGCTGTGCTGTGACGAATGGTTCATATTGAAGCTGACCCCTAAATTTACCAATTTAAATTAGCTAGGATAATATTCCTGCAGATAACTTTTATTGGATGTCTCAGATTTTAAAATTGAAATATGTTTTAGTGTCAAGCAGGAAAAATAAACAGTTATTCAGTGACAGTAATGTGCTGATGTGATCACACTGGTGCCTACGTCTACAGTAGGGCAATAAAAACAAATTGATTCAAATGTGTCTGTTTCTCTGCAGCCCCATGTGCCCGTTGTCATCGTAGATCCAGAGGCTGCAGGTGACCTGCAGCAGCAGCAGCGGCAGCGGCAGCGGCAGCAGCAGGAGGAGGAGGCGGAGGCAGCAGACATGGAGGAGCAGCAGCGGGTCGAAGCACTGCTCCAGAGGAAGAAGCTACTGCAGGACCTGGGGGTGGTGGACCAGATCCACTGGCTGCTGCAGGGCCGAACAGAGGCAGGGAGAGGCCCGCAAGACGAAAGAGACACCCACCAGCAGAACGAGCGGAGACAACAGCAGACAAATGTAAAAGCTTACATCACAAGAAGCCAACATGAAAAAACTGTTTGGTCACAATGATGTTTACTGTTTTTCTTTGACACAGTTTTTCCAGAGGCCAAACCAGCAGCAGCTCTCACAGCAGGTAAAGCACCAGTCCAGTCTAAAAAATCTAACTTCTACTGCCAAAGTTGGTTTATTTGAAGAAATTATGTTTAAAAAAAGGGTTTTGTCTCAGGCTGTGAGTAGTTATTGTTCTGGTGATGTTTCCATCTGCCTCTAGACTGTTAACTGTTACCTATCTGTACTATCTAGTAGAAAACCCAAAGACACAACTATCATATGTGACATACATAATCAACAAATTCTCACATTTTAGGAACTGCAACTGGAGAACTTGATGCTTCTTCTTAATCTAATAACAAAATGACTGGAAACATTCACTGATTATCAAAAAAGTGATAATAGTCTACACATTATTAATGTGTAGACTATTTTAAATGCAGAAATCAGAGTGTCCCACTGTAAATCCACATGTATCAGCGTTTATTTTAAAAACATCATATACAACATCATAATATAAGTAATAGTGAGCAATGACAATTTATTAACAGGTGAAATCTAGTTGCAGAGTTGTGAACTTCACTGATCATTTTCTGCAGCACATCCAGTCACGGCTGAACCAGCAGCGTTTGCTCAGGCTCACAATGGACCAGAGGAGCCGGAACGAGTCAGTCTCCCTGCAGCACGAGTATGAGAGCCGCAGCAGAGCACAGGAATTACAAAGAAACATCAGTGCTCAGCGGAGCCACTGGCCAGGTGAACACATCTACACACATGTAAACACAGCAGCAATAGGGAGGTTACTCGTTTCCCCCCTTTGGTTCTTCTTTTTTCCCTCGCCTACACAGTCACTGTTTGCCACTTCTTTGTACAAAATCTAAAAGTGTCATAAATGCTGACGTGCTGCTACAATAACAAAAATTACTCATTACTTATAATTACAGATAAAAACACAAATTGCTTATGTATTCAAATGAAATGAAAAAAGTTGCAGGACAAATTATTATATTGGAAGAAAATATTTAATCACATTCATAAAATCCACCTACAACAAAGATTCATTTAACAACTTCAACCATCTTAGAGTATAAAAAAAGAACTTGATAACACGTTAGCTTGGAGGAAGCAGAATAATCCCTTTCTGATTTTCTCCTCCATCAGTCAGCAGCTCTCTGGTAGCGAGGCAGGACAGCAGGACCAGCTCCTACACCGACACCAGGTCCCGTCCCAGCATCCCCATCACGCAGCACGGCTCCAATGGAACCGTGCGCTGCACTTATGTGTCCCACGACCCCGCAGCCCTGCAAAGCCTGCTCGTCATTTCCACTCGTGCCCCGCTGGTCAGGAGGCCTGGCTTCTCTCAGCTCGTCCGCAACTCCTCCCGCAGACCCCCCCAGCACAGCAAAGGGCAGTGAGGAGCACGACCACCAGCACCCGAAACTCCTCCAGGCTGAAGCTGCTGCAGATTTGAAAAAACATTTTCTCACCAACAGGACCTGAAGAAAGCTGCAGGTAGTCGGGCCCCAAACTGTGAACGTGCACAAACACACGAGCCTGTGAACAATGTTTATAGATAGATTTTATATCTGGACACCTGCAGTTTTCTCTGATGACATAACACAACCTCCGGCACTGCAGAACAACATTATGACTTTTATTTTTTGACATTTAGATTCTGTCTGTGCTCAGACACACACGTGTTATATTTCATTTTCAAGAGAAATTAGCTAAAAAAAAACCTCAACAAACCTTTAGTGCCAAAATAAAAGCCTGAATCAACATGTTTAATTAAAATTTGCACAATGTACGAGATTTTTTTTTACTTACTGAAGTTTGATATAAGGTGGAGTTCCTACATGATTCTGATTTACTGCTATTAATATTAAAAAGAATGAGGAAAATCAAATAAATGTCTCCTGCTTTGTAGCTCAAATAAGTTTCTGTAAGCAGTCAAACATGAAATGTGTTTTTTATTTTTGCACTGAGGTCAATAAAATACATTTTTATTTTCTATGATTAGTTTAATCATCTTGATTAGAAGATTTACTAAAACATTATCTACATTAATTCTTTCTCATAAAGAAATGAATTCATATTGATATATTTTTTCTTTTGCATCATTTTTCCCGTTTGATAGAGTTTTGCTGCAGTGATTTTTTTATTAAGTCTCCTTCTGTGGCTTTACTTCAAGCTTTTCAGAAAGACTTCTTCAAGCCATAAAGTTTTACAGCAGCTCTGCATTTGTTCTGGTCTCTGACTGAAGACAGAGACACAAATGTGTCAAACTAACAACTACCCAACACAGAACAGTTCAGTGAAAAAGATTTTCATTTTAGGGCAGAGAAAGAGGCTGAATTAGTATAATTATTACTGAGAAATCCCTAAATTATATTTATACCATAAAGCGTCTAATTGAGAGTGTAAATTCTACCAAACTTAAATAGTTCAACTAATTTGAAACGAAAGGTTTAATGAAATCTATTTTATGAGGCGCTGAAGGCCTCAGTCTGCAAACGATGCACCATCATGACTCTGCGTGATTTTCTGTGAGGAAAATATCGCCACAGCACGATCTTCTCAACATAAAACCACTAAATATCCCTTTTATTTTATAAAGAAAACATTTTCAGGATGAGTAATAACTAAATACAGACGTGAAACACAGGAGGCCTAAACCGAGGGAAAATCCCGCTTTTGTTTCTTTCATTACAAAATATAGTAAAAAAAAATGATTATTGATTTTTTGCTTTATTTTTAAATCTACAAATATACATTTAATAAATTGATATTTGTGTCTTTTTGTGGCCAAAAGAAGCAAAGCGCAGGATGAGGGAGGGGGTGAATTTATGGTTTTATGGCGCCTGTAAATGTCGGAAACCAGCAGCATCTGAAAAAGAGACTATTTGAAACAAACCAAAACGGAAATGAGACATAATAAAGTTCGTGAAGAACTCGTTTCAGCAGCAACGTTAATGCTGTCTCATCGGGATTTTGGTTTCATCGTGCTGAGGATCTTAATAGAAAAGTTTGGGGTTGGTTAAATCCCGCCTGAGGACTATAATCAGGATTTCCGTCTGCAGACTGAAGGGTATTCTCCATTTTGAGAGCTCATAACGGGCTTTAATAAGAATATATTTTAGCCTCAAACAATATTATTTGACCATGAGAGGAGCTCCATCATTCTCCACTCAGACCCGGTTCTTCTGGTGCGTTTTCAAATAAACAGATCTCACTTACGTTTAGCAGGTGTGAAGCTCTGTGTAACATCACAGGACAATAAGAAGCTGTACAGACCTTTTAGTCACCTACACACCAGAGACTGGAACGGAACCAAGCGCACATCCGGCGCAAAGTCATCCTCTCAGAAATCCTCTAACACGTTCACATCCTCACACCTCACCCTGCATCATGTGTGATCATTTCAGGCCGTGGAGGAAATAAAGATGGCGAAGAGAGAGCGCGTCTGAGGCACAAAACGGCTGCTGTTTATGAAAATTTACAACTTTGCCATGGAAGTTTACGACTCGCCAGGCTCCAGGATTGGTTGCTGTGGGTCATGTGAACAGCAGGAATGGGAACTTATTTCCCATGAGGTTATATTGCAGCTGCTGTTTTCCACCGCTCACCCACTTAACACTGGTAACACAAGCTTTTTTCTTGGCGCTTTGTATGTGCAACACGCTTGTGCGGCGTTGTTGTGAGGTGCTGGCCGCTGTGCGTGCGTAATTCTCCCAAAAAACATGGGCGACAGATCCTCTGCGCGACGCCGCGGCGTGTGCGCCATGTTGACGTGGCTGTAGCTGAGTGTTCGTGGGAATGAGGGATGAGCACACTCCTGGATGTTGGTGGGATTACTTTCATGAAATCACTTGAGCAAAGTAGGGACGTTTTGGGGGGAACGGACTGAGGGGAAGCGAGAGGAGCGTCGGCGGAGTGGCACCCACAGTGGAAATGATGGATTATCAACAAAGGTAAGGGCACCATGTTTCTAATAAGCCAGCGATTAAGTCAGAGCTCAGCGCGCTGCTGCAGCTCTGTTGTGGCTGAGCTGTCACCGCAGGCCTGCTGTTTATATTACTGGAAATGGGAAGATTAGTCTGCAAAGAAATGGCAATTATCCAGTCTGCAGCATCTTGGTCTTCTTTGAGCTAATCTCAACCAGTTGCTGCTTTTAACCCACGAGTTGCTGCAGCGCCTTCAAAGCCACCAACAAAGCCCAGCATCTGTAGCAGGAAGTGAGTGGACGTGGCCACATTGAGCGGCTCTGAGGCACGTTCAGGACTAATTGAATGTTAAACAACGAGGACAGGTTTCAGGTGATGGCCAGACAGGCTGGACTCTGACGAAGACGACGATGATGATGGTCGTGCAAGGCCTATATGCTCATACAGCCGAGAACCGCCAAACATACTCCTGCTGCTGCTCCTACATCTGGTGCTCAGCTAATCTTATTATTTAGTAGAATCGAATCTTTAGACTTTATTGTCACACGTCCTGTAGAGTGACTGCGCCGCCGCGCATGTTTCGCTTTTCTACACTTTTATCCCCCAACATTAGAATGTTGAACCAATATTTGCTCTGACTGCTGCATATATATGTTTAAGCTTTAGGTTTTTGCATTAAACGTGTTGTGGGATTTCATGTGGCATGCGAACATTATTGTTGGGCTTGTTTGCACTTTTCAAAATGAACTGAAGCTGTCATTGGGCTGCGGTGGTTGCGGCCTGGTTTGGAAGCAGCACCGGCCGCTCGTCTAATCCAAAGATTAATTAAATAAAAAAAAAGAAACTAAACGAATGTGAGCAAAATAATAAATATTTGCTTCGAGATTTCAGGCGAAAACGAAAAAGGAAAACACGATTTTTTGTTTGTGTGTGAGCTGTCATAAAAATATTTATTATACTCTTAAATTTCATAATTTAGGTTAAAATGTGCATTACTGTGTTAGAACGAGACTTTACTTTTATTAAACACAGTTTAGTTTCCTAAAGACGAACTGTAACCCAATAGGTAGAAAGTTTCTGAAAAAAAAACGATTATCACAAGTAATATCACAATCTTCATTTTTCATGAAACTCGTGTAATGTTGCATTAATATTTACAAAAGCGGAGTTTAACATTTATAATATAAGAAACTAATTAAAAATGAGAATGCTACAAAACGGACATAATTATAAGAACAGCCACTGATCTGCTTAATTATTTTTGAATAAAGGCAGGTGAATAGAAAGCTTCCGCACAAATTCAGACATTTCTACTTACATTTCCTAAAAAATGGGGAAATTAGTGTCCACTTGATCGTGATGGGTGAAGGTGTCCATGATGATGATGATGATGATGGTGGTGGTGGTGGTGATAACAGTGTGCGTGCAAACGTTTGCACCACCTCCACCTCCTACTCTCTGCTCCTCTTCGTGGACTTCATCACCAAAACTGGACGCGCACCTTTGTAAAGAGTGAAACAAACATTATTGACGCAGTGTTTCCTCGTCGATTTGTAATAATTCACGTTTACGCGTAGGATTAGTGGCAGCTGCACTGAGAACACCGTGTTTTATGGGTGTGTTTGTTAGTTACAGTAGGTGGAAGTGAAGGTTAGAGGCAAGAAGCAGGGACGCAAGGAGGGAAACGTTCACCAGCACTTTGTGCTTAAATGGAAATGAAGCGCAAAGTGGATTTGTTTTTTGCGGTTTGTGTGACGGAGGAAGAGTTTGGGCGCCGATGCCCTGGGACTTGGGAACCTGGGTTTTATTTTACACACACTTCATACGTGTAGTATGGTTGTTGGACTGTGCGTTTCTATAGGTCGCAGAATCACTGTGAGCGTGTACGTGAGCGTGCGTAAAGACCGACAGGCTTGAGCGCTTCGTTTCGATTTACCGGGGATCCCTGCGCGCAACAAGAGCCCCCCATGGGTGCAATAGTGCAAACACAGACGGCAGTGATTGGCCAGAGGTTGATCAGATGGTACACTTCCCCTCTGTATTCAGTGGCACCTCACAACCCCCCCTTTCAGCAAAAACCAAATCTCCGTTAAAGTAATGGCAAAACCACTTGGACTATAAAAGACAACAAATCATATTCCTCCGGAGTATATACACCCTGTTGTCCACCCAATGAGTTCCTATTTTGTTAACTCAACTTTTCCCGTGTCTCTACCGGGAGGACAGGACTCTCTCCTGGGTCAGATACCGTTATATTCCTCGGGATACACCGATCCGTTAAGACACTATTCCAACGCGGCCACATATGGAGCAGGCAACATGCAGGAGAAGGTTTATCCGGCGTCCTACTACCAGCAAACAGGCGCAGCGGCCGCGGCCATCTATGGCCGGGCCGGCGGCGCAGCCGCCTGCGACTACAACCCGGTCGGGACTTTCTACAAGGACACGGAGGGCTCGTGCGCTTTCGCGAGCCGCGAGGAGCAGCCGCTGTTTGTCACGCAGGAGCATCAGCAGCGCAAAGCGGAGTGCCCGGAGCAGGCTGTCAGTATGAGCAGCAGCATCGAGGACAAGTCCTCCACACTGATCTACCCGTGGATGCAGAGGATGAACGCCTGCTCCGCCGGTGAGTGCAAACGTTTAGGTGTGTTGCCCGGAGGTAAAAGAGCATGAAGTGAGCACCCCGCGCCTCGGAGATACGAGTGAGGGAAAACTTCATAACGGCACCAATATTTAATAACATTTAGTCACGATCAACACGATCTGTGCCCTCACGCACCAGAAAGTGTAGTTTTGTAGTTTAGGATCTTCGTGCTTTAGCTACAGCGTCAACATATACTGTACATACACAGCCGCTCGTGCACGCACACACGCACGCCCATACAGACGAGGCCTACATCACCCAACTTAAAGCTCATAGCCACTGTCACATGGCATCTTCAGAATGGTCCTTCCAGATATAAAGCAGCTTTAAAAATCACAGATAAACAGCGAATAAATTTCACACTGAATAAAAACCAACTCTGCGCAGACTACATTTGACTGTACACCAGTTTGTATAGTGTCATAGAACAGCACACTGCTCTCACCCACTTTTACGCACATTTTACACAGAATGTGCCACAGCGTGTAAAGTAAGGACGTTATTAGATTTTATTTTAATCATGTGTCAAAGTATACGCGTGTCACGAGCACATTAACGAAATATCATTGGATAATAAAGTGCTATTTTGGAATATATTTTAATGGATATAAGCGATTGAGCGCCACCCTCAGATTTTAATAGAATATTAGTTTCAGCTTTTATTTGTCACATGCACAGTACGATATGCAGTGAAATGCTTAGGATTGTAGGAGACAATTAACATGTTTAATTAGCTACCGTTAATTGCTACATATTTTACAACTGTATATAAACCAAAATACATTTAAATGTCATAAGACATGATTTGTAGTTGTACTACACTGAATTATTATGTTATTGTATTTTTTCCAGATGCACCACTACAGATTTTGAGTTCAGTTTCAGGTAGATTATTTTTCCTAAACTCCTAAAATTCACTGAATACAAACATTTAATTATTAATTGATGGATTTATTCTCTTGTCCCAGGTCCATTTGGCAGCAGTGGCCGCAGGGGCCGACAGACCTACACCCGCTACCAGACTCTGGAGCTGGAGAAGGAGTTCCACTTCAACCGCTACCTGACCAGGAGGCGCCGGATAGAGATCTCCCACGCCCTCTGCCTGACGGAGAGACAGATCAAAATCTGGTTTCAGAACCGCAGGATGAAGTGGAAAAAGGAGAACAAACTCCTCAATCCGTCAAAGACACCCGAGGAGGAGGAACAGGCGGAGAAGAAGAGCTAAAGAGAAAAAGGACACTCCCAGAATAAGATGTACTATTTCTTTGTAAATAAAGCAAATCACGTGTTAGAGATGTGTAGAGTGCTAGACTTTATTTCAGCATCCGCACGGTGATGATGTCTGCATTAGGTTAAAATCAGGTCCTCCTCCGTTTGTCCTTGTGCTCGTGTGTTTATTTAGGGGACTATGCAAAATCCGCCAACATGTAAATAACTTTTAGCGTTTAGTTTCTGACAGTGCTGTTACCTCATTCTCGTATAGGCCTACTGAGTTCCACCCTGTTCTCCCACACGAGGCTTTTGTCCTTTTACTGTACATCTTGTGGTGTAGTCGTTCTTTAATGGTCTAGGCTTGTTGTTCACAGCTGTGCCATCGCCAGTTCAATTTGTACAGATGCGAAATGTTCCATGTTATTTATTGTTATCACTATGTGTTCGATGCACATCTGGGTATTTGTGTGCAATATTTTTGTTTAGGAAATTGTACATACAAATAAAGGCTTTTTGATGTATATTGGAAAATCTTGTAGCGTCATCCATGCTTTAGAGTGTATTTCTTCCTATTATCATGATTATTATATTATATATAATATATTATTATAATTTCACACAAAACCAGCGTAAAGATGAAAAAAACTCCAATTGACTCCGTGCGCGTTAAAATGCCAACACCCTGCCTGATAAGTCTCTGTTATTTGTTACCTGAGCCTTTTGTGGCCCGTATTATCAGTGTGTTACATAAATGATGGATGACTCCGGGGCCTGGCGGCGCGTCCGTGGCGCAGCACCCCCGCATCTGTCCGGAAGATGGCGCTCTCTGCCCGCACGGCTCCTCGGCGCGCAGCGGGGAGGCACCATTGACTGGAGCCTAACGACCATTATTTCGTCATCATTTGTAACCATGGAGCATGAATTACCTCTTGAAGTCATCAGTGAGGATTTACGACTGGTCAACAAAGGCACGTGATTCCCGAACGCTCTCCCATATTTGGCCGCATACCTGGCAAAGTACAGTAGGGCTTCATTGCTTATAATTCATGATTGCATCCATAAATCGTGCAAGCACACAGGATTATAGCGACAAAGATCTACAAATCGAGGCTTTAAAAATCCAAGCAAATGAGCTCTTACTTTGTAAACTCGTTCTCAGGGCGCTATCCAAATGGCTCCGACTATCAGTTACTAAATTATGGGACTAACGGCGCTGTGAGCGGTTCCTTCAGAGACCCTGGCACCATGCACTCCGGGTCTTTCGGCTACAACTACAATGGCATGGACCTAACCGTGAACCGCACCAACACCGGTAGCCACTTCGGGGCCGTGAGGGAGGATGCCCGGGGATTCGCGCCGGACCCCCGGTACAGACAGACACCCAACTGCTCGCTCTCATCTCCAGATCCGGTGCCTCCGTCGTGCGCCACCGCCAGCCGGGAGGCGCTGGAACTAAAAAGCCCCTCTCCGCCGTCTGACCGGAGCACGACCTCGAGCGGCAACGGTCTCAACAAAAGCAACAACGCTCATTTTACGGAGATAGAGGACGCCACCGTCGCCTCCGAGACCGAGGAAGGCGCACACAGCAGCGGCGGCTCCAGCACGGTATCCCGGGCGCAGCAGCAGCAGCAGCAGCAGCAGCACCAGGAACCCAACGCCACCTCATCCACTCCCACATCAAATGATTGCCAAACGCCACAAATATTCCCCTGGATGCGGAAACTGCACATAAGCCATGGTATATTTACACGTCTAATAATGTCGAGTTTTGCAGGCTGTCACACTGACCGTGTGTCATAAATCTGTCAAGTGTTGCATGAGTGAGCAGGCTGGTGTGGATGACTGGAAAAAACCGTGTTTGTCTAAGTTTTTATGGGGTTGTCTGTGTCGCTGGGGGTCAGGTGAACTGCGGCTGGAGCCTGACAGAGAGCCGCTCGGTGAATGCGGATTTGGGCTTTTTAACGTGGGCAAATTATGTGCACACTGTCCGTCTGTCGGCGGAAGCTTTG
Organism: Microctenopoma stevenorrisi; assembly: GCA_032270685.1. Taxonomy (NCBI): domain Eukaryota; kingdom Metazoa; phylum Chordata; class Actinopteri; order Anabantiformes; family Anabantidae; genus Microctenopoma; species Microctenopoma stevenorrisi. The sequence continues at coordinate 13,404,254 of JAUMTR010000011.1, read as the reverse complement.
GGGTGAGAAAGGCAGTGTTGTCATGTGTCGGCTGCATGTTTCACCCTTCTGCTCGTCAGCTCATTTCATGTTGTGACCTCTGTGTCCATTACGCACCCGCACCGGTGAAGCCAAAAAGCCTCGCAGATAACAACCCCCCCTGTGCTGTTGTTGTTCAGTGTTCGGTGCAGTTGCTAATGTTGTGGATTTTCTGTAAAATTGTAGATATGACTGGACCTGACGGGAAAAGGGCCAGAACTGCGTACACCCGCTACCAGACGCTAGAGCTGGAGAAAGAGTTTCACTTCAATAGGTACCTAACCAGACGGCGGAGGATAGAGATAGCCCACGCCCTGTGTCTTTCCGAAAGACAGATCAAAATCTGGTTTCAGAACCGCAGGATGAAGTGGAAGAAGGACAATAAACTGAAAAGCATGAGTCTCGTAACGGGAGGGAGCGCCTTTCACAACTGAACAACAGAATTTAAACGAAAAAGAAAAAGAAAGAAATCCATGAGTACTGTAAAGCTATTGAAAGCGCAGCACCTTCCAGCATGCTATTGTGATAGAAAAAGAAGTATTCTGTGGTCTTAAAATGCCATTTTTAGTTCCCTGTTGTTGTACTATGATAGCATAGATGTCCTATTTGGGAAAAATAAGATGTAAATATTACTGGGGGTATTAATTGTCCGATGCTCTTTGCTCTCTTTCTCTCTTGAAGGTGTTTTCAACTTGAGCTCTTTATTGTAACTTCTTGACGGTCTAACAGGAGTAAATTCATTGTACAGTAAAAACAAACAAAAAAAGAAAAAAAAAAGAAAGTTTCCAAACCATATGCTGCTCTTCATTGAATGTAATGTACTGCGGGGCCATTCAAAGCGCTTTAGTGTAACCTTTACTGCTATTTTTGATGGTAAACTTGTGGCCACATCCAGAAACTTTCATAAACAAGCCATTGTGTAGCTCTAGGACATTTTGTGCATCTATTATTATTATAATTATAATTATAATTATTATTGTTTAGAAGTAATTATGAGCAATGCAAATGTACCCAACCTGTCAATGTGATAAATTCTTAGTGCAAAGGGTTATTCTGTGGATAGGCAGTGATGTGAGCTTTTCTCTCTTTTTTTCGCCAATAAGCTTTTTGTATTTGTAAGTGAACTCATAGCGCTTGGAAATAAAGTTTTCTCTCAATTGCTTTGAACGTGTCTCGACTGTATCATCGTGGAAATACGCACAAGACCTCCGCTCATTGTTTTTGGAAGCAGCCAGAAGAAACTCTGGCATCTTTTCTGTTATATTTTAGAGCCGGGTTAATGATTAACGTGTGAAAACCAAACATGCACAACAAGGTTTTCGACGCGTTTCTCGTTCAGCAGAGACTCAGTGAAAGAGTAGAAGACTTTTTTAAAACTTACCTCCTCTGGCTTCTTCGCGGCGAGACGTGCGTTTGCCAAAATACACTCGTGATAAAATGCCCCCCACACCAAAAAAAGCAGCTTTGGCTGACAGGTAGCGATATAGTCAAGGCTGAAGTTGGTAAAAATCCCCCTTACCAAAGATTGTATAGACCTATACTACTTACAGACTGTGAAAAGTCACGTGAGGTCCATAAAGTTGGGTTTATGGTTTTGGGGAGTAGACAATGTACTATATAATTCACAACCTTGAATGAAAGTGACGGCTTAACTGCATGGATGGGACTGGAAAGGCTGGACTGGGGAAGATAGTGGTGTCCAGTTAGTTTATTTCAACTGCTGGAAAAACTTTGACATACAAATATAGTAGAAGCTAAAATGCTATTTTAATAAATGGAGACGTTTTTTAAAACGTTGTTTCTGCAGGATGAGATGAAATTTCTTCCACATTTACCTGCAGAGAAACACGCGACTTATCTGCTAGTTTTCATAGTGGAAATATTAAAAGTGTAATCTTTATGAAATGGCTCCAGACGCCTCTAATTCTTGTTTCAGTTTTGTTAAATATACATTTGAGGTTTTTGTCTCTGGGACTAAATAAAAAAATCCTTTTTGTGAAGCTGCCATAAAACGAACTTGAGCGACGTCCCGCTGTGATTGATCCAGGTCTGTGAAGTCACCGAGCGGCCAAAGGTGAAGTCTCGGACAAACCCCGAGCTGGACACAGGCTTCAGTGCTTTTATAAAAAGACATCTCAGAGCACTAATACAACCTAATGCTGTTATCTTCAGCAAAGCAGCGGCTGCGCGATGAAACCTGTGCAACCTTTTCAAACTCATTTCAGGTAAAAAAAAAGTTAAAACCAGTGGTAGGCTATATGGGGCCCAGACATTATCCACATATTCATAACTATTAAGTGGCAATTTAGCCAGCGTAATGAGTATTGCATATTGATAGGGGTAATCTGTACCCGGATCTCATGCATAATTCATAGCGGCGGGGATCATCGCTGGGTCAGGAGACGATAGACTGCAGGCGCAGATGCGTCAGGAGGAAGCGCGCTGCTGCCAGACTTTGCACTGTCACCATCGAGGCTGAAAAAAAAAAAGAATCTGTGTTTTGCACATGAAAGAGTGGAGTAAAATGATTTTATTTCAAACTCCAGCTCCTCTGGTTTCGGTAGAAAATGCTGCAGACATGCTGCGTAAATGTTTTTACTCTTATCTCTTCTGCTTTGCAACACAACTGGTTTAATCGTGTGAACATTTGCAGGAATTTTACTAAATTATGAAGTGGGAAAAAAGTACAACAGTTTTTAACCGCACAGATTTAAAAAGAGATTTGAACTGATGCAGCTTCAGGTTCAACTGAGTTAATTCAAACAGCATCAGCTGTGAGTTCAATCTAAAGAACAGAAATTCTATGTCATGCACAGATAAATTAATAAAATGAGCCAATAAGCTTCTGAAACCCGCCACACCTCACATGGAGTTTAACTTTAATTTAGTCTAAATTAAAACTGCGTAAAAACAAATGTCACCTTTTTTATTCAGCATGTGAACATCTGGCAGGCGGTGTGTGACTTCAGCTCTCTGCTGCTGTTTGCACGTGTAGTGCAGATGTTTTTCCAGCAGAGGACGCCTCAGACCGGCCCGGATCATGATGGATGATCTTTTTTTTTCGCCCCCTCTTATCATCGGGGGTTTGTAGGTTACAGAGAAAAACACCGAATCAGTACAGCACTGTTTATTATGTATCTCTCCCTGTGTGAGTGGCAGGAATAAACCTCTAATCCAAGACAGGCTGAGCTCAGAGCCATTTGGAAGTTGTAGCCACAAGTAGCCTCTTCGTTTAATTATGCCACACAACGCTGAAGCTTCACACTGAGTTACTGCTGGTCGGAACTAAACATGTGCTCCTCGCATAAAACATAAAAACACATTAAACCAGACTTTGATTTAAAACTCACATCGTTTAATTAGTTGGTGCTGATTTTAAAGTCCAGAAGGTAGAATTTCAATTTGTTGCCATTCAATTTCCCATGAGCCCATTCACCTGGAGCTCCTCTAAAAGGGGCCCATCCCTGGATTGACAACTACTTAACTATGTGACTGTATTTAGGCTCCTCGCCTGTTATTATCAGATTGAAAACCAGTCACAGCAGAAAAACTACTTTTACTTTTCATACTTTCAGTATATTCTGCTTTTAACACTTCATCTTAATGTTTCTTGCTGAGAATCTGAATCGAGGTGTGGCTCCGGCTAAATTAATAAAACCTGATCATTTGAGTATTTTCTGCGGATCTGTAGTTTTTCTGTAGTATTTGAGAGCGACAGTGCTCATAATGTGAATAGATAAAGAGTTCTAATTTACAGAACATAAACTCATAAATCAGCCACAATACGTTCAACAGTTTTAATAAATCATTACTTTTTTGGGCTGCAAATACATATCCACTTGTTAATATTTACAACCACAGAATTCATGCATTAAGCCACCTTATTAAAATTTAATAACTATGATCAATAAAGGAATGTAACAGCTGATTTTACTTTACTTGACTTTGCTTGGCAGACGTCTGGGTCAAGGATCTTTGTCCTTAATGACTTATTAACACCTATTAATTAACTATTTATCACTAAGAATCATACCTGCAGATTCGGTGGATTATTACCTCTTTACAAGGCTCATTTATATCCTGTGAACATCTAGAACAGCATTTCATGACAAACATTAATAGGAACAGATACGGTTCAGTAAGGTTGTTATTAATGACACTTTAACATTTAAGCGATATTAACTACTTACTAACATAACAGAGTTCCTGTCTTCATTTAGAAATGTCCAAAGACATAAACCCGTCTATAGCTGGTGCCAAAACTCTGCATGTGGTAAATTGATTTCATAGTTCTAAATATTTCGGACACTTATTTTGAAGGAGGCTGTAGCTTGTGTGCAGGCACCTGCAGAATCTGATGACCTGTCATCTATATACACCCTGTAGATCCGAACTTGTGTAAACATAGCAGCAGCCACAATTTCGCATCTTGGGGAGTATGTAGGTGATGACACTTCACCGCATGGACAAAACGGCTTCCTGCACATTTTTTGATTTTGCATATTGATCTCCTAGATGATTTATGAAAAACTGTGATTAACCACATTTTTGGGAAAGTGTGTCTTCAATTTCACTTGCCACATCCAGGTTTGATTACTGCCAGACCTGCCAGGAGGTCATGAAAGAACCCAGAAGAATGTATAAAGTCCTGCGGCCCTCACAGCTTCAGTAGGGGTCAGTGTTCATGACTCAACCCTAAGAAAGAGACAAATGGAAAAAAATGCATCACAGCAGAGTTTCCTGGTGAAAACCACTGCTGAAATATAATCAAGGCTTCTCTCACATTTGCCAAATACCATCTTGTTTACCACCGTCACTTGCAGGGAAACATTCTGTGGACTGATGAAACAAAGGTTGCACTTTGTGGACAGTGTGTGTCTGTTACATCTGATAAAACCACCACAGTGATTCATAAAAGAACACAAACATGGTGGTGGCAGTGTGATGGTCTCGGGCTTCTTCGAAGCTTCAGGACCCAGACAACTTGTCATAACTAATGGAACATGTGAATTCTGTGCTCGTTACCAGAAAATGCTAAAGAAGAATGTCTGACCATCTGTTTGAGAGATTAAGCTCATGAACACTTGGGTTCTGCAGCAGGACAATGATCCAAAACACACCAGAGAGAACAAAAAAAAAGGTTTCTGGCGTGGCCTTGATGCTGTGGCCTGAGCTTTAACAGACTGCTAATGCCTGTAGCCTTGCAACGTGGCTGCTGCAAAGAAAACTGGAACAAAATTCCTCCACAGCGATGTCCAAGACTCTTTGTCAGTTAGCGCCTGATTAGAGTTGGTGCTGCAAATGGTGACACAACAGGTTATTAGGTTTAGGGGTCAATTACTTATTCACACAGGGCCTGACAGGTTTGGACAATTCTTTTTTATTTAATAAATTAAATCATCATTTAAAAACTGTATTTATTTAAATTATAAATAAGAAGTAAAAAGTGACATGAAGAAAAAAAATTTGGAAGATTTGGAGCCTGTTCTCAGATGAAAATTAAAGGTCTTTTTTTTGTGAATGGAGGTCTGTGTGGAAGAGCTGCAGGCCTTTAGTGGAGCTTTTCTTTTCTTTTTTCCTGACGTGTGAAAGTTGCAGGACTAGTTCTCAATGTGGGCTTTGTTCGGCTTATCATTTATCACGTCTTCTTTTCACTGCCGCTGTCTGTAGTCGAGGAGGAGGAGGTTCTGTAGTTTGAGAGGAGGACGTCCACAAACACAAACAGCTCCAAAAGGGACAGGACGGAGAAAAGTGAGGAGACGAGAAGATGAGACCGTGCAGACAAACGTAAGTTTGTTAAAGTTGTATTTGGTTTGCAGTTGTACAAGCTTGGGTTTGAAGTGTGAAGTATCTGTCTCCTATAAAGACACATTACAACAGTTTTATTATGTTTTTATGTGTAGAAGTACTGTGGTAATACCGCATTAGTGTGTAGTAATAACTAATAATACATTATCATTTCTTTTGTGATTATATAAAATAAGTAATTAAAAACTGCACATTTTTAGCTCCTCAAAATTGTATTAAAGTAGAATACCTAAGAAAGATTTTTATTGAGAACTGTGGGGAAAATATCTGTTTTACACATGTTTTAAATGTTAAGTTTAAAAGTTAGGTTAAAATGTCCTTTGATGATTTTGATTAATTTAGCTCAATTAGCTCTTGTAGTGATACACACTACACATAATACACATACACTGATAAAACAAAGTGTTTTAAACACTACTGCACTGTATTCTGAAAGTAGTTCAGATTTTTGCCGCATGTGCCTCAGAAAAAAATAACATATTTTTGATGTTCAGGTCTTGTTAATTCATGAACAGATTCAAAGAGAGAACCACTTTAAAAATAAAGTATTTACTTACCACAGGTGACAGTATCTAAGTTCTATTACTCAACATATTTCCATGCACTACTCTACCTCAGTATACAAAGCAGCTCCATCTTTACCACCTGCTGTTTTTGTTCGTCAGTAAGTCTCAGTAACACAGAATGTTCCTTTAATTACTAGAACAACTCTGGACCAGACTCTGCGCAGTTTCCTTAGTGGAGTAATTGTACTTTAGAGCATGCAATCAGTACTCCAAGTTGTAAAGTGGAACTTCTACTTGTATTGAAGTCCTTGTGTAGTCAGTCTGGTAGCAGAGTGGTTAAGGCAGAGGGCTGGGAAGCAGGAGCCCCGGGTACGATTCCCAGTCACCCACGCCATCCCACATACCAGGTGTGTCCCTGAGCGAGACACCCAGCGCTAGCTCCCCGAGCGCCTCCTGTGGCTGCTCAC